>JACGDI010005241.1:409069-454299 GCA_014898725.1 Jacaranda copaia | reverse complement strand
AAATGAGGTCGATACCGGTCGATCAAATAGATGTGCCTTTTGGCTTCATAGGCGGTTTCGTCTGAAGTTGGGCCTGTTGAGCCTACTGGATTATCCCGTATCATATTGAGTCTCATGAGCTATCTCATTTGAAACTGGACCTATTGGATTATCCCATTTCAGTATCTATTAAACATAATATATAAAATTTTAAATATAAAAAAATTATGTTCATCAAATAGATATCCGATTAAATTTACATGTAAACTTCAAAATTATTTGTGCAGTTTTGTAGATCATAATGTAATAATAAAAGTAATAAAATAGTATCAATGAGTTATCATACTAGCAAGAAGAAGTTGAAAAGATAGGCAACGTTGTAAATAAATAGAAATACTATATAACCTTCATAAATGATCGCGAGACTTTAAAGCGGCCATAATGGGATACTAATGAGGTTGAAGTGCTAGTTATTCTATGCGAAGCCCTAGAAGTTTATTTTTATTTAATTATTATTTTTAGTTTATTTACTTATTATTTCAATTAATAGCATAGTAAGGCATAAAATATCCTTTCACAAAAAAATTAGAAAAATTAAAATTGTAATGCCTTAAAATTTTGTTTCATGTTTAATTGATTATTTTACCTTATTTATTTTATTCTAGAAGACATAGTAACACATGAAATACCATTCTCTTAAGAATATATACATGTAATAAAAATAAAAAATGCAAAAAAAGAAAAAAAAATGTTCCTCCTAGTTATGTAACGATAACTATTATGTTCAACTTTGAATTTATTTTAAAAATAAAATATTAGTCTTTGATTATAGTAAGTTTTACTCTTCTTGGTTAATGGTTAGTGTACAATATTACTAGCTAGGAGCATGAATAATTAATTATAGAACTTGTTTAACTTTTGTTTTTTTAAATTTTTTTATCAAATTAAAATTAATAGCAAGTAAATATCCTAGTTCTAGAGGGAGTATAATTTAGAGTTCTCCTTGGATTAAACTACCTCTTCCATATATATAGTCCATAACCCAAAACCCTAATCATATTAAAGCAAAAAAAAAAAAGATAGAGATGAAGATAGATGGAAAAAGAAAAAGGGACCGGCAGCTGTAACTTTTCTCAAGCAAAAACATCAAGGTTAAGAAGAAATTTTTCATCAAAATTGCTATAAAAGAATTTTGTTATGCAATTGCACTGCTAAAAATACTATTTTTTGCAGCAAAAAAAAATTCATCACAAATTGCAACAAATTTTGTGACAGAAAATTCATAAAAAAAATCCCTTGCAAAATTAAAATAAAGAATAAAAAAATTACGATGAATTTTTCTGTCACAATTCTAAAAAAAAAAAGAAAAGAAAAAAATAAAAATTTTTTGCAATGGAATTGGAATCCATTGCAAATAGGTTGGAGTGGAAAAATAACCCTAACTCCCCCACTTGCACACACTTCAAGCCCCATTGTGGTTTTAGTCTTCTCCCCTTTCCGTTTCTTGTTCTTTATACTCGCATGCCGCTAGCCGGCCAACTGCACACTAGGCACACCTGGCACCAATGCTTGTTGGGTGCGCCCAACAAGTGCTAGATGCCAGGCCAGATCTGGCCATTTTTTTTTTTTTGAAAAAATTATTTTGATTTTAAAAAATGCTAATAATTTTTGTTTATTTTCTATTTTAGGTTTGGAGAGCTTATATTTTTTATTATCCCAACTAATTAAGGTAATTTTTTAATTATAATTTATTTAGTTAAAATTTGATTTATGTATTAGTTAAGATTTGATTTGTGTATTTAGTTAACACACATGATTTATGTATTAGTTAAACTCAAATAATGATTTATGTGTCTCCCAGTTTATGCTTCTATTTTTTAGCATTCTAATTTTGTTTTTGTTTTAGTATTGCAGAGGTTGATATCTCTAGGCATTGAAATTTAGTATAAATCTTTGTATTAAGTAAGATAATTTTTTTGGCACTATTTTGTGAATTTCTATTTTAGTTAGGACTTGGTTTATTATATTTTTTAAGAGTTTATCGTATTTATTGAGCTTAATATATTTACTTGATTTGAATTTTAGTATTTGGGCATTGCAATTTTGAATGAGGATGCATAATTTTTTGGTTGATAATAGGTACCAATTGGGTATGGGACGCATAATTTTTTTATTTTTTTTAAAAATTGTGAAGGAATTTCTGTTGCAATTTTTTTTTAAAAAAAAACAATCTACAATTTTGTGATGGACAATAAATCCATCACAAAATTAAAATTTTGCAATAGATTTTTCCATTGCAAAATTGCGACAGACAATTTTCATTGCAAAAATTTGCGACCAATATTTTGTGATGGATTTTTTCGTCACAAAATCCGTCAAAAATACTGATTTTATGATGAATTTTTGGCAAAATTCATTTAAAAATCAGTCGCAAATAGCAATTTTTTTAGTAGTTTCGATGGATTTTCTTATCTTTCTCTATCATGTTAGTCCACAAAATTCATTTAATAAAGAGGAAAGAGAGTGTCTTACACATTATTTTTGTTGGCAGATTTTGTATAGCTTGAGGGGGTGGAAGTTTGACCTTGGAAAAAAAGAATCATGTATGCAGATTGTACTTTAAGGTATAAGTGGATGATGTAGTTTCCCATAAATTCTATGCCCAGTAATTTATTGTATTAAGGAAATAATTTAAATGATATTTTTATAAATTTATCTTCACCCGTAATGATTTTTGATTGTGAAAATTAGAGGAATTCTTTTGTTGAATGGATAAATATTGAGTGGGGCCTTTTATGGTGTTTCTTTTTCTTTTTTGAAGACCTAATAGGATTTGTGTGCTACTTGAACTATGTGTCTGGTACTTTAGGTGTCAACTTAAGATGAAAAAGCATCAATTTAAAGGGCTATTGTAATGCGCTATGAATTTTAGAATTACAATAATTGTTGCTACTGCTGGATTTTGATTTTTCAGGATTTTAGGATTAAAAGTTCTACATTAGTTTGTGGGGTACATTGTTTTAATTTTACTTCAAAATTTTTCTAAGTGAAATTTAATGCGTCTACTATATTGTAAAATTTTTTTTAGATCTTAACTATCTCTATTGAATTTTATAAAAATCTGAAAATGTAACCTGCCAAACTAAGTGGCGAGTTTGAACATATTCAGTTTAGAATTTGTTTTGTCTATCTAAATGGTAGTATTTTCAAGTAATAAATTTTAATAAGAACCTTTGTTGTGTTAATAACATTATTGAAAAGTTTTGTGAACTCAAGTCATGTAGTTATTTTCAAAATTTCATCAAGTTCAACTACATGAGTACATGCCGGGTTTGGATTATTTTTTATTTGAGGGATTTATTACCATGATAATGGAAGTGTTTTGATTATTTTTTTTTGTACATTAACTTGAATTGTTTAGAAAAAGAATAAATAAAACATTAGAACCTTATATTATTTATTTTAGTCATTGAAAGTTACGAAAATTTGCTATTGTGAAATTGTGGCCTACTCCTAGAACAATTATGATTTTAGGAACTTGTGGCTAACTTAATTATGTTTCTCTAATCTTCAGTGCTATATGGGTACCTCTAGTGAGGATAACAAGTATGAACCCCATTAGGATTTGTTACATTAAATTTAGGAAAAATTTCTCATGTATTTAGGCCATTCTAGGCATTTGCCATAAAAGTGTCGTATGGGTTGCAACACCATGAAATCCTGAATTTTTGAAAATAAGAATTTAGAAATCAAGATATTGGTTGGTCGGATCATAGGTCTTGAAAAATAAATAAATAAAGACTTAATTGCATGAAAATGGAAAGTTTTGGGGATCAAATTGCAATTTGAGAAGACTTGATCGACCAATAATTAAAAGTTTGCGGGTTTGCATGGAATGCTTTGGGTCAAAGGGGGTAAATGTCAAGCACTCACTAAGTCTAGGGGCTGAACTGAAGTTTATCAACATTCTGGAGGGCTTAATTGAGGACTAAGGTAGAGTTTACGAGGTAAATCTTTAATTTTTGGAAATAGTATTATACATACCCCTTTCTTCTTCATTTTTCACCGAACCCCCACCATTTCTCCTCCGATGACCACCCTAACCTGCAATCTAAACAGACAGTTAGCTTCTCTTTTTCATCAGCTACACATTAATACCACATGCACACACAATTCATCGGTGGGCTATTGGCAAAATGAAGCTAGAAGTTGATTGTGGTGGTGAATAATAGGCAACGGTGAAGCAAAGGTGGAGACCAATTTCTGGATGGTAGGTCTTGAAGCTCTCAATTCAAGGAACACGGTAGTACTCTTACATTAGAGTTTTGTGTAGCACCGACGACATAATTGAAAGAAAACTCCATGGTGGTGAGCAACGGTGCTGAGGTTTTAGAGCTTCAATTGAGGGATTTCCCAGTGGTGAATCCTGCAATTGAGGTGTGTGCTGGGCAGCTTTAGTTGAAAGGAAACTTTTGGTAGTAGTTTTAGCCTTTTCTGGCGGCTGGTGGTCGTGTGGCGGTGGTGTTAAGGCAGAAACTTCTCATCGATGCGACGGTTATTACTGTGTTCTCATTTTGTGATTTCGGCCCCTATAGTCAGATTTTAGGTAAATAGGAATTTAGGTTTAAAGCTTTTTGGATTTTTGTACCATTTATTCTTTCGAACCTTATATCATGGCAAGAAAATGAGAATTGACATATGAATCGTGTATATATAGGCCATGCATGGATTTATACATGTAACATAGTGGACTCGAATTTGTAGTTATAAGATAATTTTTGGTTAATTAAGTTAATTGAAAAATGAAAGCTTTAATTTTGTGGATTTTATGGATTCGAGACCAAAGTACTAAAATTGGGATATTTGACTATTATTTCTAATTTAGGCTAATGTCATGAGGTGAAACATGTAATTTAGGATTTGATTGTACCTCTTTACTAGAACTAATACAAACCCCAAGACTATTTCTATAGTAATGGCTAAATTAGCACGTCTAGTACTAATAGTACCAATAGAAACTTAAACCTTACTGAATTAAGCAAGTAATTAGTGATTTTGGATTGATGATAAGTATAATAGTGATTATTAGGGATTGAATGTGGATTTTGATTGTAAATACACTCTTTTAGGTAGATGATGAAGAGATGGGTCTAGTGGACTGGTAGACTGCCTACTATGGTTGCACTTTCTAAGACTATGAAGGTAATGGTCTACCAATCTGGCATTGCTTATACCTATATGTTCTTATTGAAAAACCCTGAGAGGGTTAAATGTGATTTGTATTGTACTTTCTCTTGGTTATTAAAATCTATAAATTACTTGAGTTCTTGCTCATTGTCTGTTACTTGATGCGTATTCGCTTGTGTGGGTTATTTCTTGATTGTGCTCTAATAAGATTTTTTGTCCATTCTGGTAGCTAAAGCTCCTAATTGTTATCTGTTATTATACTTGCTCCCAATTGGTGTCTATCATTGTATTATTGCTTGTTGCAGTTCTGTATTGTTATCGAATGCCTTGTTGGCACACTTGTTTGTTTGTACATCATTATATAGCCATATTAGCTTACTTGAACTTGTTATCCATTATTGTTTTCCTTGTCAGTGACCTATTTATTAATCCTGCCTATTTATTGTTCTTGATATATGCATTGAGACTGGTTTGGCCGGGTGCCAATCTTAGCAGAGTGCTTAGATACTTAGGACACGCCAAGTAGTCCACTTAGGTGTCAGCGATACATTAAGCAGTCTGCTTAGGTATTCACAATGTGCTAGGCATGTCCCCTAGGCATTAGCAATGCACTATATAGTCTATTTGAGCACCTATTTATACTAGGTTGTCATGCTTAGGTAAACATACTTGATTGACTATGAACATGTTCAGTTACCTGATTACATCTAGATTGCCTGTAAATTGATCCTCACTATTCGAACCAAATGAGCCGACAGTGATACCTCCTATAGTAAACTATTTAAGTTGGCCGATGGTGATACCTCCTATAGTAAATTGGTTGAGCTAGCTAGGCCATTCGATCCGATAGTAACCACTTACCTGATTTTATCCTGATTGCCTATACACTAATCTTGACTACTTGTTTCTTGATATGTTTTTGATTGTCTACTAATTATTGATTTGTTGAGCTGACTTCTTCTAAGTAAATCCTTACTGTTTGTTATTGTAATTATCCCTCATTAAGTACTTTAGACTTAGCCTCCCATTTTGTCTTTGATTTTTCTTACATAGGTTTAAGTGATGAACTTGAGCTCCAAGCTTGTATTGGTGAACACATTTTGTAATGAAAAATATTTATATATGTTTGTGGGTACCTTTGAACATTTTGTATACCTTAGAGATGTTGTGATATGTTAGGTTGAATTATTTGCAGTATATATATGGTATGTTGTTTGCCATGGGATCATCTAAGGCTAGAATATAGTATTTTGTAGAGGTTCACTTAAGTTGAAATTTGCTGATATTTCTAATAAGTTGGAAAAGTTTGTTATGGGCCTATTGTTTGATTATGTGTTAAGAATTAAAATTAGACTGAGTGGCATCTCAGCTTGGGGTTATCTCACGTGGGGTATTACGGAGTGGTATCAAAGCTTAGGTTTCTGAAGACCTAGGTTGACATAGGAATGATTGTTGTGATTGGAGCTTTAGGTAGGAAAATATGAGATTTTACTGTGAACTTGAATGTGGTGATTAGAATTGGTGGACTTATTAGGGGTTAACTTGAATGAGGAATCATCTATGATGTAAACACTTGGGATAAGGAAAATACCATTATAGGATTCGATCCTAGGATATGATTCTCAAAATGTGGAAAGTGAATAGGATATGAAAATTTGGAATGGCTTGACATTAAGGAAGTGAAGGTTATGATCAGGGTGGCTAACCAGTATATAACCTCTTACTTTTGGTATGTCAGGCATATTAATGTATAGCGATTGGAACGAATGATGCTGTTTAGGAATCTTGGTGTTATGTGGACAATATCTATGAATGTTGAGTTGATTGATATGGAGGATTAAAATTAGATGAATTGGTATCGATAGATATGTTTGTACATATGGGATGTTGTAGTGGTAGCTTTTGACCATTAGACTGCATAATATCAGTTGAGAACCCTACCTACATGTCTCATTTTAGTTATGATCAAGTGAATATTTAGCTTAGCTATTTTTGAAACTTTGAACTTGTGTATATACTAATGTATAATGTATCCAGTATATATACATGAATTCTACCTTCGAATAATTGACATTGAGTCTATCTTCTTTTACTACTACAAGTTTATTGAATTTCATTAAACTTGCTTTCCTTTCTTTTATTTTACTCTTCATAAGGTTGTGATGTTTGAAGAATTGGAGATAACTGATGTGTTGTCTTATTATTAGAAAGCATAGGCTTAAGAATACTTGGGAGGTATCAGATGTGAGATAGCAACATATGAAAGTGTTGACGTAACCTTTCCATTGAGAGAAAGTCGTAGAGGAAGGCCACAAGGTAGATGAGCCATTAGTCGGCAAGCCAACGCACCAAGAGCTCCTAGATGGGAAGTTTTTGCCTATCAACAACCTTAATTGGATGAAAAAGTTTCACAAACTCCTTTAGCTGATCAACCTATTATGGACCCTCTGGCAAAGCTTATTCATCAAGAAAGGTATAGATATAGGCAGCCTAACCACCAACTGGCTAGTAGAGTAGGGGTAGTAGAAAAAGTTATAGAAAATTGAGTCATGGAGAGATTTTTACATTTCTAGCCCCCAAAATTCTTTGGTGAACTGGATGATCGAGAAGTAAAAGAATGGGTAGAGGACGTGGAAAACATATTTGGGACCTTATGCTACTTAAATGAGCAAAGAGTGTGATTTGCCACAATTTTCCTAGCAAAGTCTATAAGGAGCTAGTGGAAAATGATTAACCGAAGGTAGGTTGTAATAGATACTCGTAGGACCTAGGAGAATTTTACCCAAGAATTTATGAAAAAATACCTACCTCTAGTGGTTGAATAGGCATGAGAAAGGGAAATCATAGATTTGATCCAAGGAAATCAGTTTGTCAGTTAAAACGAGGCCACCTTCAACTGACTCATATAGTATACCCCCTATATATTGGGAAATGGGAGCTTGCAAACTTAATGATTCATATAGGGACTGGGATTTATAGAATCTCAACTTAATAGTGAGTAAAGCATTATAGTTAGAAGTAGAGCTACGAGAGATTTGAAAAATTGAGGACAAGGGTCGAAAGGAAAGACTACATCCTGGAAGACATAGTAGTATTGGTAAAAAGTAGCCAAGGCTACAGGCTAAAGGTATTTCCCAACTAGCTCCTCAAATTAACTGCAAGGCAAATTTAACTTCAGATAAAGTATTAATAGGGTATGGGTTTTGTGAATGACCAACACCTCTTGAGGGATTGTCCTAGAGGGAAAGATCCAACGCCTATTGGGAAATGAAAATAGGTGGTAGGGGTTAGTAGAAAGCAGAAAATATAGGCTTGTGCTTATGCACTGACTAGCGAAGATGCACCGAATACTAATGAGATGGTAGAAGGTATAATTTCTAATTCTAGAAATTATGATGATGCAATATATGATTCTAGTGTTTTGCATTCTTTCATACCTATCACATTTCCTTGAGCTAAATATACAACCCAAGATTTTGCTTTATCGAATAGAAGTTCAAACTCCATGTATCGAGATTGCCTAGATGACGATTAAGGATAGAGTATGTACACCCATTCTCATACAGATGTCTATCCAATAGTACAATGTGAGCCTTAGAAGATATTAGTTTTATAGCCATAAGGTATAGGTGAATTGCTACATTGATGCATTATTCTAAAAAATGAGATACCAATACCAACATACCCTTCTGTAGACGACGCCTCCTTAATGCTAGTTATGTTCACACTAGGGACCAAATAAATTTTGAGGGAAGGTAGGCAAGAATTCTTGGTATATCTTATCAACAAACTCCAAGATACAATTTAAAGTCAAGAAAGTGAAAATGGTAACAGACCACCCGAAAGTATTCTCGAAGGAAGTGAGCTCATTATCACCTTTACCCCATGTAGAAGAATTATTTGACGTTCCATGGGGACAAGAATCTTCTCAAAGCTAGAGTTGAAGTAAGCGTACTACTATCTAAAGATTAGAAAAGACCATGAATAACACTTATGCAAGGTTCTGGAACTTTGAGGGAGCATTAGTTGTTTGCAAAATTTAACAAGTGTGGACCTTAAATGAAGAAGGTAACTTTTCTTGGGCATATTATTTCCCAAGATGGGTTAAAGGTTGATCCCTTTAAGATAGAAGTGATAGTCAATTGGAAGAGATTGAAAAATGTGATAAAAGTTCATAGTTTTATGTGTCTTGTCGGCTATTAATGAAGATTAGTACGACACTTTCTAAAATAGCTAACATGTTGACTAAATTAATTCAGAAACGTTAACCATTTGGATAGAATGAGGATTTGAACATGAGACAATGTGATAGATAATGAACCCCAAGCCAATTATATATGGGTAATGAAACAGAAGGAAGGGTTGAAAGTTCTAGAGAATTTGAATTCAATACTGATAAATAAGGTATTCTTTTGTTTCACAAAACATATATGTGCTGGAAGAAGTGGAATAGAAATTGTTAGATGAAGTACACAAGTCAAGATGTATGATGCATATGAGAAGCACAAAGATTTATCAAGACTTGAAGAAGCAATTCTTGCAGAATATAATGAAAAGAAAATGTAAATTGGTTGATTAAATTTGCTTATTTTCTACAATCAAAATAGTACTCTAATGAGAATCTAGGACCTAATTCTTTGAAGGGGAGGGGGGAGGTTTGTAACACCTCTAAAATTTAAAATTTTTGAAAATAAGGATTTAGAAATTAAGATATTAGTTGGTCGAATTTTAGGGCTAAAAAAAATGGGGGGCTTAGTTGCATAAAAATTGAAAGTTTTGAGGGTTTATATAGAATTGCTTAGGTTAAAGGGGGCAAATGTCATGCACTCATGATGTCTAGGGGTTGAATTGGAGTTTATCAATATTTTGGAGGACTTTATTGAAGACTGGGCCAAAGTTTAAGGGGTTAATCTTTAATTTCTGAAAATAGTATTATATGTAGCATTTCACTCCCCTTTCCTTTTCATTCTACACCAAACTCCCATTATTACTCCTTAGATGATTTTCATCGATGACCATCCTAACCTGTAATCTAAACTAACAGTTAGCTTCTCCTTTTCACTAGTTACACGTTGATACCACATGGAAACATAATTCATTGATGAGCTATTAGAAAACTAATGCTGAAAGTTGACCATGGAGGTGAACGATGGGCAATAGCAAAGCAAAGATGAAGACCAATTTCTAGGTGGTAGGACTTGAAGCTCTTAGCTCAAGAAACATAGTGGTACCCTTACATTGGAGTTTGGTGCTGAGGTTTCAAAGCTTTGACTGAGGGCTTTCCTAATGGCGAATCGTGCAACTGAGGTTTGTGTTGGGCTACTCTAGTTGAAAGGCAACTTTTGGTAGTGGTTTTTGCCTTTTCCAACAATGGTGCGACGGTGGTGTTGATGCAAAAATGTTTCCTTGACATGGCAATCATGATTGCATTCTCAGTTTGTGATTCTAGCTCCCTGATAGTCGGATCTTGGGTAAATGGAAATTTATGTTTAAAGCTTTTTGGCTTTTTGCACCATTTATTCTTCCGAACCTTGTATCGTGGCTAGAAAATAAGGATTGACATATGAATCATGGATATATAGGCCATGCATGGATTTATACATATAGCATAGTAGACTCAAATTTGTATTGTTATAAGATAATTTTAGGTTAACTAAGTTAATTGAAAAATCAAAACCATAATTTTATGGATTTAATGGATTTGTGGCTAAGTACTAAAATTGGGATATTAGGCTATTATTTCTAGTTTGGGCTAATGTTGTATGGTGAAACATGCAATTTAGGACTCGATTGTACCTTTTTATTGAAACTAATACGAACCCTATGACTATTTCTGTAGTAATGGCTAAATTAGCATATCTCATACTGATAATACTAATAGAACCTTGAACCTTGTTGAATTAAGCAAGTAATTAGTAATTTTGGATTGATGTTTAGTATAGTAGTGATCATTGAGGTTGAATGTGGATTTTGATTGTAAATACACTCTTTTGGTTTGGTTGATAAAGAGATAGGTCTCGTGGATCAGTCGGTTATTGACTATGGTTACACTTTTTGTGACTATAGAAGTGAGGGTTAGATAATCTGGCATTGCTTATATCTATCTATTCTTATGGAAAAACCCTGTGAGGGTTAAATATGATTTGTACTATACTTGCTCTTGGTTATTGAAGTCTGTAAATTGCTTGAGTTTTTACTTGTTGTTTGTTATTTGATGCATATGCCCCTATGAGGGTTATTTTTTGATTGTGCTCTAATAAGAGCTGTTCTTGTCCATTCTGGTGCCTAGAACTCCATGTTGTTATCAGTTATTGTACTTGTTCCCAATTACTACCTATTATTGTCTTGTTACTTGCTACAATTTTGTATTGTTATTGGAAGCCTTGTTGGCACAATTACTTGTTTATACATTGTTATATGGCCATGTTGGTTTACTTGAACTTGTTATCTGTTATTGATTGCCATATTAGCAACTTGTTTACTGATCCTACAGGCTAAGTTTCCCATTTAGGTGTCAACGATATGCTAAGCAGTCCGCTTAGATATCCATGATGTGCTAAGAGTACCTCCTAAGCATCAGTAATGCACCATACGGTTTGTATGGGCATCTATTGTATACCAAGCTATCACACTTGGGTAAAAATACTTGATTGACTAGAAACATGTTTGGTTACCTAATTGTATCCTGATAACCTATAAACTAATCTTGATTGTTCTAGCCGAATGAGTCGATAGTGATACCTCATATAGTAAATTGGTTTAGTTGGCCAATGGTGATACTTTCTGCAGTAAATTGGTTGAACTGGCTAGGCTGTTCAAGCCGATAGTAACCATTTGTTTGATTGTATCATAACTGTTTGTTCTTTGATCCTGATTACCTAAAATTTGTTCCTGACTGTTTGTTTCTTGGCATGTTCTTGATTAACAATTAATTATTAATTTGTTGAGTTGACTCCTGCTTGGCAAATCCCTACTATTTATTATTGAAATTATCCCTCACTAAGTTCTTTGGACTTACCCTCCTATTTTATCTTTGACTTTTCTCATACAGGGTTAAGTAATGAACTTAAACTCCAAGCTTGGATTGGTGAGCACATTTTTTAATGGAAAAACATTTGTATACGTTTATGGGTACTCTTGAACATTTTTCATACCCTAGAGATGTTTTGATATGTTAAGTTGAATTAAATATTTGTAGTATGTATATGGTATGTTGTTTGTTATGGTATCATCAAAGGTTTGAATATAGCGTTTTATGGAGGTTTTCTTAAGTTGAAATCTACTGCTATTTCTGATAAGTTTGAAAAGTTCATTATAGGCCTATTGTTTGTTTAGGTGTTAAGAATTAAGATTGAACTGAGTGGCATCTTTGCTAGGGGTTATCCCAAGTGGGGTGCTATGTGGGTATTGAGTATTCTAGAATGAGGGGGAAAGTTTAAGCTTTTGTTGAAGTGTAATTGATAAAAAGGGATATCTTTATATTATCCTAAGTGATGGTCAGAGATCACCTCTATTGAACCTTGAAGTCTTATATCAGCGAGCTGTAGAAGTCTCTCTGGAATACCGAGAGTATCTTTATAAGGCTAGAGAGGTGAAGAGCACTGATATGATTCATAGCCTAACATGTGAAATGGGTGCATAAGGCTTACAGACCTAGAATATAATCATTTAGTTGAAAGTACTAGAAATTCCTAGAGGCATACCATCAGGTTAAGCGCAACCATCAGAAAGACCTCAAGATTCACCGAACAAAGTGCTAAAGCCCTTATTACAAAGATGAAATTGGTTCAATTATTATCGTTACTTAGTAAGTTATTCAAGCTTGCCTTGGGAGATCATTGATTAGATAAATGCAGAACATTATGAGTGCCTAAACCTATAAATATTATATGACATTATGTTTCAAAACCCAAAACGGTATATGTTATAGTATAATACACTCATAACTTGTTTTCAATGACACTACACTATAATTATATTCCATTATGAGCGTGAATTTCTTTATTTTATTTCATGATATGAGAAAAATAGTTTCTTTTAAAGCTATTGATATTATTTCAGCATGTTTATAGACTAGTAGTTAAATATGATGATCAATATTGATAACTGGATTTATTATTACCGTTAGTTGGATCTAAATTGACCTGAATGTGTGAGGGACTTCACCAAGTAACAATAGGCTTGTTGATTGAACCCCAAGTCCCTAGTCCCCATGGTCTAGTCCCCCAAGTGCTCAATAGAAGCCGTTTTAGGCTGAGGCATGTTGTAGAATTTTCCTAGGACCTAAGCTCAAGCACTGTTTGGTGAGGTTGCGCTTTGCTCGGAGTGATAAGAGACTGTTATAGTGGAAGTCATAAGGTTGACTGGCTGTGGCAATTAAGTTGAATGTTGTTTTTGTGCCAACAGGTGATTTGGCAAATAACACATTAGGATAGGTCTTTAATTTGATTGATAGTATAGTGAATGTTGTAAATCTTATATGCATAATTATGTAGTATATTTTTTCAAGATGTAGAAGGATATATGCCAGATATATCTGAAATAATACCCTTTTTCTAGTTTTTCACTATATTAGAAAAAAAGATATTTTACTATGTACCAAAAATTAAATTTTCTTTCAATTAACAATTGCATAAGAAATTCTTATTTATTTATTTTTTGTTAAATGTTTTTCATATATATTTTTAGAAAAACATACCTGCGAATGAATTATTATGGTTACCACTACTGTTAGTTCAATACAATTAGTTTGGGTTTACAAGTGGTTTCATTGGGCTATAGTGGGCTTATTGGATGGAACTTAAGTCCTCATTATTGGAACAGTACTGCACAAGGCAATTAGATTGGAGTGTAAACTATTTCACTTGTGATACAATCTTAATTAAATGATATTCCTTATATGATCATCTTCATCTTATGCTTATTATTACTTCACTAGCATTTGGTTGAAGTCCTTATATCACCACAAGATAATAGGACCTGGTCACGAATTTGGTGGTGATTATGTAATATGTCTTATATGGTTATGATCTTAAATCTTCCAAGTTAGAGGATCTTATAAGAATAAGGGTATTACGATCCAGATAGACTCGCACTAACGATGCATAAATCCAAAGGTTGGATGTTGCTTCATTTAATGAGCAATCCCATATGAGATGTGAATGCATGTTAATAGGTGCTTATTAGAGAATAAGGTACTGAAGACCCGCCCAGAGAATCCACTAGATAGCCGTAGTAGCAAGTTAGTAGTGGCAAGCTCTTCTGTTGACACTAGTGCATATTATTAGTCTTTTGACCTAAGGATCCATGGTAACCTTGTATTTGGTCCTCATGCTTTAACTCCTCCCTTGTCACCTAGCAGGGTTGTTTGGGTGGTGATTGGGCATGAGCGATTTAGATATAGAGGTTTGTGAGATCCTAGATGGAATTTGACTCCTCGTCCTTGTGAATAGCGAGTGTATCTCCTATGTGTTCTATAATGATCAGTCCCAAGAATTCCTTGCACAAGGTGATATGATAATTTGGAAAAGCAATTGCAAAAATGAGGTCACAAAGGGAATCGAACATTAAGAATAGAAGTATAGTATTGAGGCTATTACAGAGCCTACTAATATCTTGCCTTAGGACTCTTTCATGAAGATAGGAGACAAAAAGATTGTATTTGCATGGTATGCATAATGCTAGAATGGTTCTTCAAGAGCATTTATTTTGGCCAATTAGTTGGGCTCCATAGGCTTGAGGTTGGACATCAATCATGGAGATTGTGTACTCTTTAATTAATGAGATTAATTGAATTGAGTCACTTAGTTTAAAGGAGTTTAAGTTAATGTGAGTATTTGATATTCCATAAGTCGCAATGAGTTGTAAGCCTATGTTCAATGTATGACAGAACTTAATGGGTCACACACAAAAGCCAACAACATGACATATTGAAAGAAGGAGAATTTTCTAAGAGTTAGAAAATTCATGATCAATTTAGGAGAGGGCAAAATTGTAGTCATTTTGGCTTGATCAATTTAAATGTTAAATTGGTCAAATTAATTTAAGAGTTAAATTAAGATCAATTGATTAATAGTTAATTTATTGATATCACATGACTATCAATTATTCAAGTTAATTTAAGAGTTAAATTAATTTCGACTAGCTTAAAGAGTTACGCACATTGACTAAAGAGTTAAGTCAAAGAATTTTTAATTAAATTAAAGTATTTAATTTAATTAAATTGGAGATTTAATTTTGGAGAGAATAATTAAATGAAGGGTTCATTTAATATGGAATTGAAATTTAACTAGAAGACATTTCATAAGATGAAATGTAAGCTTCAATTAATATTCATATCACTAAATGTTAGTTGCCACCTTGGCTTGGACACTTGGCACCCTGTCCTTGAGGTTGGTGTGTGACTTGATATATAGGTGGAGAGTTGCTGGCCACTTGATATATGCAAGCAAGGTGTGATTATTTTGGGCATCTAATTTGTTAGCATCCCTATCATTCTCCCCACCCTCCTTGATCTTCCACCTCCATATTTCCAAGCCTTCTCTCCTACATTCTCTGAAAATATCTCTAGCTATATTGTAGAGAATAGGTCCTTGTTATGGTGTGAGGACTATGTCATTAGAGGCCAATCATTTGGTTGCTATTGCTCTTGTTTGAGGCAATTTCTGGCAGCTTGTTGTGGTGAGTTCTGGGTGGCCCTTTTGTGTTTTTTTTTGGCTGTTTTTTTGAGTGTTGTATCCTCAAGGTGTGGTGACATTCCAATAAAATTTTGGCTGAAAAGGAGGAGTTTAACTTGGTGAAATCTTGTGGTGAACCTACTGCGCCAATGAGAAGCTTCTTCAACAATTGTAGAGAGTTTTCTCTTGCTCCTTGATATTTCTATTTTCACCAAGGTATTTCCCTTCTCTCCTTGAATCCTATGCATGTCTAGGTCCTTGTGGTTGTGTGTGGGCTACTTTATTCTTTGTCTTGAAAAATATTTGGATCCTAGCACCACACATACGTTCAAGTAGTATTAGAGCCTTATTCATGCATGGATTTGAATTTTGCTTGGATGATTGGTTCTTGTGAAGAATTGATCTACATCATCATGTACTCGATCTATATGATGGGTTGGAGTGTATGGATGATTTGTTTGTGACTAGTTGGTTGATGGATTAAATCATGCTATTATGTGCTTTAAATGTTAAATCATGTGATGAGTATGTTTTAATTCATTCTGCCTAATGTTAAATTTTGATTTGGCATTGGTGGATGTTATATTATGTTATAGCATGTTGTGATTGGCTTTAAGTTGTTTTGTTCATTTTTGATGTAATGTGATTGTAGAATATTGGAGATTCTTTGAAAAATTTGATTCTTGCTTAAACTTGTTTTTCAAGCAATATTGAGCACTTGATATTTTACTTTTTAAAAGGTGTTTTAATCTAAAATTTTCTTCCATAATTTGTGTTTTCATGTTTAGAGATGTTCTAAAATCTTCGTGCACAAAAGTTGATCAAAAGATGGCATGACTTGCTCATGACTCAAAAATAGAGTAGTTGGTGGCACTTGGTAGTGCATAGGGCAAGGCAGTGGCCGATTGCTGCTACCCATCCGTGTGCACATCTTTGGCCAAGAGTGCCTAATTTTGTCTGGAGTGAGTTTTGATGCTAATTTTGGGTTCCTTAAGTGGCCAAAATGTTGTTGAAATGCAAATATTAGATGCGCAAGTGTTGTACAAGTTCTCAAAATTGTGTTGGACACTTTTGATTGCTTTTAAAACTTGTTAAAGTTGATTTCCAATTGTGACAAAAATAAAATGCATAAGTGTTATGCTTGTTTTTGCATGACCAATAATTTTTTAATGTAATTAGCTTTTTATTGATGGAATTGAATGTCAATTCTTGATTTGTTTGTTGTTCATTTAAGTGTTGATTGGATGATAAATGAATGGGGATGACCATGAGCCTTTAAAATTGGTTTTATTTATTTCAAGTTGTTGAAATGGTTTGTAATTAACGGGGCTTGCATGCCTCTTTATTCTAACTTGTAATAGTTATGAGAGTGGAATCACTAAGAGTGATGTTTTCTTTCTCTTGTAAAAGTTGCAAGGTATAAAGAAGATCTATGGAAGCTTGAAGACCTATGAATGTATGGGATACACACATGTAATATCTAGGTTAACCAACTCACTTGAAATCAATCGAGCGGTGCATCTATGGTTGTAAGTGCATCACTTGGTTAGGCTTATGGTCATCCCACCTTAGGAGCATGTTAGGCGCATTTACTTATTTATGCTTTCCATATCCTATTGATGTATGTGATGCATGCTTTAGGATATAAAAAACCTAAATAAGAAAATAAAATTATTAGATATTTGCAAGCAAAAACCCTCTACTTAGAATATTTAAGTGCTTTCAAATATTAAGTCAAAATAGATTCAAATTAAAAGAGTTTTAATTAATCTATACCTTCTAGCAATAGAGTATGTCATGATGATGCTATCGATTTTATGTGATGGCACTCGGTCATAGGGATCACACTTAGGAGAAAAGCTGTGAGCATGCATTTAGCATGTGATACACCTTTAAATTAAGAACCTTCATGCATTGGCACTCGATCACGAAGGATGTTGTGAGGTGGTCTTGAATCAAAGTTTGATTGGTAGGCCCGACTTAACACCTATTAATGTAGATAGCACATGGTCACATAGGTTTACATGAAAAGTGAGGCAAAATATATCAAGAGTTGCATGAGATGCAATTAGCAAAAGTTGCTTACCCTTCGATTGCTTATGGATGGCACTTAGTTATGGGGATCCACTTACAAGTCCCCGGGATCTTGATTCTCAATAGGAAATGAGATTTCCCAAATTCTTTTTGGGGTTGAAGGATTAGATAAAATAGTAGGAGAAAAACATGCTTGAAAGACTATGAGCATGCTTTCAATATCAAGATTCAATCACATGCTTATATTATCTTTTTTGCCTTTGAGGATTTATGAAATCTCAAGAATGGCTAAAATTTCATTCAACATTATTTTGGAGACCAATAAACCAATCAGGCCAAACTTCCATGATTAATTTAACCTAAAAAATCATTCTAGATTCCTAGAAATGGATATAAGTTCTATAACATGATACTCATAATCCCATTGGGATTAATGTAGATCCAGAGACACGTGAAATGTTCATGAATTAGGTTTAGGATCGTCCTATCACTTAGTCTCATGATGGCATCTACAAAATTTAAAAATCTCAAAGATACATGAATAGTACCTTGGTTAAAGTTTACAAGTGTTGTAATGCAAACAAAGTATGAGAAGTTCATGTTGTCAAAGGTTATTTTTCAAGTTATGATGGATATGAACTTATTCTCATCAACTACGGTCTAAATATGATTAGGCTTAGAAAAACTTTTTGAACTTGGATATAGTGATGGACCATGATATTTGTGATGATTTGATTCTCATATCCTCGTCTACTTTAATTGATCAAAGAGTTGTTCTAGAAGGAGACTACCATGATAAGGACAAACCTTCGACACTTATTTTCTCCTCCAAGTCTATGGGCCTTAAGGGTATTAGAAAGGAAGGTAAAAGGAAGAAATGTTCTTTCTCCAGGGGAAAAACAACCAATAAAGACATCTGGGGGAGTCAAGAAGATTATAGAGGATATAGTTGATATTTTCTTGTTTCTACTTTGGCAAGATAGGCCATTGGAAGCGATATTGCAATGAATACCTTGCAACCTTTGAGAAGGGTATGTACTTTATTGAAGTGTATTTAGGATAAATTCTTCCTCATGGATATATGATATCACATGTGGTTCTTTTCTTTGTAAGTTGGTACAAAGAATGAAAAGAAAAATAAAACTAAGTGAAGTGGATATGATCCACTGCCTTGGCTAAAGAGCAAGAATTATGACCAAAGTCGAAGGCGTATTATAAGTTAGACTTAGAGAATTCCATATTTGTATTGGACCTTTATTATAATGTACCATATATTATTGAGAACACTGTTTCAATTCCCATTTTGGATAGCAAAGGATTTGATCTTTCTATATCAAATGGAAAATGGGAGATTGAAGGCATTAAAGAATTGGTTATTTAATTGCTTATGGTATACTTAACAAAGGATTGTACATATTAGATTCTCACCCATTACTAATGCATTTTCAGCAAAGTAAGAAAAGTTAGGTAACCAAGAAAATGCCATTTTATGGCATACAAGACTTGGACATATCTCTAAAAATAAGATAAGCAAGTCAAAGTACTAAATGTTAGTGGCATTGAGGAACTTCTTACTCGTGAATCTTGTTTAAAGGAAAAAATGATTAAGGCTACTTTTGTGGGACAGTTGGAGCAAACCACTAATCTTTTGTATTTGATCCATACGGATGTATGTGAACCACTAAGAGTTAGTGTGAAAGGCATAATGTTCATATACCTTTTGAATACATATTTTTCCTTAATGGTGGCATGATGTGCTGGAAGAGTTCTAACAAGATGCCATAGCCTAGATAACCACTAAGGTGAAATAATTTGTGGTTTTGGAAACCACAAAAGATAGGTGTTTAGATAAAAACTTCATCCAGGAGTTAGATATGGTGCCTAGCATGCATGAGCCTATGCTTGTGTTTAGAAAATAATTAGGACTTGAACCAAAATATCATTAGTGATCCAAACACAATAAATGCATTATCATTTGATATATGATATTAATTGATAGAGGTGACAATTGAGTGGATAAAGTTGCCTCAAAAAAAAATTTAAGAGAACCATTGACTAAACCCTTAAAAGCAAACGGTCTTTGAATGACATCTTGAGAGGTTAAAACTTAAGGCCATGGGTAACTGGCATTAGGGCAAGTTTGAGATTATTGGAATAGTGCCCTGTAAACTAATTAGGTTAGCCTTATAAACTATTTCACTTGTGATACAATCTTAATTTAATGATATTTTTCATATAGCTACCTTCATCTTACACTTTATTTCAATTTACTTGCATTTGGATGAAATCCTTAGATCACTTATGAATTTGATAACCATGAAATAAGTCTCACATGGTTGTGATCTCAAATCTTCCAAGTCATATGATCTTAAGAGATAGGGCACCTAAGATCGGAATAGACTTACACTAATGATGCATAAATCCAAGAGTTTGATATTACTCCGTTCCATGAGCAACTGTATGAGATAAGGGTGCATATCAGTGAGTGCTTGTTAGAGAACAAGGCATTGAAGACTAACCAGAGAGTTTATTAGATAGCTGTAGCGACAAGTCGGTAGTGGCCAATTCTCCCGCTTATGCTAGTGCATCTTATTAGTCCTCTGACTTGAGGATCCATAGTAATCCTGTGTCTGGTCCTCATATTTTGACTCTTCCTTGCCCACTTAGCAGGTCTTTTGGGTTGAGATTGTGTATGAGCTACTTGGCATGGAGGTTTGTGAGATCTAAGAAGGAATTCGACTCGTCATTTTTGTGAAAGGCGAGTGCATTTCTTATGTATTCTATAATGATCAATTCCCATAAACCCTTGTGCAAGATAGTGTGATAATTTTGAAAAGGATTTTTCCAAAGAAAAAGTCACACAAAGGGATTGAACATTAAGAATAGAGACATAGTATTGAAGCTATTAGGGAACCAACAAATATCTTGCCCTGAGCTTTTTTCGGTAATAGGAGACGGTGGGACCATATTTGCATGGTATGCTTAAAGCTATAATGGCTCTCCAGAATATTCATTTCAGCTAATTAGTTGGGCTCCATAGACTTGAGGTTAGACATCGACTATGGAGATTGGGTGTTCTTCAATTAATTAGATTAATTTAATCAGGTTAATTAGTTTAAAAAGTATTTTAAACTAAAATGAATGTAAGATATTCAAAAGTGATAAGGAGTTGTGAGTCTATGTCCAATGAATGGTAGTACATATTTGGTCACACATAAAAGTCAATTAGCTTCCTAATTGATGGAGAAAATTTTTTAAGTGTGAGAAAACTAACTCCTAGTAGATCGATTTTATGGTGCCCATTTTCAAGGTCATTTTTAGCTTGATTTTAAATTAATCATTTAATTTAAGGAGCTAAATTAGACCAATAATTAATGAGTTAATGATTTGGTGCCAACATAACCATCAATTGGTTAAGATAACTTAAAGAGTTAAGTTAGCAAAGTAAGCTTAAGAGTTAAGGCAGTTTGACTTAAGAGTTAAGTCAAAGGCTAATTAATTAAATTAAAGAGTTTAATTTAATTAATGGGAAGAATGAATTGAGGAGATGAAATATTAAAGTATCAAATTATTGGATTATCTAAAGGAGAATGGGATTCTTTCCTAATGGACTCCATCTGGCACACCCCAACATATTGGAGTAGTCAAGAGGAGAAACCGTACCTTATTAGACATGGTACGTTATATGATGAGCTTCTTCACTATGCCTATATCTTTTTGTGGATACATTTTATAAATGGCAGTGAAGTTACCAAGTATAGTACCTTCAAAGTTGGTGCCAAAGATGTTGCATGAGATGTGGTATGGCAAAGCATCATCTTACCATTATCTAAAGGTTAGAGGGTCTCTCGCCTATGTAAGACGAATAGTGGGAGACAAGTTGGATAATAGATTCATCTTGTACAAGTTTGTGGAATACCTAAGAGAGTCTATAGGTTATTACTTTTAAGATTGCTCAGAACAAAAAGGGTTTTATTTTGAGGAACGCTACCTTTTTGGAAAATGAATTTCTATTAGATAGGAAAGGTGTTGTTGTTGAACTTGATAAAGCTCAAGATAATCATCAAATCCCACAAGCGATAGAAATAGTTAAATATTAAAGAACGATACACACAATCTTTGAGAAGGTTGGACATAATCAAGAAACAGCCTGAAATGTTCGAATTTCTTCATGAGATAGGTCAATCGGATAATGATCTGAAGAACTATGAGGAAGCTATTTTAGATATAGACTTGAGACATTAGCTTGACACCATGAAATCTAAAATAGACTCTATATACTCTAACAAAGTACAGACCTTGGTAGAATAATTAAAAGGAATAGTTCTCGTTGGTTGCATGTGAATCTATAAGCAAAAGCTAGGAGTTGGTAAAAAGGTGATGACCTTTAAGGCATGGCTAGTGGCAAAAGGTTACATTCAAAGACCCAATTTTGATTTTGAGAAAGCCTTTGCACAAATCGCAATACCTAAGTTTATTCGAATATTACTTTCCATAGTCACATATTATGACATGAGATATGGTAGATGGATATGAAAATCACTTTCCTAAATGGAATCAATGAAGAAGAAATTAATATGGAGCAACCACAAGGTTTTACATCTATGGGGAGTGAGCAAAAGGTTTGCAAACTCTAGAGATCTATTTATGGACTCAAACAGACGTCTCTAAGTTGGAACATACATTTTGACATGACAATCAAATCATTTGGCTTTGTCAAAAATGTGTATAAACCATATGTTTACATAAAGGTGAGTGGGAGTAGTGTATAATTTGTTATACTTTATATCGATGACATCTTTCTCATTGGGAATGAGGTCGGAATGTTAGAGTGCACTAAAGTATGGTTATCTACTCAATTCTCCATGAAGAATTTGGGAGGAGCATCCTACGTATTAAGAATAGTATTTATAGAAATAGATTGAAGAAGATGCTAGGGCTTTCCTAAACCCTATACATTAACAAAATATTAAAGAGATTTAGTATGGAAGAATCCAAGAGAAGGCTTTTTCCTATTGGACATAACATTCTTCTCTTCAAGTCTATGGCCCTTAAGATTGAAAACAAGAGGTAAAGGCTATCCCATTACTATACACCTCTACTATTGGAAGCATAATGTACAAGATCAGATGTGGCACACGCTCTAAGGGTTACAAGCCATTTCCAATCCAATCCTGGTGAAAGTCATTAGATAGTTGTAGAAGCAATCCTTAAGTACTTGAGAAGGACTAAGGACTTATTTTTGGTATAAAAAAATAGAGAATTGAACATCAAGGGGTTTTCAAATTCTAGTTTCAAATTCGATGTAGATGATCTAAAATCCACTTTCAAATTTAAACTTTGCATTAATGGAAGCATGGCGAGTTGGAAGAGTTCTAAATAAGATACCACGACCAAGATAACCACTGAGTTGAAATACATTGTGGTTTTGGAAACTACAAAAGAAAGAGTTTGGATAAAAACTTTATTCAAGAGTTGGATGTAGTGTCTAGTGTGCATAAGCCTATGGTTGTTTTTGGAAGACAATTTAGGAATTAAACCTAATATTGCATCAGTGATCCAAGCATAATAAATGCATTATCATTTGATATATAATATCAATGGATAGAGGCGACAACTGAGTGGAGAAAGCTATCTCAGAAGAGAATATAGCAGAACTGCTATCTTAACCCCTAAATGCAAACTGTCGTTGAAGGTCATCTTGAGAAGATAGGCCTTAAGGCAGTGGGGAATTGGCTTTAGGTCAAGTGAGATTATTGGAATAGTATCCCACAAGCAACTTTGATTGCTGTGTAAACTATTTTACATGTGATACAATTTTGATTGAATGATATTTCTTATATGGCCATCTTTATCTTATGCTTATCATTACTTCACTGGCATTTAGTTGGAACCCTTAGATCACACAAAACTATGGGACTTGGTCACGCACTGGATGGTGATCATGAAATAAGTCTTGCATGATCATAATCTTAAATCTTCTAAGTCTTAATATCTTATGAGAACAAGGGCATCTAAGATTTAGACAGACTTGCACTAACGATGCATAAATCTTAAGGTTGGATGTTGCTTTGTTCCATGAGCAATCCTAATGAGATATGGATATATGTTAATGGTGCTTGTTAGAGAATAAAGAATTAAAGACCTGCCTATAGAATCTACTACATAGTTGTAGTGGCAAGTTCTCTTGCTTACACTAGTGTATACTATTAGGTCCTTTGATCTAAGGATCCATAGTAACCTTATGTTTGGTCCTCATGCTTTGACTTCTCCTTGGTCACCTAGTGGGCCATTCAGGTGGTGATTAGACATGAGCTACTTAGACATGGAGGTTTGTGAGATCTAAGATGGAGTCCAACTCCTCATCTTTATGAAAGGTGAGTGTATCTCCTATATGTTCTATAATGATCAATTCCAGTAAATCCTTGTGCAAAGTGATATGGCAATTTAGAAAAGTTTTTTCAAAGATGAGGTCACAAAGAGAAGCGAACATTAAGAAAAGAAGCATAGTGTCGAGGCTATTACGAAGCTAGCTAATATCTTTCCCTAGGCCTCTTTCATAGAGATAAGAGATGGAAGGACCACATTTGCATGGTATGCGTAATGCTAGAATGGTTCTTCAAGAGCATTCATTTTGGCCAATTAAATGGGCTCTATGGGCTTGAGGTTGGATATTAACTATAGAGTTGGATACTCTTTAATTAATGAGATTAATTGAATTGAGTTGCTTAGTTTAAAGGAGTTTAAGCTAATGTGAATATTTAATATTCCATAAGTCACAAGGAGATGTAAGCCCCTATCTAATGAATGGTAGAACCTAATGAGTTATATACAAAAGCCAACAACATGACCTCCTAAAAGAAGGGGAATTTTTCAAAAGTTAGAAAATTCATGATCGATTTTGGAAAAGGCAAAATCGTAGTCATTTTAGCTTGAACAATTTAAGTGTTAAATTGGTCAAATTAATTTAAGAGTTAAATTAAGATCAATAGATTAAGAGTTAACTAATTGATGTGACAAGACTATCTATTGGTCAAGTTAAATTAATCTTAACTAGCTTAAAGAGTTAAGCACTTTGACTTAAGAGTTAAGTCAAAGCATTATTAAATAAATTAAATTGGAAAGTCAATTTGGGAGAGAATAATTAAATGAAGGATTCATTTAATATGAAATTGGAATTTAATTGGAAAATGTTTTGTAAGATGAAATGTAAGCTTCGATTAATATTCTTATCACTAAATGTTAGTGGCCACTTTGACATGGACACTTGGCACCCTCTCCTTGAGGATGGTGTCTGACCACCCACCATTCCATTGCTATATATAGATATACGCGGTGAGTGGGCGCCCACATGATATATGCAAGCAAGGTGTGATTATGCTCCCAATAAACTTGAGTAGCGGGCATGTAATTTGTTAGCATCCCATTATTCTCTCCAACCTCCATTATCTTCCACCACCATCTTTCCAAGCCTTCTCTCCTTAATTCTCTGCAAATATCTCCAGTTTTATTGTAGAGAATAGGTCCTTGTTATGGCGTGTGGACTCTATCATTAGAGGTTAACCGTTTGGTTGCTAGTGCTCTTGTTTGATGCAGTTTTTGGTAGCCTGTTGTGGCGAGTTCTGGGAGGTGCTTTTGTGTTCTGTTTTGGATGAGTTTTAGAGTGTTGTATCCTCTAGGTGTCGTGACATTCCAGTAAAATTTTCAACTGAAAAGGAGGATTCTAACTTTGGGAAATTTGTAGGTGAACCTAATATGCCAGTGAGAAGCTTCTTCAATGGTTGAAGAGAGTTTTCTTTTGCTCCTTGAGTTTTCTATTTTCATGAAGGTATTTTCATTCTCTAAATCTGAATCCTATGCATGTGTAAATCCTTGTGGTTGTGTGTGGGCTATTTTGTTCTTTTTCTTGAAACGTTTTTGGATCCTAGCACCGCACATGCCTTCATGACCTAATCATCCCAATGCACTACAAAAGCTGTTCATGGTTGAAGTGTATCATAGGATTTCTCAAGGACCTAGGCTTGGATACTATTTGGTAATGTTGTGCCATACCCGAAACGACAAGAATTGTCATGGTAGGAGTCATAAAATTATTTGGCTTCAATAACTACTAGATTAATCACTGGTATTTAAATGTCTAAACCACTGTATGCTAATTGGTTTGTTTTCTATTCCTTGTTTATAATTGTATGTCATTCAACTATTATTTTCTCATTTTTCTACTAAAAGTTTATAAATTGTTTACACATTTTATTTTATTATCTTGTATTTTATGAGCTCTAATAAAAACATTTCATGTGCACATGCTACACACACACGGTCATTCACTGAGTCCTTTTATTTTTAATTTCCTTCCGATAGACTCAGAACCTAGCCACTATGAGGTTGTGGAACCGTTGTTAATGAGGAATACAGTTCAAGGTTTTTGAGATGAGGGCTTTGTAGTCATTATTAGCATCATCGCTGTGTTGGCAATTATTTTTTCTTTTATTTGACTTTTAGTTAAAGATAGGGTATTGATTTTCCTAGTTTTTCTAAGTTGTAATTTATTTAATTTATTATGAATGCTTGGAGTTCATTTATTTAAGTCCATGACTTTGTATTGATGATTTATTTGAGATTGAATTTCACATCTCAAGACTAGACTGCATGGTCTAGTTTTGGACCATGACAATTCATGAGTTAGAAGAATTAAAAGGTAAAATTGGGGTATTTTAGGCCCATCAATACTCGAAAACTCATCAAAAAGAGTGTGGTGTTGAATTAATAGTAACGAATCTTGTGTATCCTATGTATGTGCTAAACTTTTATAGCACAAAATAATCTAAAATAATTATTTTTATTATTCTAATAGTACTCTATCTTATGATAATTTTAATATATTTATTGAAACATGTACATAAGCAAAACTAAACAATTATTATATAATGATAATAGTAGACTATAGGGTGAGTGGGTCGCAAATAATAACTACTATATGAGTTATAAAAGAAAGATGATTGAGGGCATTGTATAACTAAGGATTATTGAGGGCATTTTATGTATATTTATTGAAAATATACCCAAAGAGGGTTGATACTTTACCAATTGCTTGGATTATTAGCATTTTTGTAAGAAAATTGCAATATTTTCAAACTCTTTTTCTTTTTTTCCCTTTAAAAGAGCTCTTATTTTGTGTTTAGATCTTAAATTATTATTTTAGAAAATAAAGAAAAAGTTTTAAGGAATAAATTACATTATTTAAGTGTGATGAATCTAGTGTTAAGGATTGGTAATATTCATGATGTGTTTGCTAAAGGTTTGATGTTGGAAACATGGGGTCAAACTTACAATCAAATGAGGCATGTTGAGCTTATTAAGTATTCCTTAACAAAGACTCGATGCTTAAGTCTGATCAAGCAAAGGAGTAAATAAGTTGGAGTATGTTAGCTAAGATTAGTGAAAAATATATATAGTCCCAAAAGTGTAATGGACTCAAAGGAGTCAAACAATGTATTAAGATAAAGAACTGGAACTTCTACACAAAACTAAAATTCTAGAAATAAATAGAACGATAAGTAAAAGAGACAAGATAGTTATAGTGGTTTGGTGAGCTTAATCCATTACTTAAGCCAAAAGGCTTAGGATTTGAACTTGTAGTTTAGATTAGTAATAATAGTTACAAATTATAGAGTAGCAAATGGCTGGAACTAAGTTACTAGATCTACTGTAGAGGTTGATTAAAAGAAGCAAATACTCTTATTAAGTCACAACAAATATTCTAGAGCAATCACTCAACTTCTCTCTAGTAATATTGCTTATTCAAATATACTTAAGCATTGTCTCTTTTGCTAGTCTGCTACCAAATAAATAACCTTTACTACTGCCACGTATACAATGACAGATTGTGGACACATATTTTGCACATTTTTTTCTACAAAAAGACAGCTACATCTTTCAACAGAATGGAAGGGAGCATTCCTTGATTGATGGAATGGCTAGTTTCCTTGTGTGAATAATCAAAATCTGTTGACAAGCTATTATATAAAAGATAACATATGAAAGATTGGTCATAATCAAAATCTTCTTGGAGGGAATCTTAACAAACTCCCCCTTTTAGATGATGACCAATGCTGCATCTCTCTGTCAAATGTAATCATAGCATATCTTGCACAAGTTTATATTCTAGCCATGGATCAATATTTTAATATCATTTTTAAGGTAGCAATTAAGAATCAAATATGATATGATCAACATCATAATCAAAGTAGCAAGCATGACCAACACCTTGACATCACATTTAAAGTAGCAAAAGAGAGCGAAGGATTAAGCTATATAGAGTGCTTAAGTGATAAAACATCAAGCCAATAGTCAAAATTATGAAAGAGAGCAAAGGATTCATCCATATAAAGTGTGCAAGCGACAAAACATCAAGCTAACAGTTAAAAATACAAATGTAGAAGTAGCTAATGCTAATAGTCAAGCTTCAGGTGTCAAAAGTAGTATTAAAGACTTAATAGTTAAGACTTAATCTCCCCTTTCATCATTAAAAAGACTAATAGTGATGAGTTCATTTCCAAAAACTGTAGCAAAGATCCTTGAGCTCATGACAGAGGTACGAAATTCAGTGTTATCAACTACGAAAGTGATTCTTAAAGTTGGTTGAAAGAGCAATGGCTTAAGTGTTGAGAGTTGCAACAATGGTTGCGAGTTCAGTTGGTTGAGTTTGGAGAGAGTCAAGCTTGGTGGAAATAGTTTCAATAGAGGCGATAAGTTGGCTAACTAGAAGTTTTGGAGTAATAGGTGCTTGTTTGGAAGTGACTGCCCTAGAGGCAGCAAAATGCGTGTCATGGATAGAGTTTGGGATAGTCTCATGCCCTAAGATTGTTGCTTGGGAGCAGGGACATGAGTTTTAGAAGTCCCTTTAAACCACACACCATCCTCAT
This sequence comes from Jacaranda copaia, assembly GCA_014898725.1. NCBI lineage: Eukaryota > Viridiplantae > Streptophyta > Magnoliopsida > Lamiales > Bignoniaceae > Jacaranda > Jacaranda copaia. The sequence continues at coordinate 425,498 of JACGDI010005241.1, read as the reverse complement.
ACTGAATTTATATTGTTTTAGACTATTTAAAGTAACAATGTTTCTATCAAGTGGCTCTTCAATCTAAGAGAAAAGGAAGATGACTTTTTCTTGCTTAGGATGCAAGTAAGCAACATGCTATAAGGGAGATTTTGTAAGCGGTGATGGAGTGCATAATGGATATAGTTATGCACGATATAGCTAATGTTCACAGGCAATCTAGTTTAGGCCATGTAAAGAAGAAAAACAGAAAGTCTGTTCATAATAGTGGAATGTCCACCACTAGTGAAGGTATTGGATAGCAGGGTAATGGTTATCAACCAATGCAGAAAGAAATGATCGATTTGAAGTTTATGAAAAGCTTCCCCAGCAACTAACTTAAGAGATTTTCTATTCCATAGTAAGGATTAGGCATGGGATAAGTTAAAGTAAGCATCAGAACACTATTCCTCAGATGTAAAAAATTTAACACCAGAATTATTCAATCCAAGATACTAATTAATTTTTGCCACAGTGAGAGTAATAGGAGCCCTTAAAATGGTAGAATGAAAAATGAGAGAATGGGTTATTGTATCTTTTTTTGAGGTGAGATTAACATAGAACAACCTAACTAAAAATGGATAGGTAGGATTGTTAATACTCATCACATCCTTCCTACTAAGGTGGTCAATCTAGTCAAATACAAGTGATGGTAGAAGTGTAGAGAAGTCAATTGCACGCTTCTTATTGATATTCTTATTTTTGATGTGAGGGGCAAATGCCTCATATAATTGAGGAATATGGAATTTTAGGATTGTGGGAATGGAATTAAAATCCTAGTTTTAGAAGAGTGAGTCATTAAAGTTTGCTGGAGAGGAAGGGTTTGGTGATGGCACATGATTGGATGAATGGAGAATAAGAGTTTGAGTAATAAGAGAACAAGAAGGGGTATCATCGGTGGACGAGTGGGTGTGACTAGATGATGGCGTATGTAGGGATTGAGGTGGCATATGTTTGGATTCAGTGTTAGAGATTACAAGAGGTTTCTGGCTCTTGTGAAGAAACTAGAAGAAGAGTTGCTTTATGGAGATGACAATGGAAGGATAGTGGAGACCTGGTGGTACAATGTGGTTTACGGTGGAGAGAGATTTCTAGAAAGAGAAGGTGATAAATGGAAAGAGAATGAGAGAAAGAGATTTAAGGGGAATGGGGTTTTTGGAAAGGAGGAAGCTTCTTGGTATAGGAAGGGTCATTCCAAATTTTTTGAAATTGATTTGAGTTATTTTGATTCAAATTAAGGGATTTGGTTTTCAGATGGAAGGTATTAATGATAAGAGATAAATTAAGGAAGCTTTAGTTTTTAGGAAAGAAATTTGAACATTCCATTTTCAAACCCAAATTATGCAGGAAAATTTTTAATTCGTAATTTCTCTTTAAGAAAGTAGAATCTTTCCTCAGCCAGCGGTTTGGGAAATATGTCAACAAGCTGATTTGTGGTATCCACATAATTTATGCAAATATGTCCATTACTAACATGGTCCTTAATAAAATAATGCCTGATCTCTATGTGCTTTATGTGTGAATGGTGTACAGGATTTTTTGTGATGCTAACAGCACTAGTGTTATCATAATTAATAGAAATGCAAGAAAATTTTAACTCACATTCACAAAATGTTTGTTTCATCTATATTACATAGGTGCAGCAATTTCCTAGAGCCATGGATTCTACTTCCATGGTGGATAACCAACTTTCCAAACATTGACCAAGGAGTTGGCAAGTTTTGGTGGTACCTTTGCAGTCAATTTTACATCATGTTTAATCAGCATCTAAAAATCTAATAAGAGTAAAAGAGTTTGACTAAGGATATTGGTAACCTAGTTGATAGATCTTTTAAGATATTGAAGGATTCTTCAAACAACTTTGAGAGGTGATTCTTTTGGGTCCCCTTGAAATCATGCATGAAGGCTGGTAGAAAATAGTATATCTAGTCAACTTGTAGTTAAATATAACAAGCTTCCAGTCATTCCTTGGTGTAAGGTTTCATCAATGCTGTTCTCGGATAAAACAAGGTCTAGCTTGGTGTTAGGTGCCATTGGAGCTGGTGTTTTTTTACACTTTTCCATTCAAAACTTTTTTAGTAGTTCTCTAGTGTATTTTTCTTACCAAAGAAAGAAATTGAGATGTCCTATAAGACTCATTTCAAAATTTGTTTCCATGTATGTAACAAAATCTTCACATAATTCAATTTTTGTTCCACCAAAAATGATATCTTCTATGTAAATTTACACCAATAAATTATCATTTTGAGAATTTTTATGAATAAAGTGGTGTCAACTGTACCTATATAAAATTCTATTGATAAAAGAAAGTGGCTTAAACGTTCATACTAGGCTCTAAGGGCTTGTTTTAAGTCATAAAGAGCTTTTGAGAGTTTAAAAACATGATTTGAAAAAGAGGGATTTTTAAATTCAGGTAGTTGTTCAACGAAGACTTCCTCGTTTATAAATCCATTTAAGAAGGCACTTTTCACATCCATTTGAAAAAGAGTGAAATTTTTATGAGATGCATAAGCTAAAAGCATGTGAATGGACTCAAGTCGTGTAATAGGTACACAAGTTTCATCATAATCAATACCTTCTTGTTGACAGTATCCTTTGGCAACTAATCTTGCCTTATTTTTGACAATATTACCTTTATCATCTAGTCTGTTGCGAAACACCCATTTAGTTCTAATCACAGGGTATACTGAAGGTCTCTTAACTAGGTTTCAAACTTGTTTTTATCAAACAGTGACAATTTGTCCTTTATAATCTTAAGATTTATCATTTAATGATTTAATTCTTTCGGGTTCCATAAATGAGTGAGTGAGAGAGAGATACAACATTAGCAGCATTTGAAGATTTTTCTTTTGCATGAGATCTTGTGTAATTCCTACTTGGGGATCCCTAATTATGTTATTGGTTGGATAACTAGAAGAGTGTTTGAATTTTCTCAATTTTCCATCACCATCATGAGTGGAACTTCTATTCATGTCACTTGTTGAGGGATAGCTCCTTTTTGGTATGTCAGTGTCTTTGTTTGGTTGAATAGTTTCAATAACCTGTTCAGCTCTTGTAGATTCAATTCTCAAGGTTTCCTTGGCAGTTAAGTGGTTAGTTTTATCAAATACCCATGAATGGTTCCTTGAGTTGCCCTTTTTTGTTTGTTAAAAACTCTATATGCTTTATTTTGAATTGAGTACCCAACAAAAATACCCTTATTAGATTTTGAGTCAAATTTACCTTGACGGTCTCTATCATTGAGAATGTGACACTTGCATCCAAAGACTCGAAGGTAGGAAATGTTTGGAACTTTTTCATTCCATAGTTTGTATGGCATCTTCTTGATGAAAGGTCAAAGAAAAACTCTATTGATGATGTAGTATGTTGTGTTAATTACTTCTCCCAAGAAGATATTTGGAAAGCTATATTCATTTAGCATTGATCACACCATTCTTGGAGTGCCCTGTCTTTTCGACTACCACATTTTGTTGGGGGTGTTCTAGGAGCAGAAAAGTTATGACCATAACCAAATTTATCGCAAAACTTACTGAAATTTGTATTATCAAATTCCAGTTTATAATCACTTCTTATGATTTTAATAGTATGGCCTTTTTTGTTTTGTATTCATCTTGTGAGTGGAATAAAAGTCTTCAATGCATTATTCTTGTGAGAAAGAAATTGCATCCAAGTAAATTGAGAAAAATCATTGACATTTACAAGCATATAATTACTACCGCCTAGTGTTTGAGTTTGCATTGGTCCAAAAAGATCTAGGTGAAGAAGATCAAGTGGTTTGAGGATGACGCATCATTTATAGGTTTAAAAGAGGTTGTTACTTGTTTTCCTTTAACATAAGCACTACAAACTTTGTTTTCACTAAAGTTCACATTGGGAATACCTCTTACAAGATTCTTTTTAACAATGTGATTTAACGAATTCATGTTTGCATGACCTAAATGTCTGTGCCATGTCCAATTAGGATCTTCTGATGCAATAAGATATTCTGTATTTTGGTTTACAAGATCACTTAGATTAATGCTATAGATGTTCCTATCTGTAGTGGTAATGAATACAATTTTATCATTTTTTGAGACAATGCAAAGTGAAGGTTGAAAGTAAACATGATAGCTACTGTCACATAGTTAGCTAATACTTAGTAGATTGTGTTTTATCCCTTCTACCAGCCAGATATTTTCAATGAAAGTTTCAGTGTTTCCACCAACTGTTTCTTTTCCAATAATCTTGCCTTTTGTGTTGTCTGTGAATAAACCATTACCTCTATTGAATTATTGTAAATCTAAAAAGAATGACTTATTTCCTGTCTTATGTCTACAACATCCACTGTCCACATACCATTTTTCGTTCATTTTCTTCATTAGCTCTTGCATCACAGATGTTTAAGTTTATAGGCACCCACTTATTATAGGGTTTTAGCTTGTTAGGCTTTTTAACCCACACATATTTAGTTTCGATGTGTCTTTTTATTGGACATTTATAGGACAAGTGACCAACATGATTACAAGTGTGGAAAATTCTAAGACTTCTAGGAGTTCTATCTATGAGAGGTATTTTTCCTTTCTATTCCCTCTTTAAAGAATAATTTTCTTCCAGAAGAGTCTCTATTTCCTTTTTCAATTCTTTATTCTTTAGAATTATTCTATTTCTTTCCTCCAAACCTTTCTTGTGATGTTGTTATAGACATGGACTATCTCTAATTTCTCGCCAGTAGTCTTCTGTAGCTGTTCCTTAAGAGAGTTTAATTCTATTTCCAATTTGGTTAATTGATTGTGACACTCAGCATGTACATTCAAAGAAACTTAAAACTTTCGGAATCACATACAGAATTAAAGGTTACTTGCTTGTCTGCCAATAGACAATTGTCTTCTACATCAAATTGATTTGAGTCAAGAGTTTTCCATATAATTGTCATGGCTCTTAGTTTAGAACTTCTTTCAGGTTTGAAACATTTTCTCAACTTTGGACAATCTGGTCTTTTATGTCCCGCTTCATGACACGTATAGCATATGATTTGTTCTGGCTTTTGGTATTTATTTGTCTTGTAGTTGGATCTTGGGTCCATTTTGAATTTCCCTTTCACTTGAGTGAGATGCCTTAATCGGCTAGTAACCATTGCGATTTCCTCATTTATGGTTTCTTTATCAAAGTCTCCCAAGTTGTTGTTCTAGTCTCCATTTTCAGCTTTAAAGGCTATATTTTTCTTATTTTTATTCTCTAAACTTTCTTCCTCAGTAAAGAGAGTCATTTCATGTGAGGTAAGGGAGCCAATATGTTCACCTATTGTCATCGTTTCTAGATTCTTTGCTTCATGGATAGCTTTCACTTTCGGATTCTATTCTTTGGGTAAAGAATGCAAGATGTTTTTGACTTGCTCACTTTCCAACATGATCTTTCCCAGACCAAATATTGGGTTCATAATTTCCATAAAGCGAGCATATATTTGACTTGTTGAGTTACTTGTTTTCATTGAAAACGATTCAAATTGATGAGTAAAAAGAGCAATTCTTGCAATTTTACTCGAAAGGTTCCTTCATGGGTAAACTGCAACATATCCACATTTATTTTGCTAAGGAACAAGTATTGATGCGATTGTATTCTTCTTTAATAAGGGCGCACAATAGAATATTTTTTGCCTTAGCATTTGTTGAGAGGATTTTGTTATCTTCCACAGTAAGTTCCAATCTGCCTTTTGGAGACATTTTTGAATTAATTAGAATATGGGGCCCATCAATGACAATGCTCCAAAGATCATAGTCTAGTGCTATGAAAAATTCTTTGATTTTATTTTTCCATGTAGAATAATTTGTTCCATCAAACAAGGGTGGACGAGTACAAGATTGACCTTCTACGTAGATATCAAAACTAGAGGTAGCCACTAGAGAGAAATCAACTTGGCTTTGATGCCAATTGAAAAATATATAGAGTCCAATAAGGGTAACGGACTTAAAGGAGTCAAACAATGTACTAAGGTAATGAATTGGAAATTCCAAACAAGATTGAAATTCTAGAAATAAACAAAATGATAAATAAAAGAGACAATATAGTTATAGTGGTTCGGCAAGCCTAATCCATTACCTAAGCTAGAAGACTTAAGATTTTGAACCTGCAGTTTAGATTAGTAATAATAATTACAAATAATAGAGTACCAAATGACTGGAACTAAGTTACTGGATCTACTGCAGAGGTTGATCAAAAGAAACAAACACTCTTACTAAGTAACGGTAAATATTCCAAAGCAATCACTCAACTTCTCTCTAGTATTATTGTTTATTCAAGTATACTGTAAGCATTGTCTCTTTTGCTAGTCTACTACCAAATAAACAACCTTTGTTATTACCATGTATTCAATGATAGATGGTGACTGCATATTTTGCATGTTTCTTTCTACAAAAGATAGTTGTATTTTTCATCAGAATGGATGGGAGAATTCCTTAATGGATGCAACAGTTAGCTGCCTTGAGTGAATCTTTCAAAACTTGTTGACAAGATATTATAGAAAAGATAACATATGAGAGATTGGTCATAATCAAAATCTTCTTGGAGGGAATCCTAACAAATAGAAATGATTATAAAAGTGTATCTATAACTTTTGTGAAGGTAGGACTTCATTTGAACAAATGATGGGGTCGTAAAAGCGAAATAATTCTTATAGAGTTATGCAAACCCTACTGGAGGTATAGGGGAATTTTAGATTATTTCTAAAGTTATCACTAGAAGGCAACATGGTCATTTAGTAGATAAGGCAACCACTAAGCTACATTAATTGTGGATGAATATGGCTAATAGCGCTATCAAACATGTCAAACAAGTAGGACATTGGCCCTTGACACATCGAGGATGTTTGGCCAAGCCAAACTAACTTGAAGGCTGTAGTGATAATGTTGGGAAAAATCCAATTTGTGTAGGATCAACTTGAAGAAGGGGGTATCGTAGCATTTTCTTAGAGGTGTAAATAGATATTAAATTGGTCAAATATATTATTTTTATATTTGTATTCATTTAACTTTTTGAATATTTAGATATGAATATGAATTTAGTGGATATATAAGAGTAAAATCCAAATTCGTATTCTTCGAATGTTGGTCGAATTCGGGTATATCCGTATTCGATTATAATTATTTAGATTTATTCATATTTTATTAAATTTATTTGTATTTGAATTATTTTTTATATTCATAATTGATGATATTTAGATATCTATTTACAAATATCCAAAACACATGAATTTATGAACTTATAACAAATATATATTTTAATTAATAGAAAGAACTATATAATTTCATTAAAAAGAAAGCAATCAAACAAATAGCATAATTTCTAATTAATAATTGACTTTATAATTGATTATTAATACTTATTAATTATAATGATGGTATTTAAGTATATTAATTATAAAGTTAACCAACAATAATAATGTTAATTAACTTTATTCTTTAATTTTTCCAATATATTACAATAATTTTTTAAATTTATTATTTTTTCTTCACAAATCTTCAATTATAATATATATACACACATATGGATTATGAAATTTTTATTAAAAAAATATAAATAATATATTATTTAATAGATATATATTCAGAGTGGACATTAAACAGATCGGATATATATTTACCATATACGTATCCATTTATAATCGGATATTTACTAATCGAATATGGATAATATCTGTTTTAAGCGAATGCAAATAAATTTTATATAAACAGATATGAATGCAAACAGTAAATAAATTTTTGAATTTCCATTTACAACCCTATATCTTTTGCTTTGTCCTTTATAATCTTGCTTTGATTAACCTCCAGGGCCATTGGTGCAACGAGCAGTGCATCATATTCAGTATCCACGTAAATTTTTTGAACAACAAAAAAGAATTTGCAAACTGCAACTTCATTATTTTTATTAAGTAAAATGAATTCAAATTTTCTTTTGAATAAATTTGGATTGTCAATAAAATGGTTTTTAATTTGAATTCAATCCAATTATTTATAATTTTTAACTAATAAAAAATTCGACGGATATGATCTAATTAAAAAAGTTCATAATATAAAATAACTAGAGTAAATACGGATTTGACTTGATCCAATCTATTAACAATACGAATCAAAATATATATAGTATTATATAAATGTGTACACACATAGTCCTATAGCAATCCAAAGTTGATTTTTAGATGAAGGAAATAATGAGTACCTCTGCAATACATTAAATTAGGTGCTTTTCATATAAATTGTTAAATTTAGAGCTTATTTACAACATAATTACATAACTCGTTTCTCTATTTTAATCACAAAAAATGATGCGGAGAGAAAAATGAGTATGAGCAGAATGTTATGATATGATAAGAATGCAATGCAAATCTCAATTTGATCAAAGTAATTTTTTTTTAATAAAATTTTATATCTACAATTAGTTGATTGAAGAATCAAATATAATTATGTATTTATAATGCCAAATAAGTACTATTATCAATAATAAATCCTAAAATACAACGATTTGATAAATAAATATGATTAAATTATATTCTATTATTGCTTTCAAATAATCAACGAACTTAGAAATTTATTCATTAATCTATTATGGGTATTTTTTTAAGGATGACTATTTTGGATTTGGATTCTATTAATTTTTTTAAAAAATAATAAATGTATAATGATTTTGGGAGTATTTTGATTTGAATTTTTTTTTCAGTATCTGTCTTTTATGTGAATTCAGATGTAGTTATATTAACACTGATCCTATAGGATCTTGGATCGAATTCGAATATAATATATTATTATTGAATTTGAATTCGAATCCAGCATGATTCGATTCGAACCCAACCCCTCGACAGCCCTCAATAAACTAGCCCATATCCAAACCAAAATCTATCTATTTGCTAAGAAAATAAATCTTAAATTTTTAGGTGCGGTTATATGTTTGCATACGTAACGATAAATAGAGTGAAAGTTTGAGTAAACGATTGTCCTTTCATCGATTGGATTGTCATTTATTTCTTTACAGGTCATCCGGATGATATGGGCTTGGTATCTAGTCTTGGGCGTCTGATCCATAGGCTGGCAATATGAAGTTTAAACTCTCAGATTTATCCTCACTCACGTTGAGTTCGGGCTTTTCACTTCATTGGGTCTTCAGGAAAAGTTTACGTACTATTTTTTAGGTCCGATTACCATCCAAATCAGATTCAATCAACTTTTGACAGATTTATTTAAATCAGATTCAATCCATCTTAGACCCACTTATTTAGACTCAATTTGAACCCGTTGTTTTTACAACCAACTCAAATTAGACACAATTTTGTCAACACTATTACGAAGGAATCAAATCAAACTATACGACAAGACGACACATTTTCCAAACTTGATTTGTAATTGTCACGAGTCAAAGTATGGTTAATTATTAGATTTGAGTGTTTAATAAATTGAGATCGGGTACTAATTGGAAAAGCAGGCGAAGTTCCAGTCGGACTGACTTCGGAATTTGGACACAGAAAATACATACATACATACATACATATATATATATATAATGTGAGGTCAAACAAACTTATTTTTACCCAAGATAAAATTTTGTTATGCATGAACAAAGTTTTACATATATCTCTATGCTAGGCTCGATCTTTCTTGTGGAAAAACAATTTACCTGCCAAATGGGCGTAATGGGCTTGAGGATGCTTTCGTAGAAGGCATTAACTCTCTAAATTATAATGATTTTAGGTAAAGTAACTTAGGACATATGTATTAACATTATAGCATTTAGTGTTTAAATTTTTGTCCTTGCGGAAATTTTAGATTTTGAAAATCAAAATAAATTGGATAGTTTCAAAGTGACTTGAGTAAATGTTGGCAAACTTCACGAAACTTTTGTTTTAAATTTAGACTTACTTTAAAGGTTCAAAATTTTTTCATTTTCATAAAACGATGAGTTCGAAAATATAAGAACAGTTGAGGTTCAAAATTACAGTGAAGATGGTTGTAATTTAAAAATTTTTTAGAGTGAACATGCACGTTTACTATTCTTCATTTGAGGTTTAGATAATTATCTCCAATCCTGTGTTTGGAATTTAAATTTTAATAAATAAAATGATACGAAAAAACTTTTTCATACATCAATGAATGTAACTCTATACTTTTAATTTTTTTATCACTGAATATATGTAATTGATAACGACTTTTACTATCATTTAATAATTAATATATTATAATTGAAGTTCTCTTTTCTCGTATTCATTTTAATTCCTTTAATTTTATAACAGAAAAAAACAAAAGAATTAAGGATGTAGTCTTTCTTTAACCAATATTATTCAAGATCCAGATCATCACATAACGAAAAAAATAAACCCGTGGGAAAACAAATCCCTTGTCACCAGCTAGGAGGATATAAAATAATAAATAAAGAATCACATGATTAAGTGAATCCAATCAAGAATCAAACCGAAATTAGTGTGAACGGATGAAAAAATATTACAAAGCAAACAACAATGTCGGACGATGGGAGGTGGAGGTGGAGGTGGAGCCCGTGGTGGTAGGTTCTTTTATGTAGCCCGTGACACTTGCGTCCAGAAAAACTAGCTTGCAATTACAAAAGGCCAACTTTCCAAGAATTCCATAATGGATTAATTAATGATCCGTATTTCCCCATTTGCATTTCCAAAAATAATTTGCTGTTCCGTATTTATGTACTGTTATATAAATATGTATATACATACATATATATATATGCATTATCACCTAATCAAAATTATCAACTACGAATAAGACAAATGTGTGGTTGAGGTTGGGAAAGTTGTCAATATGTTTCAACGTTTCTTTGAATTTACTGTGAGGACATGTCAAGTTTGCATCAAATCTGGCCAGGCAGCTTGGCAAGCTTCCGCCACCTGGAAGGTTGGCCGCCTTGACCAGAGTCCGCCTGGCCAGGCGGCCATGGGGTGGTGGGGGATTTTTTTTTCTTTCCTTTTTCTCGAACTCTTAGTTTATTTATTTATATATAGATTTAATCAAATTATTTGAGTTGTGTAAGATAAAATTATATTGTTATATGGTAGATTAAATTGTTTTATCTCTTCATTAGAAAATAATTATAAATTATATATAAATTTATAACCTAAAGCAAAGGGGGGTTTTGTTAAACATAATCCAACCACACTTGAATGGAAGACAGGAAATAAAAGCCTTTCCGACTATAGAACAAGCACTTATATAAATATATGTGTATATTTATGTCATGATGTATATATATAAATAAATATCATAAATTCAAAAGTCATGGTGCCAACTAAGCAATAAAAAAGATAAAATAAGCCAACTAGCCTTATACCTTAAATATCTCTGCTGCCAACAAAGTAAAATCCTCAATTTCAAAATATTTTGGTGTGCTATGTCAGATTTTCTGACCAATTTTTCTAATTTTGGCAACAATCGAATTAAATGTGTCAATTTAGTTTTACTTATTAGACTAACTTTTTAATTGTATAGAATATATAACAAAATTGAAAATAGTGTAAACTTATAGGACTTAAAAACTAATTTTTCCTGAATCAAAAAAAATAAAATAAAAAGGTGAATTAATGCTACAACCTCTAAGGATTGGTATAATTACAATTTTTTTAATTATTTTGTAAATTACAAATAACCTCCCAATACGAGAGATGCATAGGTAATACTGATGGAAAATGTAAGATTGAAATGCGCTTATGACAAAATTCCATGAAAAAAAATATAAAAAACTGAATTGCAATCGAAACCTTCGAGATTAGGTGTAATTACCAAAAGATCCTTGTTTGTTCATGAATCACAAATAATCTCTTAATATTAGTTATTTGTATGCAATACAAATGGATAAATGACACACTAATTGCGAAGAAAGATGCTCCTATGGCTGAAATAGTAAGTAAAAAATTGGTGAGTTCTATCAAAACTATTTATGAAACACCTATTGTTGAAAAATGCTGCAAATTTTAATGTTGAAACATGCTAAATAATTATGTGGTCTGAGCCGTGATCACACTTTCCTTAAAGTGATTATTGCTCTTATTATGTGTTTGCTACTGGGTTGAAATGACAATTCATTTCTAGGATATAACAAAACCACTTGAAATCTGCAAATAGCAACTTCGAAGATTTCCCTCAAGTTCTTTTAGAAAGCTTTTGAGTATATGAGAAAATTTTAATAGAAAAGAAATGAAGACTTATTTTCAGAAAATTTATTTGAGTTCTGACACTTCTCCTGAATTATATTTATATTAGTAGAAGACATCATTTCTGAAGTATCATAATAATTCCCAATAGTTGTATCATATAAGTCTTAACTATTTCTTGAGATGATACAACTTTTAACATGGACTTTGAAAAATTGCAATTCTTCAGAAGGATACGTCTTCCGAAGTATCATAATAATTCCCAATAGTTATATCATATAAATCTTAACTATTTCTTGAGATGGTACAACCTTTAACATGGGTTTTGAAAAATTCCAATTCTTCATAAGGATACGCCATTAATTTCTAGAAGAGGATACAATTATTTTCTTACTAGAAATAAACATTTTGCAAAAGAAAATAATATTTTCTTAAACACATGTTGCACGTGCCACGTGTCCTATGCCAAGTGCCAAGTGCATTAATTTAAATATATAATAATATGCTTTTGACTTCCCTCTATATTTTCCCTCCAAGTTTTAATTCAAACTATTAAATGTGTTATTTTTTATAAAATAGATGAGATCTTCTTATTTTTTCAATGTGGGACAAACATACTTATACTCAAACTCAAATTCCAAGCTACAATATATATATATATATATTATAATAGTCCCCCACTTAGCTTGTAATTTGATAAATCCATATACTCTTCCTAAGTTCTTGCATATTAGAAAGTGTCTTTCGAATTAGACTTCCTATTAGTGCAAATACTTCAAAGTTAAAACAAAATTAGTGATGGCCATAGCTTAAACCAAGATTTTATATATTTTAACCAGAAATATTGCACACTAGACCTTATCTGGCTTCCAAAAATTCACTAAAAATTTAAGCACATACATGGCCTTGTGCTCCATCCTAGGATCATGAACACTTATAAAAGTCATCCAGACTTTTATTAGAAGTGGCACCACTTCTTGTGTTCACTTAGGTGAAGACCTTCCATATCATTGAGATATCAATTGTTTTTTTATTCCAGCGTTTCCTTAAATACTAATTAGTAGCTTGTTATTACCCAAACCTTCTAACTAGTGGTAGTTCTAGAAATAAGGTAGGGTTCCCACTATTTCTAGAAAAAAGGACTTAGTCCTATTCCTTTTCTAGTGCTGATGACTAAATCTCTTGAGAACCCTTTTGTTAACGGATCCGCCAAATTTCTTTGTGATCTCACAATGACTATAGCTATTATGCCCTTTGAGATTAATTCTCTAACATATTCATGTCTTAAGCGAATATGTCTTGATTTGCCATTATATATTTTACTAAATGCCCTAGACATTGTTGCTTGACTATCGAAGTGCAAAGAAATGGCTAGCATAGGTTGTGGCCACAACTTAATATCTAATAGCAAATTTCTGAGTCATTCTGCCTTTTTGCCTGCTGCTGCTAAAGCAATAAATTCAACTTCCATAGTGGAGTGTGTAATGCATATTTGTTTCTTAGATGCCCATGAAACTGCCCTTCCACCAATACAAAAAATCAATCTTGTGGTAGATTTATTATTGTTTACACTAGTTATCCAACTAGCATCAGAGAACCCTTCTAACACCACACGAAATTGATTATAAAATATTCCCAAATTTTGTGTGTGCTTAAGATAACCAAAAACTCTAGTGATACCTTTCTAATGGTCACTACTTGGACTATGAGTAAATCTAGAGAGTGCACACACTGCATACGCAATATCTAGCCTAGTGCAATGCATAGCATACATTAGACTTCAGATTGCACTAGAATACTCTAGTTGAACTATAGCTCTTCCCTTATTTCTCTTTAGTTTGTATGAAGCATCAAATGGGGTTTTAGCTTCTTTTATATTTAAGTGTTTAAACTTATTTAAAATCTTCTCAATATAATGAGACTGACTTAAAGCATAACCCTCACTATGTTTTTTAACCTTGATACCTAAAATGGTATCTACGTCTCCCAAATCTTTCATTTTAAATTGTGATGATAAATAATTCTTAGTTTTATTCCATGCATAATAGTACCAATAATAAGCATATCATCTACATATAAGTAAATGATCACACCATACTCATCATTAAACTTACAGTAAACATACCTATCAGCACTATTATGCTTAAAGCCAAAGGATAAAATAACAGAGTCAAATTTTTCATGCCACTATTTTTGCGCTTGTTTTAAACCACACAAGGATTTGACTAGTTTACAGACCTTGTTTTCATTTCCTGGCAAGACAAAACCTTCTGGTTGTTCCATATACACCTCCTCATCTAAATCTCCATTTAAGAATGCTATTTTAACATCCATTTGATGCACAAATAATTTGTATACAGATGCTAATGAGGGCTAAACTCTAATGGAAGTTATACGGGCTACAGGAGCATAAGTGTCAAAATAGTCTATGCCCTCTTCTTGTCTAAACCCTTTGGCAACAAGTATAGCTTTAAAGGTTTGTAAAGATCCATCTGTATTATACTTTCTTCTAAATACCCACTTACATCCTATAGGTTTTGAACCAGGAGGTAAATCTGTTAGAACCTAAGTATTGTTTGCTAATAATGAGTCCATTTCATCATTAATTGCTTCCTTCCAGAATGCAACAGCTCTGGATGACATTGTTTCTTTAAAGTCCTTAGGATCATCTTCTAAATTAAATAATATGGGTATTTTTCCAATTATAGTTTCCCTAGTTGCCTCAACAACATAATATATAAAGTTAGGATCAGTTTTCTTTTCAATCCTTCCTCTTTGGCTTTTCCAAACTTCAGTAAGAGCATCAATGGACTTTTTTTTTTCCAAGAGTAAGGTTAGAATTGACATCTAGTGTTTGTGTTGATTTTGCAGGATTTTCTCCTAGAAATTTATTCTCAAAAAATTCAACATCTCTAGATTCAATTATAACATTTGAATCTAAGTCCAAAAGCCTATAAGCTTTCGAATTTTCTGCATAACCAACAAACACACTTTTGAAGGCCTTAGGTCCTAACTTTGTTCTCTTTAGATCACTTATTCTATAAAAAGCCAAACATCCCCAAACTCTAAGATAACTTAGATTTGGTTTTCAACCTCTCCATAACTCATATGGAAATACTTTCAATTTCTTGGAAGGTATTCTATTATGCGATGGCAAGATGTCAACAATGCCTCACCCCATAGATTATTAGGCAAATTTGAGTTTAGTAACATTGCATTAGTCATGTCAACTAATGATCTATTTTTCCTCTCTGCTAGTCCATTTGTTGTGGGGTGTGAGGTGCACTACATTAGTGTATTATGCCATTCTCTTCACAAAAGAGAGAATTCACTTGGAAAATATTCTCCTCCTTGATCACTTCGAAAAGTTTTAATTTTCTTTCTTGTTTAGTTTTCAGCAATTGCTTTATATGCCTTAAATTTGTCAAAGGCTTCATTCTTTGTTTTCATGAGATAAGCATGTGTAAATCGTGTATAGTCATCTATAAATGTAATAAAGTACCTATTTCTTCCATGAGTTAAGATACCATTTAATTCACAAATATCAGAATGGATAATATCTAACAATTTAGAATTTCTTTTAGTTTTAGGAAATGGTTTTCTACACATTTTTGCTTGAATACATATTTCACATTTTTTATTATCTTCTTTATCATAAGAAATTAATCCATGATCAGACATAAATTTTAAATAATGATAATTTACACGACCTAATCTAAAGTGTCATAATGAACAAAAAGATAACTCAAGAAAGTAAGCCGAAACATTCATTTTATACATAACATTTGTATCGGTACATAGTTTAAACATTCCATCACAATAGTAACCCTTTCCTAGAAATACACCATTCTTAGACAAAATTATTTTATCAGACTCAATGACAGCCTTCAAGCCTCTTTTATTTAAAAGAGAAGTAGAAACTAAATTCTTGTGAATTTCTGGAACATGAAGAACATTGGCTAGTGAAATCTTCTTACTAGAGGTGAATTGAACTTCTACATTTCCTTTCCCAAGAACTACTACTGTATAAGCATTTCCCATCAAAACCTTATGTTCTTCAACAACTTCTTCATAACTTTTGAAGCGACTTCTATCATTACAAACATGAATGGTGGCTCCAGAATCATACCACCATTCAGTGGAGTTAATTGCTGCAGCCATGTTCACTTCATTGACCATATCAATATGCTAATTCTGCACCATCGCTATGAGTTCATCAAGATTTTTTTAGTGACTTGAACACTTGGTTGAACATTGTTTTTGGCTTGAGCATTG
>JACGDI010005241.1:337232-408969 GCA_014898725.1 Jacaranda copaia | reverse complement strand
ATCAAACAAGTGATCAGATAGTAAGTTTAGAATATGTCCACGACATAGCACTTCATCTTCCTCTCTTTCAGCATGAATAGTCTTGACAGCATCCGAGTCATTATCCCTTGGTGGTACAGTAGGTTGATTCGGGTCTAGTAAATAGGCAACCCTCAAAGTAGTAAGCAAGAACATCATCTTGCCCTTCCATGGGGGATAATTTGTCCTATTAAAATAGTTCAGCTTAACAAAATCCTGATTCATCATCTTTATTCCAGAGTTTGGGCCAGACTCCATTGCTCTATAATCACTTTACAATTTTTAGGAAAATTGATAGGACTGGCTAAATAATTATGTGGTTTGAGGCGTAAACACACTTTTCTTAAAGTGATTATTGCCCCCACTATATGTTTGCTACCGGGTTGAAATGGCAATTCACTTCTAGAATACAATAAAACAACTTGAAATCTATGAATAGCAACTGCGAAGATTTCTCTCAAGTTATTTTAGAAAGCTTTTGAGTATACAAGAAAATTTTAATAGAGTAGAAGGAAGACTTATTTTTGGAAAATATATCAGAGTTTTGGCACTTCTCCTGAGTTATGTTTATATTAGTAGTAGACATCATTTCTGAAGTATCATAATAATTCTCAATATTTGTATCATATAAGTCTTAACTATTTCTTGAGATGATACAACTTTTAACATGGGCTTTGAAAAATTGCAATTATTTAGAAGGATACATCTTCTAAAGTTTTATAATAATTCCTAATAGTTGTATCATATAAATCTTATTTCTTGAGATGATACAGTTTATAACATGGGCTTTGAAAAATTCCAATTCTTCAGAAAGATACATCATTAATTTCCAGAAGAGGATACAATTATTTTCTTACTAAAATTAAATATTTTGCAAAAGAAAATAACAACTCCAAAGAAAGAATTTAATTTATATCCTATATTTACTTTCTTCCTTAAATATTGATCAAGTCACAAACAAATTTGTATGCTTAAATTCTAGGAGAAGATCAACCCAATAATATCAGTGAAAAATTAAGATCAAATAATTTTATTCTATAATTTTTACCATTCAATATCGTATTTATATTATAATAATTTATATAAGACTTGGGTTATTACACTGTCGTCTAGCAAGTGAAAGAGAGTGGTGATTTTGACATAAATAATGACCTTATTTCAACGTGAAATGTGTATATAGAAGATAATTACAAGCATAATATGATCTACAGTTCAAAAACCGTGGACTAGATAAAGTAAATAAAATTGGAACAGGAATTAGAAGATATAACCCAGTAGGTTTCTTGTGGGACATAGCAGTGATCATAACCCCTTGAAAAAGAATAAATTGGAAGATTTGGGGCTCAATGTATACAGGACACGTTAAGATGTCTTCCTCAAATTCTTCGCATGCATCCAAACACTCAAACATTGTCATTTCTTGCCAGCTAAAATATTGTAATAGTAATACATGGGACCCGAATCCGGTTTAAGTTAAGATATGTTTATAGTTTCTAGCTAGTTTCTGTCAAAAGACATCATGGTTGTCAAGAACCCTCCATTCCAGCGCACTATAAAATCTTAATTCCCTTGTGCAAACTCTTCATCAATTTCTAGCCACTATTTCTACTCTTTTAGCCACATATATCATCAATATTTTCTAACTCAAACACATATGGCCACCAAGAGCAACACATCGCTTGCCTTATTCCTGTTGCTGAACCTAGTATTCTTTTCCTTGGTCAGCTCCTGGACTCCACCTACCCCGAAATCAAAGCCAAAACCAAGCAAATCATGCCCCAAAGACACGCTAAAACTCGGCGTTTGTGCCAACTTGCTCAACGGCCTTCTCAACATCACTGTTGGGACGCCTCCCAGAACTCCGTGCTGCAGCCTCATCGAAGGCCTGGCTGACCTTGAGGCGGCCGTCTGCCTTTGCACCGCAATCAAAGCCAATGTTTTGGGCATCAATCTTAATGTGCCTCTCTCCCTTAGCTTGCTTCTCAACGTTTGCACCAAGAAAGTTCCTAAAGACTTTATTTGTGCTTAAGCACAAGTTTACTTTCATTGACGAATTTGCTTTCTCAATTATATATATATATATATATAATAAGGTCTTCTTCTGCTTTGTTAGAGATATTTTGTGGTGTGTTTGTGCTTTCAAGGGTTGATGTGGTCCGGTATGAACACATGCATGGTGTTCTCGTTTTTCCTCATTGCAATGAAGTAGTGGAAATGGTGTGCGAGGTTTGACGTCATATAAATTTCATGTATTAATGTACTATTGTAGGATCTCTCCTAGTTGAAAGTTGCAAATCAAAGTAAAAAAAAAACGTTAGTGATTTTCTTCTGTTTTGTAAATTAATTTCTGTCTCTTTTCTGTGAAGTGCAATCTAAAGTTGAACGCCATGGTTAATTCCATATTTGTTGTTTTCTTGATTAATTCTTTCATTCTTTCGTCTTACCATACATAAAAATAATTGATTTTATCATTTCAGGAGCAGAATTGATACATGTAATAATAATGTTATACCCAAACTAGATCGTGGAAAGTATAAACATTCATGAAAATAGTGTAGTAGAATATATATATGTATAAATAAAGATTAGTTTAATAAAACAATTGATTTATGTCAGCTCTTTCTTATGATTGTTCAATTTATTGAACTATATCTATACTAACTTTTTTTGGTGTTTCTAATGAATTTTGTAGCTTAAAATTCTAAAGTGAAAATTGAGTTATCTAGTAAACATAGGCATTTGCCGAACTGTTATAAATCTTGTATCTTTTTTACTTTATTTACTTTCATAGTGCTACTTACCAAGGAACTTCCAGTACAACTATTGGGAGTACTTTAGGCCTAATTCACCGCTCCTTGATTAAGCCTATATATCTCTGTTAGCCATTAAGCATAGTCCTAGTAATTTCTTGTAAAATTCAGATTTTTCTTTCTATAGCCCCATTTTGTTACATTATCTCATGAGTGCAAAAATCATCTATGCACCCAAACTCTTAACAAAACAAAGATTCAATTCATCAAACTTCATACTATAGCTCTCCAACCTAATAAATAACCCTTTTCATTTTGAAACATGTTAGCGGTGGAATGAAAGTATTTAAAAATTATTTTTGTTGGCAAAAAGTAATGCTCATGTAAAATGAGTATAATCATCCACAACCACAACAACAAAAGCAATTATTTTTTTTAATTTGAAAGAAGCTTTTTCATAGGTCTGAATAGATTGATACGAAAAAATTCTAGTGGCCAATAAATTGTGACTTCTTTGTTTGGTTTGAATGAAGTTCTTGCCTATTTCCCCTTTTTGCACACCTCAGATATCCTCCGTTCTTGGAGAAGTTTATATTCATAACTCCTTCGATAAGATTCATTTTCGTAAGATGAGAAATGAGCTCTATTCTCGGCTTTGTTTCACTATTATGGTCATGCACTAAACATTGTAGCAAGTTAAAACATCAAGTGCTATACATAAACATTTCCAACCCTGGTAGTAGTATATACTAATTTTTCATCCAACTTAATAACACGCGAGTGGAATGAAATTGTACTTTATAACATTTGTCAGATAATTGACTGATACTAATGAGGTTATACTCAAGGCCCTCAGTAAGCTATACATTATCAGAATGATGTCAAGCATAAAAACCTCACTGTCTCTCCCCAAAGGACAATCTGGAGAATCTACAACTTCATTATTACAGCAAGTTTTGCCAAGCAACTTGACTTTCGCCACTGGACTGGTGATATGTTAGTTGCTGGAGACGGCAGTGAGCAATTGATAGAGAACAAGGGAATCAACAAAGGGATTATAAGAGTAATTGGAAATGTTTAAATAAGAGTGTGCCTAGCGTCTTTCACTCTTTTTTATTAGAAGAAGTAAGGGATTGGTGGAGGACTAGAAAACCAGGAGCCGTAGGGCCACTCTATGCTACTCTTGGCATCCGGCTACTTTCTCATCAGCCTAGTCCCTGTAAAGTGGTTAGATGGGATACTCTCCTGACGGGTCAGGTCAAGCTGAACTCTGACCGATCATCTCTTGGCAGCCCGGGACTTGCTGGTGCTACTGGTATCATCAAAAATGCTGCTGCCGAGCTCATTTTTGCCTTCCAGCAGCTTTGAGGCTTTCAGACCTCCATGTACGCGGAATTGTTTGCTGTTCAGGGGCCTTCAGTTTTGTCAAGAGAGAAACATTTCCAACATATTGGTTGAATTGCACTCCATTGCTGCTCTCCTACTCATCTCAAAATCATAAGAACATCACTGGAGTTTGGCGCACATTCTTGCATGTGTCCATGAACTCTCTAACATATAGTTACCTAACACTCTTTTTGACCTAAAGTAACACGAATTGGTACTTGTATACCAATTCGCGGTAGATTTACAAATTGGTACTCTAAAATATGTGAATTGAATTATTAAAGTAATATATATATATACACATAGAAAAGTTTAATTAAAATTTATAAGCATACAAGATTTTTTTTATTCTTTTTAATATGTTTTATAGAATTCTCATATTCATAAAATACAAAAGTGAAAAAGGTATTATAATAGTAATAATATAAATTTATATATATTCTTTTTTTTTTTGCATAGTTGATAAAAATCATTTAATTATATTTCAATTTTACAATACAAAAAGTTTCACTACTTAGAGGAATCAATGAAAAGGTAAATGAAAAAAGAGACTAATAAATAGGAAGATGAAAAGAATGAGATAAAGTATGCATAAAGAAATTAAAAGCACCAGAAAAAATGAAAGAGGAGATAGATAGACAAAGCATCAATCAGAAGTACATTGAAATTAAAAAAGACAAAATAATTAATGTAGCTAAATCATGCTCTCCACTCAAAATTTTAATGCAAGACTTATAGTTCTATCAATATGGTACTTGGCATTGATATAAAATATATGTGGATAGTTCTATTTAAATTTTATACAAATTTTTATATGATTTTCAAACTTTTTTAAAAATTTTACATTGAAAATGTATAAAGTAAATTATATAAGCGTATCGTGCACCGAAAGAGCGTACCAACTAAGTCTACCCCTAATGTACCATATTTTAGTAAAGTAACGTATCATGTACCCATACCCATACCTATACTACGTACCATATAGTATGCAAATTCGGTAACTATGGTCTAACACTCTTAATGTTACCTTTGCCCATATCTATAGAGAGGAGAACACAGTTGTGGATTACCTTGCAAAACAAGCTAGTAACATGGACATGGGGGAAGTTCTAAATGCTGAAGATCTTCCTAAAGAGGCTCGGTCTTTAATCAAGATGGATAAACTCTAATACCCATATTTCAGGTTCTTTCTGGACATCCAATTACCTCATTGGCAACTTCTTATTTTGGTCAATAACTCTTTATAGGATTCATATAGCTAGGAGGGGTCCTCTTTGCACTTGGATGGCTCACTTTTGTGCCTAGCCGACTTTCTCAAATGTATATATAGTCATTGAGCATTTTATTCTTTTTGATGTTTAGGAAGTGTGGACTGATTGTATTGTATTCCAAATTCTTCTTCCATTTTTTTTTATTAATGCAAAGGTTGGGGTCATTGCCTTAACCCCGTCAATTTAAAAAGAAAAAATATCGTAGGACTAGTCTTCATATGGATATATGGTACCTACCATGCTCTCCGTCATTTTGTTTGCTTAGAATGTCATATGCCTCTAACATTTGTTGTCTAAGTATTACCTTTCGTTATGAAAATGTTTCGTAGCATGTATCTTAAAGGAATTCAATTTTGTTTAGGTCTTCAAAATTTTTTGGGCCATTCATAATTTCTGAAAATGCATTTTGGCATGTAAACAAGCTTTGAGCCAAAAAGTCTTTTAGTTTGACATCTATAGTTAACATGATTGAACTTTTCCCGTGTCAAATAGATTTTATCAACTAGCTTTGTACTATTGATGGAAGATCTATGAACCAATTTGGTACTTTTTATATATTTTCTAGTTTTACCTGTTGGGCTATTTTTCAATTTGTTTCTAGGTGATATTGACTTGTCTATGTTTGATGCTAGTAGAACACTCACAAAGCTTTTCTTTTCTAGAATGATGACATTCCTCAATGACCTTCATTTCTTTAATCTCAAATTTCATTTGAAGATCTTATTTTGTTTAGTAACCCAAGCATTCACTTTCCTTTTGCAGTCTCCATCAAGGGTTTCGCTATTTAAGGCATACTCCTTTTCAAGCTTTACTTTAAAAATTTAGCTTTTCCTATAATTTTTGTGTCTTATTTTTCAATATTAGGATGTTATCCTAGATCTTGAAGCATTTTAAAAGTTTCTAGACATCTTCATAAAGAACATATGCTTCATTAGAATCATAATATTCAAAATCAAAAGAACAACTTTCTTGTTTGTTTATCATTAAGTAGTTTTTCTCATTGTTAAACTTTTCACCATTGAGTTCGTTCTATGTGTCTGTCATAGGCTTGTCCTTATGTTGCTTTGTTTTTCTCCTAAATTTGTGGCAGCTAAGGCTTTTATGTCCTATTTCATGACATTTGTGGTAGCGAAGTTGGTTTTCTTCTTTCTTTTTTTCTTTTATATATGTTCTAGCTTTGTTCTCTATTGATTTTGGTATGTCTTTGTAGAACATTTTTTTGAAAGAGAAATCATAGATTTCATTCTCAACCTAATTTTCACCGAGATCTGCTTATATTTCCATGCTAGATTTGAACCTAGGGTTGTAAGCAATGTTCATCTTGGATTTTATATTGAAGCCTTTATCATTATTCAACCTCATCTTATGGGATGTGAGGGATCAATTCACTTCGTTGATGGTCATCTTATTGAAGTTAAATGTTTCATGGATTTCACCTACTTTTGGTGTTCATTTACGAGGAAGTGATCTAAGAATCGGTCCGACATGCTCATCCTTATTAATTATGCTACAAAGAGCAAACATAGGATTTATGAACTCCATAATTCCTGGATGCATCTTGTTGAGTGTTTCATTAGGCTTCATAATATATCGTACTTGTGGATAAGAAGTGCAATGCATTTTTGTCAACCTTGATTGGTACCTTCATGAGTAGTTTTCATATTTGTTTCACAGTTCTACACATGTTTACTTGGTTGTATTCCTCTTTTGTAAAAGCACATGACAAACATGCTAGCTTTGCATTCACTAAAATGGCCTTGTTATCATCATTGTTTAATCTTTGTTGCTTTTTAGGGACCATCTATTTGTTTTTATTTTTTGTCAAAATCGTAGATCCTTCACTATTTGCATTACACAAATAAAAATAAAGTGTAAATATAAAATCTTGCTTTGGTTCTTCCACATAGCATACTTTATTCTAACACATAGTTGAGGGTGGTCATGAGACTATCTCTTTGCAAAGAAATCAAAAGTATTGTGGCCATTAGGATCATTGACTTAACTTGCTATACCATAGAATAAAACACATAGCTCTGATGCCAATTGATAATGATGTTATGCTTAAAAGGTAGTGAATTTGAACTTTCAAAATTTTATATGGTAGAAATAAGATACCCAAAAAACTTTATAAATGCAATGAGATTTTGCATAAAGTGTTTTGAGTTGACCATTGAAATTTGTGAAACTAGTTGAATAAACTATGAGTGGAAACAATTGTTATGTAAATAGTAAACATTATTAAAAGGCACAACAATCTATAATGATTCAATAAAGCCTACATTCATAATCTAAGTTTTACTTAGGATTTGAAAATTTGTCAAATTACTATTAATTTTTTCCAAATTAAGCTTAAATATTTTGATAGGCAAAGAGTAAGTGGATGGAGATACTTAGAGGAATGATAGATTGGCTCTTGAAAGAGCACAACAACCTATTAGCAAAGTGGATAATCATCCAAAAAAGGATAAAAAAACTTCCAAAACTACTCCAAAATAAGTTATTCTATTATCAAGTTAGGGGAATTTCTACCAACAAATTTGCACAATTTGTATGAACTTATGTGTGAATTATTGTTACTTAGTATGACAAACCTTAGACTTTTCTTTTGGACCAAAATTAGATCAACATAGATATTTTCAGCAACATTACTCTATTGGCTCTCTTTAGCAGAGGTTCCCTTGAGAAACAAATAGTAGAAAATAAAAGAATCATAATAAGTTAAGCACATTATTGCAAAAGCAGTATGGGTGTTGAAAGTTTAAGGAGTTCAATATGGGTAACAAAAGGGGTTATGATATGTTATAAACTGGAATATCAAAAATATCAAATGACTTTGAGAAAAGAGTAAATAGGCTTAGAAATTTATAGTAGTTTGGCAATCCTAGTCCAATACCTAAGTGATAGCACTTAGGATTTTTAACCAGTACTTTTATAACAAAGAATAAACATATACAAATTACAAAGTATTCAAATGGCTAGAACTTGTACTACAAGAATACTGGCTGATGAATAGCAACACAAACACTTTCTCAACTATTTCCAAGCTACTAAAGGCTTATAGATTCTATTGTGAGTTGTTCTTAACACCTAATGTGTTTCTCATTTAAATAGGCTGCTTAGTAGACTTTCCTTTGATAGCTAAGCTTGTAATCTACTGTTTTCCTTATCAAATTGGCAGCTCAACTTTCTTTCTTCTTTGATTCCAACAGTTGCCATATTTTTCCTGCCATACTTTGATACGAACAAGGAAATAATTCTATATGATAACTTGCCATATTAAAGAGAATAAAAGTAAAGATATTTGATTGATCATTGTCAAAACACATTTAGAGAAGATCCTATTTTTTGATGATGACCAAGTAAGTATCATCTCCCTCTGTCAAACATAACAAGAGCTTATAGTTCAATTAACATAATATGTAATTACCTATCCCTACATTCTTATGTAAAGAGCAACTTAAAGATTCATAATACTAAGAAGATAAGAATAGCGACAGATAATAATATCCTACAATAAAACTCTAAAAATAAGCTGATTTTAGATAACAGAGGAGCATCAGCTTGTTTTAGACAAAAGCAAAAAAAAATGAGCATCAATTTGGTTAAGTAGTAATCATAATCCATTGTAATGTTTGTTGATAGAACTTCTCCCCTTTTATCATCAAAAGTGAAGTTAGTCAATCACCTCGAGATTTCTTATGAAAGTTGTGATGAAGATCTTTGATGTCATGCTGAAAATCTTAAATATAGTTGTGATAGTGATGAAAGTGATCATCAAGAGTGGTAGGGAGAGTAGTACCCTATGTTTATGGGAAAGCAATAGTGGTGGAAAGCTTTGAGAGTTAGGACTGTATCTTTATAACCTTGGCAAAAAGTATCTCAATAGAAGTGAAGAACTGAGCAATTGGTACTTCAGGTGTAAATTGCCCTCATTTTGAGGTAATGGCATTAGAGGAGGCAGTCAAAGGGGAATCATGGATAGAGCTAGGAACTATATAAACACTTTATTGTGATAAGATTTACATTGCGTAATAGAAAGAGCAACAAGAAAGGTAGAGGTTCCTTAATCCAAACACCATCCTCTCCATACTAGATTTTAATTTCATTTTTAGACTTTGAAGGTCTACAACCGTACATTCATGAGGTTTTCAATCTAAGGAGATGGTAAGAAAATATTTTCATTTTAACGATAAGAGTCAAGAGCATGCCATAAGGAAGATTTTAAGAAGGATGATAAATAACATGATGAATATAATAAAGAACTAGTTATCCAATGTTCATAAATTAGCCAATAACTAACATGTATAGTAGAAAAACAAAGAGTCGGATCATATTAGTGGAGTGCCCTCCAATGTTGGATATGTAAGAAAGAATGGTAAGATTGATCAAACGTTGTATAAAGAAGTGATCAATATAAAGTTTGTTAAAAGCCTCACTCTTAGAAAGTTCACTGGATTTTCTTTCCCAGAACAAAGATTTAGCATGAGATAAGTTGAAAGCATTGCCAGTACACCATTCCCCAAAGGTAAAAAACTTAACCCTAGTGTTAGCAAGGCCCAAGTACTTATTTAGTCTAGCAACAGTAAGAGTAATAAAAGTACATAGGACATTGGAATGAAGAACTAAGGAGTGAGTTACTAGATCATCTTCAATGTGAGATTAACATAGAAAAGTCGAACTAGAAGCAAATAAGATGATTCATTGATGCTCATGAAATCTTTCCGCCCCATTCATTTGACTTGATTGATCATAGGGGATATGAAATTTTGATGAAATAGATTGCTCTTCCTCGATTGATATGCATATTTTGCATGGAGAAGGAGAAGGAAAAGATATCAGAAGCTTTGTTAATGGTAAATTGATGTTTAGAGAAATGGGGAGAAAGTCCCAATTATTAAATTTAGTATCAGTGAATTTTTCTACAAGAGTTGGAGATTTTAAAGAGGGGTTTGGCGTTTGCAGTTGCAGAAGAAATAGTGAAGTAGATCGAATGGCATTTGTGGAAGAAGACGTAGGTGACCCTAAAGATGCTTGGGTATGATGGGAGGATAAGATACTATAGTGTAGCTGTGGAGGTGTTTCAAAATCACTTTTGTAGATAATAAGATGATAAGAATGTATTGATTTAGTTTGTTTAGATGAGAAATGGTAAGAGTGTTACTTTGCGAAGGTGACGGTGGAATGAGGTAGAAGCCACAGCGGAGGATGAAATATGTGGGAATGTAAAGGAAGAAGATAAGGGTTTCTTGGAAGGAGGGTAGTTGATACAATACGTGAAGAATTTTTTGAATTTTGAAAAGAGTAAGTGAAGATTTAGTTCCCAAATAAGGAACATAGAAAATTTTAAAAAAAAAGTTTTAGGGATTTAAAAAGACAAAAGGATGTAATAGATTTAGTTTAGGGATATAATGAAATAACGAAAAACATAGTTGGAAGGTGTCCTTAAAAAAAATCATACTATATTTATGCGGTAAAGGAAATAATGCCTAATTTGGTTTTTAGAAAGAAAAATCTTTCTTCAGCTCAGGGTTTAGCGATAATATCATCTAGTTGATTAGAAGTGGCGACATAATTTATGCAAACATTCCTATTGGCAACTTGATCTTTAATAAAATTGTGGTGGATCTCTATATGTTTGGTGCAAGAGTGTTGAATAAGATTTCAAGCAATATTAATTGCACTAGTGTTATCATAATGAATAGGGACACATGAGAAATTCAATCCAAAATCACAAAGTGTTTGTTTCAACCATATAACCTAAGTGCAACAACTACCTAGTGCGATGTATTAGCTTTTGTAGTCGAGAGGGCTACAATACTTCATTGTTCGCTACACTAGCTTTCAAGACATTTACCAAGACGTTGACAAGTTTTAGTCATGCTTTTTCAATCAACTTTACATCCTACATAGTCATCATTAGAAAAACTAACAAGAGAAAAAGAGTTTGATCGAGGACACCAAATACCTAAATTGGTAGATCCTTTTAAGTATCAAAGAATTTATTTTACACCGTTGAGATGAGACTCTTTGGGATTGGCTTGAAATCAGGCATATAGACTAGTAATAAATATTATGTTTGGTCAATTTGCTGTGAGATGTAGTAGACATTCAATTATCCGTTGGTACATGGATTTGTCAATGTCATTATCTGATGTGTCAAGTTCTAGTTTGGTATTTCGTGCCATGCGAATTGTAGAATCTTTGCAATTTTCCATACCAAACTTTTGTAGTAATTCTTTGACATATTTTTCTTGACATAGAAAAATTTCTTTGGAAGTTTGTTTCATTTGCAAACTAAGAAAGACAATAAGTTGTCCCATGAGGCTCATTTCAAATTCAACTTTCATACAAGAGACAAATTCATTGTTAAGTTCAAACATGGTTCCTTTAAAAATGATGTCAACTACATAGACTTGTATTAACAAAAAACCTTTTTCATTGTGCTTGGTGAACAAAGTATTGTGAATGAAACCCATGCAAAAACCTTTGGAAATAAGAAAAGTGCTAAGATTTTCATACTAGGCTCTTGGAGCCTATTTTAAACCATAAAGAGCTTTTGACCAGTTTGAAAACATGATTTGGAAAGTTCGCATTTTTAAAACTAGGTGGTTGTTCCACAAAGACTTATTCTTTTATCAATCCATTCAGAAATTCACTCTTAACATCCATTTGAAATAAGGTAAAATTTTTATTAGATGCATATGCCAAAAGCCTATGAGTTGACTTGAGTTATGCAACTGGTATATAAGTTTCATCATAATTGATACCCTCCTATTGAAAGAATCCCTTAGCAACAGTCTAACCTTATTTTTTTTTTTATAAAATTACCTTTTTCATCAAGCTTTTTGTGAAACACACACTTAGTTCCAACTACAACATGATCAAAAGGTCTTTCTACTAAGTTAAAGATTTGGTTTTATCAAACTACAATAGTTTCTCCTTTATTACACAAACCTATAAGTCATCCTTTAAGGCTTGTGTAATATTTCTAGGTTTTGACAGGGATAAAAACACAACATTAGTAGAATTTGATGTTTCTTCCCTTATCTTGGACCTTATAGTAATTCGTGCTTAAGGATCTTTAATTATGTTAATAGTTGGATGTCTGGATGCATGTTTGAATTTTCTTATCTTTTGATCATCTTCCTTAATTGACTAATTGAGGTATTTGTGATGAGTTCATTTTCTTGAGGTGTTTGTTCAAGTTTCTTTTCTTGATTCACAATTTCAGTAATTTGATCAATCCTAGAAGATTCAATACACAAGATTTGCAATAAGAGGGTTAGTTTCATCAAATACAACATGAATAGTTTTCTATATAACCCTTTTTCTTTTATTATAGACTTGATATACTTTATTATGGATTGAATAACCAACAAAAATGCCTTCATTAGATTTTGAGTCGAACATACCTCGAGGGTCTCTGTTATTGAGAATTTGACATTTGTATCCAAAAACTCAAAAGCAGGAAACATTTGGAACTTTTCCAATCCATAGTTCATAGGGTGTCTTCTTGATAAAAGGTGTTAAGAAGATCTTATTTATGACATAACATGAAGTGCTGATTGCATTACCCTAAAAGAACTTTGAGAGATTTTATTCATTTAGCATTGATTGTGCCATTTCTTGAAGCATCTTATTTTTTCTTTCAACTACCCCATTTTTTTGGGGTGTTTTAGGAGTAGAAAGGTTATGAGTATAGCCACATTCATCACAAAAATTGCTATCCATGATTACTATTTATAGACTTAGTAGTGTAACCTTTTTCATTTGTATTTTCTTTGTGAGCGGAATGAAGGATTTAAGTGTATGATTTTTATGTGGAAGATAGAGAACCTAAGTAATACAAGAAGAGTCGTCAATGATTAAAACGATATATTTACATCCACCAAATGATTGAGTTTTTATTCGATTGAAAAGATCTAGGTAAAGAAGTTCTAAAGGTTTGGAAATTCCAACATTGTTTATGGGTTTAAAAGATGTTTTTATTTGTTTCCCTTTCACTCATGCATCACATATTTTGCTTTTGTTAGAACTTAGATTGGGAATTCCTTTTAGTAGATTCTTTTTAACAATATGATTTAGCAACTTCATGTTTAAATGACCTAGACATTTATGCCATGTCCAACTAGGATCTTCAGATGCAACTAAACACTTTACCTTTTGATTTGATAGATCATTCAGATTTATGTAATACATATTTCTATCCCTAGTGGTAGTAAAAAAGGTTTCATCATTTTTTTAAAGGGATAATTGCATTAAACCCCCCAACCTATGGTCCTCATTACACATTGCCCCCCAATCATTGTCGATGTGCAATTTCACCCCCTGAATTAATGAAAATGTTCGCCAATACAACTTTTACACTATTCTGGTGGAATGTAACCAATGAGCATTCGACATGTGGGCTAAAGGCGATGGAATATTCTTGTTACATTGTACTAAAATAGTGCAAAATATGGTATTGATGAATATTTTAATTAGTTTAGTGGGTAAAATTGCATGTTAACAATGGTTAGGGGGCAATGTGCAACAAGGGCCATAGATTGGGGGATTTAATGCAATTAACTCTTTTTAAATTATGCAAAATGAGGGCTTGAATTGTACCTGATATCCGTTGCCACATAGTTGATTAATGCTTAACAAATTATGTTTTAGTCCCTCTACTAACGAAACATTCTCAATGGAAGTTCTAGTATTTTTCATATAGTTTCTTTTTCGATAATCTTACCCTTAATGTTGTATGTGAATAGTATATTTTCTTTGTTGATTTCTTGTAGAAATGAGAAGAATGACCTATTTCTTGTCATGTGCCTAGAACATCTATTGTCTAGATACCATTTCTTATTTTCTTTCTCCCTTGGTTCCTATATCACAAATATTAAGATTTTTAGGTACCCACATGTTACTAGGTCCTGTTCCGTTAGATTTCTTAACTCATACATATTTAGTTCCAATGAGTCTTTTTATTGGGCATTTGTAAGATAGGTGACTAGCATGATTACAGGAATAATAGGTTTAGGAATTTCTAAACTCTTTAACAATTAGAGGCATTTAACCATTGATTCTTTTTTCCAATGAACATTTTTCTTCAAGAAGTTCTCTTATCCTTCTTTCTAACTCTTGATTTTTTTGAATTATTCTATTTCTTTCTTCAAACCTTTTCTTAATAATATTGTTTTACAGATGAACTATTTTTAATTTTCTATTATCCGTTTCTTGCAATTGATTTTTATTTCAATTTCTAATGAAATTAATGGATTATGACACTTAACGTGCTTATTGAAGGAACTGGTACTTTCACAATCAAATTAAAAATTTCAGAATCACTTGTGGAGTTAAAAGTCACATACTTGTCTACCATTAAATAGTTGTCTTTAACATCAAATTGATGAGAATTAGAATCATCCCAAGTAATTGTCATGGGCTCTCTGGTTTGGAACTTTGCCTATGTTTAGGACTTCTTTTGAGTTTTGGACAATTTGGTCTCTTATGTTCTACTTCATAATACCTATAGCACATGATTTATTCTACTTTCTGATATTCATTGTTGTATCTTCTGCAATTAGATCTTAGATCTTTTCTAAATTTTCCTTTACTTGAGAAGTTTCCTTAATCAACTTATGATTAGGCTATTTCCTCATTTAAGTTTTCTTCATCAAGATTGTCCAAATTATCGTTACAATCTCCATTTTCTGCACTGAAGGCTATGTTTTTCTTGTTTTTACTTTCAAAATTTTCTTCCTTGATTAGAAGTGTCATTTCATGTGAGGTGAGAGAATCAATAAGTTCACTCATGGTCATCTTTTTCTAGTTCTTCACCTCATGGATGGCTGTAACTTTTAGATTATACTCTTTGGGTAAGGAGCGCAATATTTTTTTGACTTACTTTATAATATGACTTTTCCCAATGCGAACATTACATTTACAATTTCCATAATCGATCATACATTTAACTTACTGATTCACTTGTTTTCATTGTAAACCTTTCAAATTGGTGAGTGAAAAGAGCATTTTTTTCTAATCTTAACTAAGAGGTTTATTCATAAGTGATTTGCAGCATGTCCCACATCTCTTTTGTTAAAGAGTAAATGCTGACATGGTTGTATTCTTCTTTAACGAGAGCACATGATAGAATAGTAATTTCTTTAGCATTTGTTGAAATAATTTTCTTATCTTTCATAGTAAGCTCCATTTTGCCCTTTGGAGACATGTTTGAGTTGGTTAGAATAATAGGCCTATTAATAACACTCTTGCAATCATAGTCTTGAGCTATGAAGAATTCTTGAATTCTATTCTTCCATGTGCAATAATTGGTTCCATCAAATAGAGGTGGATGGGCATGAGATTAGCCTTCTACATATATGTCAAAATTGGAAGTGGTCATTTTAAAAAAGTGCATGGCTCTAATGCAAATTGAAAGTTTAAGAAGTTCAATATGGGTAACAAAAGAGGCTTTGATATGTTATAAACTAGAATATCAATATAGTCAAATGACTTTGGGAAAATTGTAAATAGACTAAAAAGTTTATAGTAGATCGACAAGCCTAGTCCATTACCTAAGTGATAGCACTTAGGATTTTTAACATGTGCTTTTATGAGAGAAAATAAAATAGATACAAGTTACAAATTACCAAATGGTTAAAACTTGTACTGTAAGAATATTGACTGATGAACAACAATACACTAACACTCACTCAACAATTTCCAAGCTACTAAAGGCTTTAGAGTCTATTGTGAGTTGTTCCTAACACCTAATGTGTTTCTCATTTAAATAGGCTACTTAACATAATTTCCTTTGATAGCCAAGCTTGTAATCTGCCATTTTCCTTTTCAAATTAATAGCCAATCTTTCTTTCTTCTTTGATTCCAACAATCACTTGCCATATTATTCTTGCCACACTTTGATAAAAATAAGGAAAGAATTCCAAACGGTTACTTTCCATGTTAACAAGAATAAAAGTAAAGATATTTGATTGGTTATTGTGAAAACACCTAATAGGTGTAAAAGTAATCACAACTCTACAGCTATATATTTATCATTTTCAATCTAAAGCTTTATATGTATAGTAAATTCATAAATCATGGATACTAAATCTCAATAAGATATGCCACGTCTCAATTACAAAGTCTAGGGGCTAGCTGGGAGCCTCACAAGTTGATAAAGGAGTAAGTAAGTGCATTCATTAAGAGAGATGTATTCTCACGCCCTAGCCAAAGTCGGATCCAACTTTATATGAGGATATTAGGATATCAAGTAGGCTCTATTGGATTTGCTGTCATTAAGCCTATTAAAGGAAGGCTTGCTAGATTTCCAACATCAATTGAGAGGACCGTAGCACAAGGATCAAATTCATTTCTTTCTTCAATCCATTTTTGATGCACAAGATCTTCATATGGAGGCAAGTGCAGAGCATACTTTAGACTTAGGATGAGAAAACCAGCAAAAGATTAGAAAGTATGTAAGCTAAGGCTTTAGAAAGATAATAGAGAAACTTTGAAGGAATTTTAAAGCCCATTTATATGTTTAAAGTGGAGGGGTTTCTATTCAACTAAGCTTGATCACCAAGTAGAGTATAATCCCTTATTTGTAGGCGTAGTATTTAAAGGGCCTTCGACATTAATAGAATAGTCCTTTAGAGTCCGAGATAGCTATTTGTTTCTAAGGACTCTTGTTGCCTACCTATGATACTTATTTTACAACTCATGGACACATGTTACTTAACCTAGTACACTTGTCATAACAAAGGACATCTAGCAAAATACAAGGACACATGTCAAGTTGACTAATATACAATGTAAGGACATATGTCACCTAACTAGCTAGCCTTATTACAACTTAGGGACGCTTGTCAAAATAAGAGGACATATGTCACTCGATGGATATGCATGGATAGATTTTTTCATTGATGGAATTGATATCACTTCAAGATTGTCTTCGGGAGTTGCGATAGTCATGATAATCCTGAGAGCATGAGATTATCCAAAAGACTCCAAAACCTTCTCAATTGATTCCAATGTCTCGAGTTGTTTTGTATCCAATTTTGATATCCATCTAAACTCATTGTCTTGAAAAGGATCAATGCCAGATGAAGTGTTGATAAGCAATGGCTTAGGAGTATATGCTGGCACCTTGTTCATGTAACTAAAAGATGTGTAATGCTAAGGATCCAATTTAAAATATTTAAAAACTGAAATATAAGTTAAATTACCCCAATCCATGAATATAAATCATACCTATATAATGGATTAAGGTTAGATTGTTACCTCTTAAGAAAAATCTAACCATAAACTCAAAGTAGAGCTTTATTTCCCAAAGGCAAACTGCTTCTAGTGAAACCAAATGTGATCAACCTTTGATCAAGCAAATCACCTCAAAATTGAGCCAAATATAGACCAAACTTTCACCAAAATGATGGAGAATGTCTAGTAAAAATTTCAGCATCAAAGTTCTTCAGAAAGACCTCAAATAGAATCTAAAAACTCACTAATGGAACAGAGGATCACCAAAGCAAGCAATCTAAAATTCGTCTTGTCTCTAATGTCAAAGCCCACACACCAATTGACAATCCTTTTCTCCTAAATTTAGATGGAAAAATAAAGGAGAAATAGAGTGGATAGGAGGCTGAAAAAGGCGAGGGAGGTGAACAAGAGAGTGAAGCCTAAACTCATGAGAGAATCACTTTTGAAGGGAATTTTGGATCTAACTTTTAGATGCACAAAATGTGTGTATTTTCTTAGTGCTAGCCATCCACCACTCTATATCTACATATAGAGAGGAGATACATATAGAGTGGAGATGGTGTGATGCTAAGGTGTCATCACACCTACCTCGAGGTGGGTTGCCGCCTAGGCATGCCAACTTGCAAGCATCTTGCAAGTTGCATGTTAATTTATGTTTAATTTGAATTTAATATGGAATTTACATTTCTTTTCATGAAATGTCTATCTAATTAAATTATAATTTAGCATCAAATGAACATTTCATTTGAATTATCCCTCCAAAATCAATTATTCCTTTTAATTAAATTAAAAACTATAATTTAATTAAACTTTGACTTAACTTTTAAGTCAACTAGCTTAACTCTTTAAGCTAGATTTTGTTAACTTAACTCTTTAAGTTAACTTGACCAATTGATAGTCATGAGGCATCAAATTAAATTAACACTTAATTTAATTGATCTTAATTTAACTTCTTAAATTAATTAGATCAATTTAACAATTAAATTGATGAAGCTAATATGACTAAAAATTGTGTCAATCGATTCCCTCAAGTTTCGGCCACTATGGAATCCTTTTAATACTTAAAAAGCTCCCTTCAATATTCATGATTGTTGATTGAATTTTGTGTGAAATCCATTAGGTTCTACTACTAATTAGATGTGGGTTCACAACCTTGGTGACTTTAGAATATCATGTATTCATGTTAGTTTAAAATCCTTTAAACTAACTGACTTAATTCAATTAATCTCTATTAATTAAAAAGTTCCCAATCTCTATGATTGATGTCCAACATCAAGCCCATGATGCCCAACAATTGGCCAAATGATGTTTTTAGTGAATCATTCTACCTCTATGCGTACCATGCAAATATGGTCATTTTATCTCCTATCTCCATGAAAGAGGCCTAGGGAAAGATATTTGTTGGATCCCTCATACCCTTGATACTATGCATCTATTCTTAATGTGCAATTTTGATTTGTGACCTCATTTTTGAAAACCTTTTTTCCAAAATGTCACTCTGCTTTAGCCAAGGACTCCTTAGAATTGATCATCATAAAACATATAGGAGATGCACTTGCCCTTCACAAAGACAAAGAGTTAGATCTCATTTTGGATCTCATAAATCTTCATGTCTAAGTAGCTCATACGCAATTACTGTCGGA
This sequence comes from Jacaranda copaia, assembly GCA_014898725.1. Taxonomy (NCBI): domain Eukaryota; kingdom Viridiplantae; phylum Streptophyta; class Magnoliopsida; order Lamiales; family Bignoniaceae; genus Jacaranda; species Jacaranda copaia. Next base: position 389,658 of record JACGDI010005241.1, on the reverse strand, counting down.
ACGCCCGCTAGGTGGCCAAAGTTGAGTCAAAGCGTAAGGATCTAAATGTAAGGTTCCAATGGATCCGGTCAAAGGACTAATTATATACACTAGTGTAAGCTAAAGAACTAGCCACTATTGACCTGCCATTATAGCTATCTAATAGATTCTTCAGGCAGGTCTTCAATGCTTTGTTCTTTAGCAAACACCTACTAACATGCACCCATATCACATATGATTTGCTCATGGAATGGAGCAACATCTAATCCTTGGATTATGCATCATTAGTACAAGCCTATTTGAATATTAGATAATTTATCTTATAAGATTCTATGACTTGGGATATTTAAGATCACGATATATAAGACTTATCATATGATCACCACTTAGTACGTGACCAAGTCCTATAGTCTTGTATGATTTAAGGGCTTCAACCATATGCTAGTGAAGTAATATATGATGAAGATGGTGATTTATAAAGAATATCATTCAATCAAGATTGTATAACAAGTGAAATAGTTTGTCATGCTAATCTTATTAGCTTGTGGGGTACTATTTCAATAGTAACAAAAATATTTGTACAGTATCTTTCTCTCTACAAGATCATGATCAAGTGATCCTAGAAGAGTTTTCCATAAGTAGTAGTAGGGTGAAGGCTATGGCTTAGCAACTTATCCCATGTAATATGGTTTGTGAAATATAATGATAACTTGTGTTTATGATCTTACTTATTCTTAAGTGTCTTTGTGAAATAATTATATCCAATTTTCTAATGAATTAAACCATAGCAAGAAAACCTATAGTAAGAACAATTTATTTTGTTCATCATGTAAGAATTGGACCATCTTGTGAAGAGACATCTATTTTGAAAAGTAATATAGAACTGCCACATACTAAAGATACCACCATCCATCTTCTAGTAAAGGAATAATGGAGGACATTGTTTGAAAACATAAAAAAGGATAACAAACTTTATTAGGACTATAATTAATAGCATTTGAAAAATTTTCAAGATAAAGGAAAAGATTATTTCTTGTAAAATCCTTAATGCCATTCAGGGTTTTGAATACTTCACCGACTATATAGAAGTAGTTTGAAAAATGTTTATAGGTTTGTTTGATTAGGACAAGGCCATTAGTATAATGGGAATGTTTTTTTGTGGTTGAAATGAGATGGCCGAATTTTGGTCTTGAGAGTAGGTTAGGGATGGAATTGGCATCTCCTTTGATGTGTCGTACAGTAACTAGAACTTAGAGAACCAATCTTTAAGCCTTAACAATTTTGGTTCTAGAATTCCTTTGTTCTTGAAATCTATAATCCTTAGAAAAGAAGAATTATCCATCTATACAGTAAAATGATGTCCAACAAGATGGAACTCAAAATGTTTAATGTCATACTTGAAGGTAAGGATTTTTTGGTAGATTGTGTAATAATGTTTTTTTACTTTCTTGAATGGTCCATTGGCATGTCCAGGATAGTGTTGTTTCCCATCAATCTCTTCAATGTGTATGGCTCCCTAAAACTCATCATTGGCATCCATTTGTAGAATTCTATGGTCTTTGTTAGGAATCTTTAAAGGTGATGGATCTTAGCAAATCCCCTTAAGTTTCTTAATAGCTGTCATTTGTTCATCTTTCTATGAGAAGAGATTCTTTTTTAACATATTAGATAGTTGATCAGTATATTTACAAAACTCAGGAAGGAAATCCTCAATATAATTGACAATACCAAAAAATTACTGGATCTTCTTAATAAAGAAGTCATTGTATAGAAATTTGAGAAGTTCTTGAGTGACATGTGGGCTAGATTAATAATGACCATTAGAGAACTTTATCCCAAGAAATTCAATATTGGGCTAGCTAATATAACTTTTCTTTTAGAGAGCATAATTCCATGAGCGTGAACCAAATCCAAAAGCCACTATAAAAGATTTTCATGGGTTGTCTTATCTTGGGAGAATAATAAGATATTGTTAGTATAAACTAGCGCACTATATAGGATAGGCTTAAATATTCCAATCATCACTTTTTGAAATTATGATGGGGCAACTATGAGTTTAAATGGCATGACCATTTATTGGTATTAAGAACTTAGATTGTAAAAGGTCATCTTGTATTGATCTTTCTGGTCAATAACTAATTGCTAAAACCCTACTTTAAGATCAAACTTAGAGAATACTTTCGCTTAGCCTATATATGGGAATAGCATATAGGTCTTTGGAAGAGGAAACTTATTGTCCTGTAGAAAGTGATTTAAAGCTTTGTAATCAATGATGAGCCTCTTTTTTTTCTAAATTGTTTAGGCTGCTTGTTTACATAAAATACTAGACAAGCCCAACTGGATTTTGTTGGTTCAATCAATCTTAATGTGAGAAGTTTGCTATATTCTTTTCTGGCCAAGGTAAGGTCATCTGGGGTAATTTTAGGATGAGTAGCTTTTGTAGGGTTGTTATCTTCATTGAACTTGAAGGAGAGTTGAATGAAAAAATTAGGATTCTTCCGTAATAGATGAGGATGGTTGAAGTCTGAATGAGATTCTGCACAACATCACTAGAGTTTTAAGGCATACTCTAAATATTCTTTAGAAGCATATGTGAGAGCATAGATCTTCTGAGCAGTTGTGTACGGTTGAAAATTCATTATGGATTTGATGCCCATAAGAAAAACCTATAGTCTTTGGGCTTTATAATATAGATCGAAGATGATAAAAAGATCTTTACCATGCTGCTTACTTCCAAGGACTTGCAATCCTTACTGTATATTCTGGGAATAATTGAATTACACTAGGCTTCTTGCTAATTTGGGATATCTTGAACCTTTAGTCATTTGCAGCTTGGAAGTACTCATAATGAGGTTTCCAAGCATCTTTTAGAAGGATTTCTAGATTCGTCATGGTTTGGATTGCATTGATATTTGTAAGTCTAATTGCCTTGATAGGCCTATCATATTTAGATGAAAGAATGTGTATTATAACATAAAGAGATGGAATGCTTTCTTGAAGAATAGAACTAGCTTGGAGCACAAAGATAGGCAAATAATATTCATGTTCAAATGTTTCAATAGAGGGTACCTCTTCATCATCAAAGGATGAATCTTGGATGGTAGATGCCATTGCCTTTGTTTGTTTCTTCTATTCAGAGAACAAAGATTCAACGTCTATATTAGATAAAGTTGTACCAGAACATTGTAGGACTTCAAACATCATGTAAGTAGACTTGTTCCTTTTAGTAGGGCATTTTTTTGCGAAGTGCCTCTTTTTCCCAGAAAGATAGCAAAGATTAGTGTTATTTTTCCTGAAGTGCTTTCTCTTAAAATATCTTAAGTGCTTTTTCTTCTTTTTGAATTTTTTGTGGATTAGCCTTTTTAAGGAAGAACAAGAACACTTTTCTTTGCCATTGCACTTCATCTCTAAGTAGGATTTATTATAGCCTTTCTTCAAGTTAGATCTGCCATCTTGAAGTTCTTTGAAAAAGTTCTGTTGCTCATAGAGCTTTTCAAGAGTTGCAAGAGTCATTTAATGAATTTCTCCAAGACCAATGTTAGCCATATCCATTTTTTAGTGGCAAGAATCATCCTTTAGAGCTTAGGCTAAATTTTCTTTAGAAATGATGCAAGAAAGACATATTTTAGGTTTAGATCATTAGATCCATTCAACAAGTAGAATAGCTAGAACATCCTTTGGAAATAGAAGTTAAGATGTTTCTTCTTGAGAGAACAACACCTCATAGAGAAATAATCTTATTTTTTCATTTTGCTTATGTGAGACATGTCTCCAATGAATTTTTGGTGGATTTCTCCTAAGGTTATTATTGGATCATTTACTTGGTAGAACTACATTTATTTGTATTCACCAAGACTTTAGAACCAATCTCTGAAAGTACTTGCTAACCTAGATGCATAACTCTCATAGAATAGTCTACAAGTTGGCTATTTCTCTTGTGAGTTAGAGATCAGAACTGGCAAAGAAGTGGAATCTATCTCTCATTTTGGACACAGGGATGTTATTAAATGTGAACCATGGACCATTTGTTGGTTTAGAGAAAGAAATCTCCAGGGACAAGGTCATTATTGGTTTGCTGTCCAGATGTGATTCTATCTCAAAGTTAAAGCCTTTAGTAGCTTATTTTTCTCTTTGCTGGCTTGATTTTATCTTGGATGCCATCAACATGGATTTTATATCTACAAGCTCTGTTTCTAAATCTTCATTAGAATTACTATTGGAGAATTCTTCATGAGATACCTCAAATGAGATATCTAAATCTATAGTAATATGTTTTTTTTTTGGAATCTTACTTGGCCATGTAAGTTTCAAGATATGGTTGATCTTGCTACTTTGTTTTAGAAGAGAGTTATGAAGTGAAAGAATCTAGGGCTTTCTTTTTTCATTTGCCATGAACTTTGTCTTAGTAGGTTTTGGAGAAAATACTCTCTAAATCTTTTTTTGAAGATTAAAGTCATGAAAAAATATTTTGAATAATCTAGTAGGGAAGTTAGAGGAGATTGTCGGTAAGATAGCTAACTAGTATATGTGGGATAAAAAGGTTGCATCACTCTTTGCTCATCTACTTCTATTTGATCAAGTTGCGCTCTCAGTCTCTTTATCTCTACTTTTCTTTGTTAGAACTCATCACCAAATCTTCTTTGATCTATGAAATAGTAAAGGTCATTATTAAGAGTGCATATCTTAATGGTAAGGTCATCATGAAATTTCTTTATTTTGGGGGCTAGACTATTAACCTTAGCTTTAGTGGAGTGCACTTTGGAGTCGACTTGCTCCATCTTGCTAACAAGATCTTTTGAGACCCTATTATATGCTTTAGCATTTGTGGTTTGCCAATACAAGACCTCTTCTGCTTGTGTGAGAGGTTTCATCCTTCCATTAGTATCAATTCCCATAGACTATACATAAGCTTTTGATGAAGTACAACCAAAATTGTCAGTTTGTCTCCCTAGTGGTGAGAAGTCTTTTCATAGTAAAATATCATGCGTGATTGAATTGGTAGAGAGGGAAAGATGATACTTCTTGAGTCTTACATTTTGTATGTGGCATTTCTTTTTTTCAATAGCAAGGTAATAGTTGAGATCGTGGTAACTCAACATCTGGATCTTTGAGTTCTTGAGGACGATAAGAGTTTCTCCTAAAGATTTTATTTTTTTTCTTCCATTATCTGCAATGATAGCTACAACCTTTATCTTTATCATTAGAGTCCCGTTAATCACAAAAGCATCCTAGATCACACTCAGAGGGATCCACATCCTAAATAAAGTGTCCATCAATTTTCTCAGCATAGATAGACTTTCCACTTAAGAGAAAACTACCTAAAGGGGTGTAAAGGTCTTTTGCCTGTGTAGGTGCTAACATAACCACCATTTGTTGAAAGATGACATCTAATTGTTCTTCATCCTTATAAACATCAAAGATAACTTTCATACGTCCACTATTGAATCTTTGGAACTGGAAATTTGAAGTTCTCACTACCTCGTGAGTCTGATGTAATGACTCATAGTCGGTGATCCATTTTGTGCCATGCATTTCTCATGCTCATTTCTTTTAAGCTAGCTAGGGATCTAAACAATGATAGGAACTTTTTGTCCTAAATTGTTAAAAACTATTAGAGTATTAAGTGTTCCTTGATTTTGCAAATCAAGACCATGAATTTATAACCTATACATAATCTGACAATGAAGAGTTTCCATACTAGCAGAGACAGTCTACTCGGCACCTGAGACTTGGACCTATGCCTTGAGTGCTATTGGAAGGTAAGGATTATCTAGAGATAAAGTGCAGTTTGGGAAAAATGTCACCATCGAAATTCCAACATTGAGAGTTGTCTCAATAGTACCAATAATAGCATTTTGGTACTCAACAAAACAGGTGCGAAGCTGTGTGGTCCTAGCTAATACAAGCATTCCTTTCTTTCCATGGTGTTAAAGGACTAGACAGATAGGTCCAAGGTAAAAATAAGTGTAACCTTTCCTTTTCCAACTTGATATGAACTCCATTAGGATAGAAAAGGGTCATATGTTGTTCTTCTTTAGAGAATTTAAGCACATACTGGTCTATCTTGGAAGACTACACATATTACTTTTTGTTAGGTTAAGATAAAGCTTTGGTGTTTTTAATACCTTAAGTGAAGGACCTTCTTTTCCTATAGATATTATAAAAGCTTATAAGGAGTATGATTGTTTTTTCTACCATGGCATTTTCTGGGGTGGTGGAATATTCTACAAGGTTTCCTATTCTATTAATTGATTGTTTAGGTAGAGAAAGAGTAGAAGAAACATGAAGTAAAATTTCTAAAGTATTTTGGGGATCCATGGCTTGAGTTTTACAGTTCTTTTAGTCATCTATGATTGTCCAAATGGATATTATGTTTTATATCTTGTAACACCCTGAATTTTAAAATCTAAATATAACAAAATGTGAAATTGATAAGTTTGGCTAGAATAATTTTAGGTTAGATTTATTTAGAAATCTAGAATTAAATATTTGCCATTAAGGGATTAAGGTAGGAATAAGAGAATGACTTGATTGTCTAAAACTATAAAATTTAGAGGGTCAATGTGAGTAAATTAAAAGTCTAAGGACTTTAGAATAATTAAATTTGGAATCAATGGCCCAAAAATAGAAATGTTAGGGGTTAATGTGAAGGAATAAAAGTTGAAGGACTTAATTGAAACCTAGAGGCCAAATTGAGTGTAAAACTTCATGGTAGCAATTTGAAGTTGGTCAAAGAGTGTTGGGGTCAATTTGTAAAGGGCATAAAATAGCTTATATATATAGGATTAAGGACTAATTTTTATCTAATTTGCAAAACCAAACCCAAACCCCACCCGATGAGCGAACGGCAGAAAAACGACCAAAAAAGCTAAAACTAGCCACATAGAAAGTTTCTTCTTGACACAACAATCTCAACCATACTAAACATGACCTAAATTACTAGCAAAACCAATAGGAAATTTGAAGGTGATAGATGCGGATGGCGAAATTGATGGTTCTGCCACGTATGATTGCGGAACAAAGTAGGAAATAGAGAGGTTTCGATCAAAATCTTATTGGCAGCGTGATGGTGGAGCCAATTTGGTGAAACAACAATTAGCGGTGGAAGATTTAATGTGGCAGTGCGATGGTTGTTAGTTATGGTTTCAGGGTGGTTTGTTGCTAAATTGGATGGTGAAATGACAACTAATCAAAAAATTGTTAAGGGCATTTTGTTTGGGCTTGGTGAGGTGCACCCAGTGGTAGTGGTGGCTTCCACCTTTGGTGGCAACGCATAGTGGCAACTTCTAAGCAATCAGCTCAATTTTAAATTCTAGACTCATTTACACTATTTTTGGTTTGAAATTGGATCTTGATTCGAACCAATTGGGTAAATTTCATATCAAATATTAATTCGATTAATTTTACAATGCTAATTAAATATTTACTAAATTAGGATTACTCTAACGCAATTTGAATCAAGATTGACTTAAAATTACGTCGTTACAGTTGATAATGTAGAATGTAGTAAATGAAATCTCATTGAGCTTAATCTGAAGATTATGCCATATAAATATTAGAAAGAAAATAAATTACTCAACTTAGATCTAAGGGACTCATAAAACCCAACTGATTTAGGAATTAGGACCGTTGCTACGTAATTGTAAAATAAGTGGAGTGATGAATGGAGTTCATTGTGGACAATTTGAGGATTAAGTTAGCCTGAGCATGTAAAGCTATTAAGATGGTTAGAACATTATGATGATTAAACGACGATAATTTAGCTCAAGTAAATAAAGTCTTGTAATACTGAAACTATCTTGTATTTGAAGACTAAATGAGATGACATTTAATTGTCCTAGGAATCTAGATATAAAACCAAGATTATTGGGATTGTGTAAGAATATCCTTAAGTGTGATAAAGACATTAACTAAATTTATATTTAAGATTTAGAAGATTGATAGGATGATAACTTAGGTTATCTTATGACAACTTTTGGCTTGACTAAGAAGCTAAGACTTGAGTGATCATACAACTAGGAATTCTTTTGTATTTGCCAAGTGAGTCTATACTCAATGGTATGAGATTTCTTTTCTATGGACAGAATATATATATATATATATATGTACTTGTTATATATCTTGGTCACTTGATTCCTTTCAATATATGTGTTGAGAAATTTACCATACATCGCCACTTTATGCTAATTATTATGTCTATTGAACTTTATTTATGCCACATTACCATCAATTGGCAACCATGTTGGGAAAATAGAAAAGGGATTTCAAAATACTTGTTCTATTAGCACCACGACTATTATCTTGAAGTGAACTCGATATTAATTGCTTGATTGCTTGTATGTCATGGCAAATCAAAGTGTTAATTGAACTGTTGTTGGACATGTTATGTGATAATAGTAAAAATTTGTAATACCCTTGGGGTGGGCCTTGGGATCGATCACAAAAGATGATTGATTGAAATAGACCAACGATGACTAATCTTTTGATTGATACCCATATAAGATATACATATAATCCTAGATTATAGTAGGTTGGAGGTAGCCGTCTCTGAGTAGGATAAGGCATATAGATAGCAATACCTAGAGATTGATTGATTGTCCGAACCAATCACTTGGAATTTGGAGGAATAAGGATTTTTCTATTTTTGAAAGTGGAGTGACAAGGTAAGAAAACCACCAACTGTAAGATTGTGAAAGTAATTGATATGCTTGATACTTGTGCTTGGAAATTTGAATGTTTGACAAAAATAAAATGATTGTTCAATTATCATGTTTATCTCCATGGTCATATTAGAGATTTAAATCCTTGTAAAAGGGTGGTGAGTTTCGTGAAGTCTCTTCACTAGTATGGGACAATGGTGAGATGGAACACTTTAAACTTTGACTAAAAATCTTCTATCATGACTTCTGGAGATATTAAGCTTCTATTTGTTTGTTATATAATATTTGAGAAATTGTCACTCTATTGTTATTGCTAAGATAACTCACTAAGTCATTCAAAGACAGAGTGTTATTTTTTGTTTTTTACCTCAAATAAAGACAAATGGCGAAGACAGAGTAACCCAGGTGACATATAAGGTAATGCAGGTGGTAGAAGTACTAAGTGTGATTTATGATATTTTGGTTTTTATTTGAACCTTTGATAGATGTAACTTGTGGAGATTAAAAACTTTGGATTTCGGGAAATATATATTTTACTATATAGAATGCTTGTGATATAGAATGGGTAGCACGCCAAATGGGAATAGGTGCCTCCTTATCAGGGCATTACATATCTACATTACAATAAGCTATCTAAGGGATGATGAATTCCTAATAACCAATGAAAGATTCCAAAAGATTTTATGGGAGATAATCAATCACAAAAATGCTTAAAAATGTTTTGTGTTAACTAAAATGCTATGATAATGCAAAAAAATTTCAAAGGTTAATAGGAAATTAGATCATGAATTGATTGGCGAAATGAAGCAATTTAGGTTGGATTGCCCACAAAATCATATAGGATCAAAAGCTATTAAATTAATAAAATCTTTTATAGAATGAGGTGTATAATATAAACCAGGACATTATTTTTTAATATCCACCACGGACTCCATTATGATTAATTTTTTATTGATCCAAATCGCCTATAAGATGGAAATAAATTCATAAAAAACAAGGCGTTTCTAATAATCATTTGTTATTTTTTAGTTATTACACAGTAAAATCATTTAAAGTTAGTGGGCAAGCTATAAAAGTTCAATGGTGGCCAATTGTACAAGAAGTCTACCATTTCACTCTTTTGTTCTCTTAACCTTATTTTCCTCACTATTGTCAATTACCACATTCTAGATAGCTAATGCTCCTATAACTAGACATGCTATAAAGATATTTTTGAGCTTGGTGTTTGTACTTTGCATTGGTCCATCAAGTTATTCATTGTTTAATAGGCTTTCATGCTAGTAAAGCTTCTCAAAGAATTTCGTCATGTTGCATGTTATTCCAAGTGAAGTATGTAGTAATACAAGGATCTAATCGCATAGTGGAATTTAAACTTTTCATCAAACAAAAAATAACTTGGATCACTACATACATACAAGGATCTATTTTATACCATAAAGATGGTTTTAGGGAGAAGAATTAATTACCTTTGTCAATTCTTCAAAACAAAGTGTAAAACCTTCACTTGAATCCTCAATTGAAGATCTGCCACTTTATCTTTCTTGGATTTTTCTTTCTCACTTCCTTGCCTCAATTTAAAGCAATATAAGGCTTCCAATAGTACTTCAAAAATGTGCTGAAGTTGTAGCAATTAGATCAGCTACAATTACCCTAAAAAATGCCACCTATGTGCTTGAATAATTATTTTTCAATGATGTCGTTTGTTCACCAATGAAATACCCCAAGGTAGTATTTCTAATGGTATCTACACACCATACAAGAACTCTAATTCTTCAATCTTTTGCGAGAAGAAGAATGGAGAATGGAAGAGGAATTTATAGAGGGAGAAGTTTGGAAGAGCACTATAGGAGAGAATCGTGGAATTTATAGAGTGAGAGGTTTGGAAGAGGACTGTAGGAGAGAATTTTAGAGGAAGGAGTTTTTGTTCACAACAAACTGATGGAGGGAGTTTTTTTCTTTTGAGAGTGGTTGCCACTTAGATAATGATAGGTATGCAGGAATGGAATAAAATAGAAATATTTTTTTGTTGAGAGCACATTACAAATGATCAAATATTAGCCTTTCAATAAAGCAATAAATTCCTATTGTCAAATTAAATAAATCTGAATTCTCCAATCAAATAATCAAAATATAAACAACACACAAAGCACATAAAATTTGCAATGCGCCCTTTACACATTGAACACAAGACCTTCCACCTAATAGGGGAGACGGGTGCCACTTTGGCTACAAGCCACTAAGGAATAAGATAGAAATATAATGACTTTAGTAATGGAATGAAGATGGAAAAGGAATGGTCATGGTGTAACTTATTCTACGCTTGTATACATAAGGAATGAGAAAGGAGTGGAATACTCATTCCTTGCTTGGTTCCATTCTTATGATGGTATTTAGCAATAACCAATAGGAATAGAATGAAACTTTTTAAATGACCAAATTATCCTTTTGTAAAAATTTATCAAAATAAAAATATTTATTAGTAAATTCTTTTATATATTACTGTAAAACAATTTTGTGGGGTAAGTCTATAATTATGTAATTTCAATACACTTTTAATGTTATTCGAATTGCACCAACAAATATATGCATTTTATATCTTCTCAACTATGTTATATATATTTATGCACCAAACACACACACACACACAATTCATTTTAAATTGTTCATTCTATATTATAACTTAATCAGCTTTTGAACTTTTCGATAAAATATTATTAAAAAATTATAGAATATCTTATAACTAAAATGCTTAACATTTTTGTAATATGGCTACAATATCTTGCTTGCACTTTTTTTTATAAGTTTAATTTGAAGAATTGTTGATAAAATCCACGACACTTCATTTATTAATTTGGTATATATTTTTAATCATTTCAAGATATGAGAATATAATTGATATTTTAAATTATATATATTTCATTAGGCATGGACCAAGTCAACGATGCTTCTACTTTTTTATTACAAAAATTGGGAGACACAATTATGCTTATTTTTATTATATTTTAGGGATAAAAATAGTTTGCCATCTAAACTATGCACGCTTTTACACTTTGCCAATCAAACTTTTTTTTTTGTGTTATTTTACTATCTAAACTATACTTTTTCTTTCATTTCGCTATATATGAACCAATTTTGATAAAATAGTTCATGATATTTCATCAGAGGAGTTTTTTATTATTTCATTAAAAGACTACCTATTTTAACTTGAATTATAATGAGATATGCACCTAAAATAGACTAAAAAAAGTTTGTTGTATTTTGTTATTTAACACGGTTACAACAAGGAGATTACAATTAATGTCCACAAAATTAAAAAATTTGATTATAATACCTGAATAGGAGAACCCTGGCACTGATGTGTGATGTTTTTCTGTAATATTCCACTAGAATTTATTCGTATATGGTAAGGTGAAAAAAAATGTGTAGTTTGGATAGTAACGTGTCACCAAAAAACGTTCAGTTAACAAAGTGTAAAAATACGTATATTTTGAATGGCAAACTATTTTTATCCCTATATTTTAATATTTTTTTATAAAATTACTAAAAAATGTATGAACAAAATATATATAACTAGAAAAAATGTAGCTATCAATTAAGTTGAAACAAGATATCAAACATTTATAAATATGAAGTTTTTTAAATATAAAAGTTTTTTTCTTTTTCTTTTTTACAATTTTGGATGGTAATTTTGTCAAAGAAAAATATAGCTCCATTTTAAATGCTTAAACCCATGGAGAAGGGAGGGGAATGGCTAAACTTGTGCTTTTGGGAATGGGGATTCTTGTCATAATGAGAATTTCCATCACTAAATTATACCAAATATAGGTTTAGGAATTAATTCAGGAATGCTCATTCCATTTCCATCTCATTCCTATGTACCAATCATACCATTATCAGAGAAAGGAGAGGGGCTTTTATAAGGTGTTTCTCACTTGCACGTTAAGATGCATGCAAAGAAATTAGTTTCCACTAACTAAAATCCTATTTCAATTAGGAAATTAAATTTTGCTTACCAAAATCCTATTTCAATTAGAAAATTAATTTCTACAAATTAAAATCCTATTTTATTTAGGAAATTAAGGTGGCCACTTGATTTTAAATGGACTCTTCTATTTAAATCTTCTCTCCAAAACTAGATTCTCCAGTTAATTAAACTAACTTAACCCCTTAAGTTAGTAAAACTAATTAAATTATCATATGGCCCCAATTAAATTGACACCTTAATTTTATTAGTCTAATTTAATTCCTTAAATTATTTGATTAATTTAACTCTTTAAATTAATCAAGCCATTTTGGCTAACTCTTAATTAGTCAAATTGGGCTCTTTCAAACTTTACCAATCTAAATATCTAACTCCTTAGATAATTTCTCCAATTCCAATTAGAATAGCTATGGCTTTTGTGTGTATCCCATTAGGCTCACCCATTAATTTGGCATGAGCTGACAACTTCTTGTGATTTATTGAATATTGAATATTGAATATTCATATTAGTCTAAACTCTTTTAAACTTCACTCTTTCAATTAATCTCCATTAGTTAAAGAGTACCTAATCTCCCTAGTTGATATCTAACAAAAGTCTATAGAGCCCAACTAGGTAGATGAATTAATTCTAGTGAACCTTTTCCGCTTAAGTTTATCATGCAAATGCTGTCCTTTTATTCCTTGTCTCTCAAAAGAGGCCTAAGGCAATATATTTGTTGATTCCCAAATTGTTTTGATAACTATGTATCTATTTTTGATGTGCCATTCCTGATTTGACTTTAACTTTGAAAAAAAAAAATTCCAAATTGTTATATCACCTTACACAACGATTTCTTGAAATCGATCAATATAGAATACATAGGAGATCAACTCGTTCTTCATAGCGAGTGAAATGCATCTCTTCTTGGAACTCACCAACCTTCATATGTAGATAATGTTTGCCCTACCTAAGCTCCGGGTGACCCACTAAGTGATCGGAAAAAAATCAAAGCACAAAAACCGATATACGTACTGTGGATCATCAAATCAAAAGACTAATTCTATGCACTATCATAAGTTAGAGAATTTTTCACTGCCGAAAAACCACTTTGGCTACCTTGTGGATTCTCTAAGTGAGTCTTTAGTGAGCTTGTTCTTTAACAAGCACCCATTAACATATATTTATGTCATACATGGATTGTCAGTGAAATGGAGCAACATAACCATTGGAGTATATATCGTTAGTACAAGTTTATTCGAATCTTAGATGTCCTATCTTTTAAGATTCTATAACTTGGAATATTTAAAATCATAAACATAGAGACTTATTTTACGATCACCATCATATTCATGATCAAGTACCATAATTTTTTATGATTTAAGGGCTACAACTAAAAACATGTGAAATATAAATAATTACATAAGATGAAAATGGTCATTTTATAAAATATCATTTCATCAAGATTGTCTTACAAGAAGTAGGTTTTACAGGCCAGTCTAATTGGCTATAGGGCACTATTTCAATAATCTCCCACTTGCTCTAAAGCCAATTCCTTATATCCTTTAAGCCCACCTTCTCAAGATTCCTTTCAAAGGTATTTTGCAATAGGAGTTTAGTCAGTAGATCTGTTATATTCTTTTTTGAGGCAATCTATCCACTTGAATGTCATCTTTGTAAATGATCTCACGAATCAAATGATAACTCCTCAGTATGAGCTTGGATCACTAAAGGTCTTGGCTCTCTTGCTTGCATAATGACTCTATTGTTGCCATAAAAGATAATTATTAGTTTCGCAATGCTAGGCTTTACATCCAACTCCTGGATGAAGTTTTTCATCTAACACTTTCTTTTGTGGTGTTCAACACTGCAATGTATTCCACCTCAGTGGTAGAATTGACTATGGTTTCTTACTTGGAACTCTTCAAATTAACCACACCGATATTGAGGTAAAAATAAATCTAGGGATTAATTTAAGATCATCTTCATTAAGTTGAAAACTAGAATTTGAAAACCCTTTAAGATTCAATTCTCCATTACCGTATAGCAAAAATAAATTCTTAGTTTTTCTTAAGTACTTGAGGATTGTTTTTACAGAATTTTAGTAACTCTCATTGTGATTAGATTTGTAGCAACTCAAAATACTTAGAGTGTGTGCTACATCTGGTCTCTTACATAATATAACATACATTATACTTCTAATAGTGAATGCATAAGGTGGGTACAATTTCCTTTTTCTCTCTTTATTTGTCTCAAGGGCTATAAACTTAGAGAGATGAAGGCCATATTCCATAGGAAGGTACCATCTCTTGGATTCTTCCATAGTAAGCCTCTTTAGTATCTTATCTATGTATAAAGGTCGGGAGTGCCCTAATATCCCCTTGGATCTATCTCTATAGATTTGTATTCCTAGTACGTAGGATGTTTCTCCCAATTCTTTCATGGAGAATTATAAAGATAATCATACTTTAGTACACTCTAACATCTCTCTATCATTCATAGTGAAAAGGATGCTATCAACATAAAGCACAATAAACTGCATCAAACTCTCACTAGCTTTTTTGTATACAAAAAGTTTGTAAACATTTTTTATGAAGCCAAATGATTTGACTATCTCATCAAAACATATGCTCCAACTTTAGGGTGTTTGTTTGAGTCTATAAATGGACCTTTGAAGTTGACAAACCTTTTAGTCATTCCATTTCAACAGAAAGCCTTTTGGTTGCTCTATATACATTTCCTTATCAATGTTTCCATTGAGAAAGGTGGCCTTCACATCCATTTGCCAAATTTCATAGTCATAGTAAGCAGCTATGACAAGTATAATCCTAATGGATTTAGGCATAGCGACTAATGAAAAGGTTTTCTGAAAATCAACATTGGGTCTTTGGGTATGACCTTTTACCATAAATCTCGTCTTAAAGGTGGAAATCTCTCCATCAACTCCAAGTACTATACTATTAATAGATCTACCAAAGTTCATACTTTTTTGAAATATATAGAGCCTATTTCGGATTTCATCACATTAAACTAATGACTTGATTGCATGTCCAGCATGGATTTGTCATAGATCACTATTTATTTTAACTTATCTCGTGAAGGAATTTGAACCTTTTGGATTACTTCTTGATCTGATATGATCTTTCAAAAAGTTGTGTATTAAGCTCAGTATGCACTTTTGTTTTTATTGCTTGTGATATAGGTAGTTCATCTTGAACTTCATCAAGTTCAATGATAACACCTATTTTATCTCATATAAACTCCTTTTCCAAAAAGGTAGTGTTTCTCAAAATGAACACCTTTTGATTTGATGAATTATAGAAATAATAACCTAATAACTCTTTTAGGCATCCCATAAACTTGCACAAGATGGATCTTGCATCCAACTTGTCTCCCACTAATCTCTTGACATATGTGGGAAATCCTCAAACTTTTAAATAAGAGTAAGAAGGTACTTTGTTGTACTACATCTCATACGTGCCCTTTGGCACTGACTTTGAGGGCACTACATTTAGCAACCTTACTACTGTATCTAAAGTGAATCCCTAAAAGGAGATAAAGGCATCGATAAAGCTCATCATGGACCATACCATGTCCAACAAGGTATGCTTTCTCTTTTCAGCTACTCTATTATGTTAGGAGTATACCAAATGGAGTCCATTGTGAGAAGATCCCTTTTTCTTTTAAGATAATCTAAGAATTCAGCACTTATGTATTCTTTTTCTTAATTCGATTGGAAGGCCTTAATACTAAATCTGAATTAATTTTCTACATTATTCATATAGTCTTTGAATCTTTCAAAAGCTTCAGATTTGTTCTTTATAAGATAGATATGTCCAAAATAAATATGATCATTAATAAAGGTAATGAAATAATAATAGCCTCCTCTTGCATTGGCTCTTAGTGGTCCACACATATCTATATAGATCAATCCAAAGGACTAGTAGTTCACTCTGTTTGTCCAACAAATGGAGCCTTGGTCATTTTTTCCTCCAAACAAGACTCGCAAGTTGGTAAGTCCCCTAGCCTACTAACATTTAATGTGCTTTCGGCTACTAACTTGCTCATCCTATTTTTGGAAATATGTCTAAGTCTTACATTCCATAAATAGGTGTTTTCTTGGTTATCTTTCTTTCTTTTGTTGTTTTATTCCATGCGCATAAGTGATGGTTGAGAAACTAGAATGTACAATCTATTATTCAATATACCACATGCAATAAAGAACCATTCTTTATTGCCATCAAGTTTTCATTTTTGAAAGAAAAATCAAATCCTTCACCATCAACAATAGAAATTGAAATGATATTCTTAATAAGATTCAATACATAATATCAAAGATCAAGTACTATCATAAAATTCCCTAAGTCTAACCCACTATACCTATCACTTTGGCTACAACTCTTGCTCAATTGCTAAAGTGGAGGATCATATCTCCATTAGTTAGACTCTTTCTTTTTTCCACCCCTACTACAACTTGCAAAGATAAGAACCACATACGGTATGAAATACCTGTGAGGAAGAATTAGTGATTAAATTCATTTCAATAAATTCAATACGCTTTCCTAAGGTTGCAAGGTATTCCTTGCAATTTTGCTTCAAATGTCCTGGCTCGCCGCAATAGAAAGAAGTGGCATCCTTTTTATCCTTTTTTTTTCTTAACCCCTCCAGACGCCTTCAATGTTGGTTGTCACTTTAGAAGAATCTTTCTTTTTTCTACTCATTTTCTTCTTGCCTTTTGAGCCTTTAGATTGGGTCAAGGAAGCAATCATTAAAGTTTTGTCTTTCTTCATTTACCAACTTATTGACCAATTCATTGTAACCTCTTACTTGGATATAGTGAATTAATCAAATGAGCCTAGCAAAGATTGGAGGATCAAACCATGTAAAGGTCATTCTCCATGACTACCTCTAAATTTGCAAGCTTTTTAGCAAGCCCAATCATTTTAAGATCGTGGTCATAGACACTTGGTCCTTCAACCACCTTTACCCTAAAAAGCTCTTTTGATAGCATGTATCTCCATTGCATACTTTGCATGTCATACAACTCTTGTAAGTCCTACTATATGTTCAAGGCATTTTTCTTGTTCTCATGAGACTTTTTGAGTTCATTAGATATAGATGCCATCACAAGGCAACAGCTTTGGAGATCATCCTCAACTTATTTTGTGAATGCTTCGCATGGCTCTTAATCAGCATCGTGCGTTATGATATCCGATGGATATTAAGTAAGACATATGTTTTTCTTTTAGGGTCTAACAAACCCTTGAGGTTTCTTATTCAATCGCAGTAGTTCAACCTAGTGAGTTTATTAGCTTCCAAAATAATACTTAGATGATTTTTAGCCATCTTAAAGATTTCAAAAATCTAAAAAAATGAAAAAGAAAATAAGTATTTGACTGAATTTTGTTATTGAAAAACATGATATGGTCTTTCAAGTATGTTTTGTTTTCATCAAATTTCTTGTCCCCAAAAGAAATTTGGGAAATCATATTTCTTGGTGAGAATTAAGGCCTAAAAGCCTCACTCATGGATCCATGACTCGTGAGACATCTGTTGACGACCGTAAGATAAGTAACTCTTACTAATTGCAACTCTATGCAACTATTAATATGTTTTGGCTTACTTTTTATATAGACCCATGACTCGCGCAACGTCTATATTACTAAGTGTTAAGTCGAACCTACCAATCATTCTTTAATTAAATTCAACTATGACTATTCCATGACTTGTGAGATAATGTCATAGTTAATTTAAATTAAAGTGTATATTTTGCAAAGGTAGTGATCATAGCTTTTCAACAAAAATATGTTCCACAACTCATGGGACAACACATGATTGTGGCAGTGCCTCATGTTACATACCTATTGGTAGAAGGCATAGATTAACCCCACTAAATTTTATCCATTTTGACTCAATATCAATTTGAACTTAGGCTCTTTTAAGTGAGAGATTTTTCTTGCTTGCAAGATCTTACCATCTTTATCTTTTATTTATTTGAGTTCTCAATCCTTACCATATGTGACCATACATCAAAGAATAAAGGAAACATAAATAAGTAAATAAGGCTAGCATGTATCTAAAACTTAGGATGAGCAAGCCTTAACCAAGTGATATATGTTGAGCCATAGGTGTACAACTTGGTTGATTTAGGTGGATTAATTAAATTAATAGATCTTATCTATTACATGTATACATCCCATGCATACATGGGTCTTCATATCTTCAAGTACTCTTTGGTCTTCTTGCAACAATTAGAAGAAAAGAAAAGTCATCACCACTTAAGTGTTCTACTCTCATTAGAAAGCAAAATATTTACACAGTGAAAAATAAGAGGCAAGCAAGCCCCATTTAATTACAACCCATTCAAATGACATTGAAAATAATTAAATCAAATTAAAGGCTCATGTTTATCCCTATTCATCCATAACATCATACATTTAACAATTAAATGAATGAAAATAAGAATTGGTATTCAATCCAATAATTAATAGCTTGTCACATAAATAATTAATTTTTAGCATAGTTAGCATATCATTGTGTCACATAATTTTACAAAATCTTGAAGAGTATCCTAAACTTGACTTTTCAAAGCAAGCAAAAATATTCAACATTATGTTGAGGTGTTACATAACACTTATGCATCAAAATAGGACAAAATAATGGATCTTAGCAAGCTAAAATGCGCTAAAATAGGCAAAACCCGAACCCTAAGCAGCCCTAATGCATCAATTGTGCAATTTTGAAAGTCAAAAACTTTTCGATACCTCCAAAGCATTATTTCATCCATATTTTGATAAATGTACAAATATTTAAACACTTTAAAAATGGAAAATAAAAATTCTTAACATGCTTCGAAAATCAAATTCAAGAAAGAACCACTATTCTTCAAACTTTGTCAAGAAGATCCAATCAAATTGAATTCTAAAAATTGCCAAAACTTCTTTAAGAAATTATTAACACACTAAATCATAATTTAATGCCATATCATGCCAAATTGACATCTAGCATATGAATTAAACCTTATGCCAACATAACTAAATCATTGTCAAGAACATATTGATGTAATTCAATTGATTACATCAAGAGCCACACATGATAACTTCAAAATCTTTAATCTATTAATTGAATCAAGAGTTTGAAGTCCTAAATCAATCCACCATATGAATCAATTCAATCAAATCTGAAATTAGGCATCAAATTGGCTATAATACCACTTGAAGTATGTAGTAACATAAGGATCCAATGGCACAATGGAATTTAAAATTTTCATCACATGAACAATACGTTGGATGACAACATATAAGGATCTATTTTATGCCAGAAATATGGGTTTAGGGAGAAGAATCAATTGCCATTGTCAATTCTTCAAAAACAAAGTGTAGGACTTTCACTTGACTCCTCAATTGAAGACCTTCCACTTCCTCTTCCTGGGATCTTTCTTTCTCACTTCTTGGCCTCAATTTACAGCAACTTAAGACCCCTAAAAATACCTAAAAAATTTCCTAAAGTTGTAGCAATTGGATAGGATATAATAACCCAAAACAATGCTGCCTATTTGCTTGAATAATTCTTCTTCAATGGTCTCTTTTGTTCACCAATGAAATACCCCAAGTGTGGTGTCTCTAATGGTATCCACACACCTTACAAGCACTCTAATTCTTCAATATTTTGCTAGAAGAAGAATGGAGAATAGAGAATAGATTTATGGAGGGAGAAGAAGAAGTTTGGAAGAGAAGGACTAGTAGAAAATTTTGGAGAAAGGAGTTTTTGTTCACAGCAAACTCAAGGATGGAGTTTATCTTCTAGGAGTGGCTGCCATTTATGGGAGAAGGGGAGTTTTTTATAAGGTGTTTTGCACTTGCATGTCAACTTGCATGCCAAGAAATTAATTTCAACTAATTAAAATCCTATTTCAATTAAGAAACTAATTTCTACTAATCAAAATCCTATTTCAATTAGAAAATTAATTTCTACAAATTAAAATCCTATTTTGATTAAGAAATCAAGATTGCAACTTGATTTTAAATGGAATTTTCCATTTAAATCCTCCCTCAAAAACTAGATTGTTCAATTAATTAAAGTGTGCCTTCAATTTAATTAAACTAACTTGACTCTTTAAGTTTGTAAGACTAATTAAATTGCCACATACCTCCAATTAGATTAGCTCCATAGTTTTATTGGTCCAATTGAATTTCTTAAATTATTTTATGAATTGAGCACTTTAAATTAATCAAGCCATTATGACTAACTCTTAATTAGTCAACTTGGTCTCTTCCAAACTTTATCAATCTAATTATCTATCTCCTCAAATAAATTCTCCAATTCTAATTAGAGTGGCTAAGGCTTTTGTGTTTTATTGAATATTAATTAGGTTCATCAATTAATTAGAGTTAGGCTCACTAACTCCTTGTGATTTATTGAATATTAAATATTTATATTAGTCTAAACTCTTTTAAATTTCACTCTTTCAACTAATTTCCACTAATTAAAGAGTACTGAATCTCCATAGTCATTGTCTAGCATAAGTCTATGGAGCCCAGCTAATTGGGTGAATTAATTCTAATGAACCTTTTCCATTTACAATTGCCATGCAAATGTGGTTATTCCATTTCCTACCTCTCAAAAGAGGCCTAGGGTAAGATATTTGTCAGTCCCTAAATAGCTTTGATAACTATGTATCTATTTCTTATGTGCAATTCTTGATTAAAACCTCAACTTTGGAAAACCCTTTTTCCAAATTGTCATATCACCTTGCACAAGAATTTCTTGGAATCGATCATCATAAAATACATTGGAGATCAACTCATCTTCACAATGAGCAAAATGGATTACTTTTTAGAACTCACCAACCTTCATACTTAGGTAGCTTATGCCTAACTTGAGCCTTGTGTGACTTGCTAAGTGATCAAGGAAAAAATTAAAGCACAAAGACCTAAATATGAGGTTACCGTGGATCTACAAGTTAAAGAACTAATTATATACATTATCATAAGATAGAGAATTTTCCACTTCCAACAACCTACTTTAGCTACCGCGTGGATTCTCTAAGTGGGTCTTCAGTAAACTTGTTCTTCAACAAGTACCTATTAATATGCATCCATGTCATACATAGATTGCTCATAAAACGGGGTAATATTTAATTCCTTGGAGTATGTACTGTTAGTACAAGTTTGTTCGAATCTTAGATACTGTGTCTCATGAGATTTTATGCTTGGAATATTTAAAATTATGACCATAGTGACTTGTTTCATGATCACCATCATATAATGTGTGATCAAGTCCTATAGTATTGTATGATTTAAAGACTTCTACCAAATGCATGTGAAGAATATAATTAATTGCATATGATAAAAATGGCCATTTTATAAAATATCATTCAATCAAGGTTGTCTTAAAAGGAGTAGTATTGATACGCCATTCTAATTAGTTATGGGGCACTATTCCAACACGAGGGCTTGACCTTAAGTTGCCATTGCAAAACTATTGAAAGATATTGGTTCAGTACCATAGATAGTAATATCTCTATAGTCATTAGCACTCTATTTAAAGTCAACAGAAGGAACGTCTCTCTGATCTTCATTGTTCTTAATCAAAGCATTTGATGATCTATGTAGATAGAGAAACATGTCTTAATACATACCATTGACACTTATGTGTATTCCATTACATATAATAGGCACTTATACTTTTTAGAGCAAATAAAATATTTGTTGCATAGTTGCACATGCATTATTTCTTGAGGCACTTATTGTTAGCCATTCTTAGGAGTATTTGTTTAGGTACTTAGATGTGTCTCATAGTGTGTGTCTCATATTACGTTTTTGAACACAAATGTACACGTTATAAGAAGTACTATTTTTGCAAATAACCTTGTGGCAACATTTATGTAGGCGCCTATACTTACACGGGATAGTTATATTTGTCCCTAAAAGGTGTTGTTAGTAGACAATTATAAATGAATTTACATCTTATATCTTAAGACATTATTAAGCATCCTACCAAGTTGAGGCAATTAATTTTATCTTTAGACAAATATGAAACAACTATTGTTAACTTTTTTTTCTCAACTAATATGTTTTAGCATTTATACTATCCTAATAATATTCTGTCACTGACAAAGCATAGAAAGCTTGTTTACTAAGTGGTGTATAATACTTTTTGTACATCTCTATATATTTCATCTGAATACATTATCTTCTTTTTCATCACATACATACACTTCACATTAGTTACTTGAAAAAGATGGTAGATATGAGGATGAGTTAATAGTGTTCCCATTACATACAACCATGCTTTAAAAGATTGTATGCAAAACAACAAAATTATATATATCAAATCAAAGCATTTTTAATTAATTATCATTAATAAGATGCTAGATTATAAGAAGGTCATCAAATTCTACAAATTGTTTCCAAGACAAGTCAATATAAGATCAAATCATAGTTTTTGTAACACAAAGTTAAGGATCTCCAACACTTTCATAATTTTTCTAGCAAAATAAAATAAGAGAATATCTGCAATAAAATCCACTAGCATATGTTTATTTCCCCAAAAAAAATGGGAAAATTGTAGGTTTGTGTGGCACTAGGGTACAAATATTTTCACAAAAACTGAAAAAAACTAGTCCACACAAACACCCCAAGGATAAAAACATGCATGAAATTCATATTTGTAAAGGTAAAATACCTTTGTGATAGCAAAAAGGAAGAGCAAGAGTCAAACTCTTTCCAACCGTCAAAGGGAGAAGGAGGGAGTGATGGGGGACTAACAACTTAGATTCCCATTACACGATATTGTTGGGAGAATATCACACAAAATATGCTCACCTCATGCATCTCATGGCTGGACACTCACTATATCTATAAATAGGAGTGGTCACACACCTTCCACAAGGGGGTAATGCCAAGTGTCCCTTGCTTAGGTGGCCACTAACTTTGTGATTAGTGAATTTAACTGAAGCAGCAATTTCATCTAATGAAATATCTTATAATTAAATTCTAATTCTTATTAAATGAACTCTTCATTTAATAATAATCCCAAAAATTATCTCTCCAACTTAATTAAATTACATACTTTAATTTAATTAATAATCATTTGACTTAACTCTTAAGTCAAAGTGCTTAATAATTTAAGCTAGTCAAAATTAACTCAACCCTTAAATTAATTTTGATCAATTGATAGTCATGTGACATCAATTAATCCTTAATTAATTGATCTTAATTTAACTCTTAAATTAATTTGATCAATTTAACATTTAAATTGATTGAGCCAAAATGACTACAATTTTGCATCCTCAAAAAACTGGTCATGCATTTTTTAATTTTTAGAAAATTCTCCTTTCTTTGGTAGACCATGTCATTGGCTTTTATGTGTGATCCATTAGGTTTGACCATTCATTGGACATGGGCTCACAACTCCTTATGAGTTTTGGAATATCAAATATTCACTTTAGTTTAAACTTCTTTAAACTAAACGACTCAATTCAATTAATGTAATTAATTGAAGAGTACCCAATCTCCATGGTCAATGTCCAAGATCAAGCCCATGGAGCCAAACTAATTAGCCAAAATGAATGCTTTTGAAGAACCATTCTAGTATTGCACGTACCATGCAAATACGGTCCTTCAGACTTCTATCTCCCGAAATATACCTAAGATAAGATATTAGTCAACTCTTTAATAGCCTCAATATTATGTTTCTATTCTTAATGTTCAATTCCATTGTGTGACCTCCCCTTTGGAAAACTCTTTTCCAAATTATCACACCACTTTGCATAAGGATTTCTGGGAATTAATCATCATAGAACACATAGGAGATGCACTCGCCTTTCATAAAGATGAGGAATTGGATTCCTTCTTAGATCTCACAAATCTCCATGTCTAGCAACTCATGCCCAATCCCTACTTGAGTGGCCTGCTAAGTGACTAGGGAAGAGTCAAAGCATAAGGGCCAAACACAAGGCTACTTGGATCCTTAGGTCAAAGGACTAATAATATGCACTAGCATAAGCAGGAGAACTTGCCACTACTGATATGCCACTTCAGCTGTCTAGTGAATTTTTCAGGCAGGTCTTTAGTTCCTTGTTCTCTAACAAGTACCCACTAACATACATCCATATATCGTATGTGATTGCTCATAGAATGCAGCAACATCCAACCCTTGGATTTATGCATCGTCAGTGCAAGTCTATCTGGATCTTAGATGCCCTGTCTTATAAGATTCTATGACTTGGAAGATTTAAAATCATGGCTATGTACGACTTATTCCATGATCACCACTTAATGCGTGACCAGGTCCCATAGTCTTTTGTGATCTATGGGCTTCATCCAAATGCAAGAAATGAAATTAAAGGGCATAAAATGAAGATGGCCATATAATGAATATCATTCAATCAAGATTATCTTACAGTGAAATAGTTTACGAAGCCAATCAAATTAGCTTGTAGGGTACTATTCCAACAAAAATATCATAGCAACTGATTTCTCTAATACCCTAACATTACAAACTTAAAAGTATCATCCGGGTCTTGTCTTGTTCTAGTTTGCATCAATAATGAAATTCATCTTAGGCAACTAACTATAGAAAGATATATATTAACATTCCATTTACATGCAGAATGTAAGTCAAATCTTTAGTTTTTGAAATGAACAAACTATAAATAGAAAGACTGATCAAGCATGCTTTTGCAAACGTAATATGAATTAAGATTGCTATCTTATCAAGCACTATTACCATTAGGTTCTTTTGATTGTTGACCTTTTAGTCCAAGGATAAGTTTTAATGATTATAAACTAATTCTTGATATTAATGATTTCTTAAAGTAATGTTTCTTAGATACAAAGGATCAGGCAATGATTTATATCTTATCCAAGATTTGAAATTTGATATGAAGGAAGGAATGATTTCTACTTGTGGGGAAGCAGTTGGATTGCACCTGTCAATGACATCACTTGAAGAATAAAAATTTTCCACCAAAATAATTTGAAAACTTCAACATTCAAATTTGAAATTTGATTTCATATTTTGAAATGGCTTCAGAGAAAGCAATATTTGTTGATAGCTCACTTGCATGAGAATTAAAAATACAAGAACTCAAATCCTAGGAAGTAGAGATTGTCAAACCAAAAAAGGAATAACCTAGAAAGACTCCATACTTGTGAATAATGTTCATGAATGGTTAGTTTGCTTATAAATACTATAAGTTAGACTTCATATCCAAGAGAAAGATGTTGCTAAAATGTTCAAGTTTGTGCTTACACTTACTTTCAAGTTCATGCAAGCTATCTCAAAATCTCTCAATTCTAACAAGCTTAAACCCAATTTTTATATTTTCTTAAATTGGGACTAAGCTAAATGTTTGTAAAAGCTTTGTATAAGCTTAAATTCTCTACCATAGTGATTATCTTGTAAGGTTAAGACTAATCTATAAAGCCATAGTGCGGAAGGAATTCATTTTCTTAGGATACATTATTCATAGTTAAGACTTATTCATAAAGTCTATGTGCTAAATGAATCTATTTCCTTAGAATGCAATAGATAAAGGTTGGACATTAGCCATCAAAGTAAGATTTGAGCTTTGTCCTAGGAAAATTTTGATAGAATATTAGAGGAATTTATTTCATTAGGAAGTACTCATTTTAGATTCGACCTTAGTTGTTTAAAAGATTAGGTTTTTTAATGTGTTTGCAAAAGTCAATGCTTGGTCCTTCTGTATCATAAAAGACTGGGTTGTTGGTTAAGCTCAAAAAAGTCAAGTTTGGGCTTTGCCATATTTTAAAGAACTAGGATTTTTAACTTAGCCTATATAAGTCAAGGTTTAGTCCTTTTGTACCATAATGGATTGAGTTGTTGGCTAAGTTCCCAAAAATCAAGGTTACATTCTTTCGTACCTTAAAGAATTAAGCTTTTTGACTTGGCTTGTAAAGTTTAAGGTTTGATCCTTCTATACAATAAGGGATTGGGCTAGGATCGTGCCCATAAGAATTTGGATTTGATTAATCCTGTTAAAAATCTAGGCTAAAATTGCTCCGCGAAAGATCATCATAATAGGTTAGATTTTATCTTATAAAAGATCGTATAGTGAATTTTTCCCAAAATCCTGAGTTGCAAATCTTAGGTAGAGAAATATGGCCATTTGATCCAAAGCTTTCTAAATTCCTGGTGTTCTTTACTTGCTTTATTTTTTATCATCATGCATTACTTACTTCTTGATTACTATGCTATACATTGTTTATTATACTACAACTCATCAATAATTTGTTTAGGTGTTGCAAGTATTTCACTGACAGGATTAGGAAGTAATCATTCCTAAAGTTGTTTAGTTTTCTGAAAAAGTTGAAGTAATTCAACCTCCCTCTTATGCTCAACTTTGTACCACAATTGGTATCAGGGCATGTTAACTCATTATAAAGGCTTAACAACCTAAGTATAAGGTCCCCTATGGTAACCATAGAACCTCATGAAAAAGGATTACCTTACAACAATCCATTGCCATATTATCTCAACTGGAAGAAAAAACGTAGAAATACATCATAGCTCAACACTTCAATGTGTAGACAATTATTACTAGAAGATAAAATTGGTATGAAATAAGACATGGTAGGAATACAATATAGAAGTTAAGAGATAGATCTCTCTCAATGCTAATGCTAAGAATATCATTGCATGCTCTCTCACAAAGGAAGGATACAGAAAAGTAAGCTTATGTGGAAATGCCAAAAAAATGTGGGATTTAGTTTAGGTTACTCATGAAGGAACCGATAAAGTTAAGGTTGAAATGATTGCTATCTTGGCTCATTAATATGAAATATTCACAATAAAGCCTGAGGAAAATATCAAGCAAATGCATTCATGATTTATAAAAATTATCAATCCTTTTAATGCACTTGGTAAAGTGTTTTTTGAAAAAGAGAAACTAAGAAGAACCTGAGGTCTCTACCTAGAGATTGGACTCCCAAAGTTATAGCAATCTAAGAACCAAAATAACCCACCAAACTGAATATGGATGAACTCATAGGTTAACTAATATCACATGAATAATGATTTGAGCTAACGAGTAGTTTGCGAAAAGTAAAAAAAGAAAGAAACATTGTACTCAAAAAAGAAGATAAAGTTAAGAAAGAAATTGTACACATAACAAGGAAATTAAAGTTCCTTAATAGAACAAAGAAAGCTTTTAGGAAAGGAGGATGGATGCAAGCTTTGGAAAAGGAAAAGAATCAATCTAAATCCTCAAGTCCATTTGTATGCTATAGTTACGGCAATCTTAGACATGTCTATCCAGATTGCCCTAAGTTAAAGAATGCTTGATGAAGAATAATGAAATAAGGAATGATCAAATGATGAATTTTTAAGCCTTTACTTTATGACTCATGTTAAGATACTATCACACCTCAAAATCAAACCATATAGTCTAGCCTCGAGGCACAAAACTCAATCTAAAATAAATAGTATTAGCTACCCAAAATCATATTCTTATAAAGGAAATCCGAACATTCATAATAATTCATGTAACTCTTGCAACATAGATCTCAAAATGTCCAATATTCTTTCCTTAACAAGAAAATCATTAAAGGAGAAGAACTAATTTGCCAACTCGACAATAAAACTAAAGCTACTGCAAAGTACTTATCATAAAAAAAAAACCTTCAATTCTGGTTCTCTTCAAAAGCAGGATTCACCTCCTCACTAGGACTAGGGTCTAAATTTGCTAGGAGGAAGTTAAAAAAAAATTAAGTGTAAGTAAAGGATTCAGTGAATACCAAATGTGTGCAATGTGAATTTAAGAATATATTATAATCAAAAGATGCTCGGTGATAAACATTTGAGAAAAATATTGGTAAATAGTCATGCATTATACAGTAGTAAAATAGGAACATAACAATAAACATTTTTAACATGCCAACAATTAAATGCAATGATTGAACCTGTATTTATTGTAGCTAGTCAACCTTATAATTCCTACTCTAATAGTCTCTTATTGCTTCGGGCAAGGTGCGACCTTACTAAGCAGTGCTTGAGCTTAGGTCCTTAAGAAACCTTATGAGCCAACTTAGCCAAAAATGGCTTCTATTGTGCACTGGGGGGATTAGGCTTTTCGGCTTGGGGGTTCAATCAGCAAGCCCGGTACCACCCAATGAAGTCCCACATGTACTTAGACCAAGTTAGATCCAACTAACAATAACAATAATAGTAAATTCAGTCAATCAACATATAATCAAATTTAAGTGTTAGTCTAGAAGCATTCAAAAACATAAAGCACATGTTTTCTAAACAAAATAATTTTTTTTTTTGTGTGTAGTGGAATATAGTTATAGTGCAGGATAAACTGAATACAAGTTATGATCATATTACTATAGTATATATCCTTCTTGAGAGCAAGATAGGATCTAGGATCTATAATCAAAACATTAGAACATGAAATAAATAATGCCTACAACCATTACAAAGGTATAACCATGCCTTAGATTTAGATTTAGGTATAGGATTACCTTAATAAGCAAATCTGGAATGAAATAAGTGAACTCTTCATAGATTCTAAATTCTGTCTGCACATGGCACAACTAAAAAATAGTGACGATCGCCCTACCAAATCACATTCAAAATTTCTAGAAAAATTATTGAATATATCCAACATCTTGGAGAGTCTTCAATAAAAAATTAAGATCAATTGTCCATCTGGATAGTCCTGGAGAAATTCAAAAGGTTGGACCTCGTGTGGAGAGCTCTCCAAAAATAGAGCAAGCCACATGTCTTGCCCTTATTGAGATAGTCCACACACTAATAAAACTTCCTAAATTTTCTAATTCATAAGATAGAATAGAACTAGACAACTGGGGATGAAGGAGGCCAAAATTTTGGTAGGAGCAGGAAGACAAGCTAAGCCTTCAACACATGAAATGCTAGCTTGCACAAGGGGTTGATTTTGGAGGAAAAAAATGAAGAATCTAATTCTTCACACCATTTGCACACCACACTCTCTCTATGGCTTGCTCCCATGCTATATCTATATATAGATATGGATTTCTGTGATGCCAAGGTGGCATCACACATTCCATGGAGGGGGGTAGCCAAGATGCCAAGGTGGCAAGGGAATCCAAATTTCATTTGCATCTTAATTACATTTTGAATCTCATTTCAATTTAATTATGATGCCATCTCAAATCACATTTGAGTCTTCCCTCCAAAAATGCATTCCGCATAATTAATCAAATTAAACTCTTTAATTTAATTAATTATGCATTGACTTAACTCTTTAAGTCAAACTAGCCTAACTCTTTAAGCTTAATTGTTAACTTAACTGTTTAAGTTAACTTGACCAATTGATGGTTATGTTGGCATCAAATAATTAGCTCTTTTATTATTGGTCTAATTTAAACCCTTAAATTAGTTGATCAATTTAACTCTTAAATAAATCAAGCCAAAATTGACTTTCAAATTTTGCACCAAAATTCGATCTCCTAGGATAGAGAGATCTCTTTTCTGACTCCTTAGAAAATTCTCTCCATTAATTAGGAAGCTAATTGAATATTTTGTGTGACCTAATAGGTTCTACTATTCATCAAACATGGGCTCACAATGCCTTGTGACTTTTAAATATTTTATATTCATTCTAGTTTAAAACTCTTTTTAAACTAGTTGACTTAATTTAATTAATCTCATTAATTGAAGAATGTCCAATCTCCATGGTTGATATCCAATCTCAAGCTTATGGAGCCCAACTAATTGATAGAAATGAATATTCTAAAGAACCATCATCGTTGTACGCGTACCATGGAAAAATAGTCCTTCTATCTCCTATCTTTCGAAAGAGGCCTAGGGCAAGATATTTGTTAACTCCCCATTAGCCTCGATACTATGTCTCTATTCTCAATGGTGAAATCCATTTGTGTGACCTCACCTTTGGAAAACTTCATTTCCAAATTATCACACCACCTTGCACAAAGATTTCTTGGAATCAATCACTGTAGAACACATAGGAGATGTACTCACTCTACACAATAACGAGTAGTTAAATTCCTTCTTGGATCTCACAAACCTCTATGTCAAGTAGCTCATACTTAATATCAACCTGAAAAACTTGCTAAGTGGTCAAGGATGAGTCTAAGCTTGAGAACTGGACATAAGTTACCAGGGATCCTTAGGTCAGAGAACTAATAATATACACTAGTGTAAGCAAAAGAATTAGCTACTACCGACTTGCCACTTTAGCTATCTAGTGGATTCTCCAATGAGCCTTCAGTGCCTTATTCTCTAACAAGCACCCACTGATATGTACTCATACGTTTTACAGTTGCTCATGGAATAGAGTAATCTCCAACTCTTGAATTTATGCATCGTTAATGAAAGTCTATCCAGATTTTAGATGCCCCATCTCTAAGATCCTATAACTTGGAAGTTTTAAGATCACGACCATGTGAGATTTATTCCATGGTCACCAAATCAAGTCTTGCAGCCTAGGGTGATATAAGGACTTCATCCAAATGCAAGTGAAGTATAATAAAGCATAAAGTGAAGGTGGCCATATTAGGAACGTCATTCAATTAAGATTGCTTTACAAGGTAATAGTTTGTACAAGGCTAATCCTATTAGCTTGTAGGGCACTATTCTAACACTTCTAGATTTTGAAATATAGTATCAACTAATATATATGTTGGGGCTAAGGCACTCTAATACTTATCAATAGGATCAAGGGTTGAACATAATAGCTTGAGTTCTAAAGCACCTGTTGACATAAGAGTAATATTAAATTCAACCAGCATTCTGATTTGATCCAAGAATTCTAACCTTAAATTCATCCAAGAAATCAAGACAATGATTAATAAAACTCTAAAACCAATACTAATGAAAACATTTCTATATATCACCAGCCTAGTACTTACATACTCACAAAACTTATCGAGAATTTGTTCTTTTATATGTACTTTGTTGATTTGCTAATACCTTTCTTTTTAGATATTTGATTGGCTCAATTCTTATGGCATTACAAAACTAAGAAAGAGTACTGAAACTTTTATGTTGATGATGTAGTCTAAATTGACTAATATGAGAGAGAAAAATTGAGTTTAAGAGGCAGTAGTGGTGCAGAAGTAGAATTTCAATTTTTAGGAAAATTTTTGATGTGACA
This sequence comes from Jacaranda copaia, assembly GCA_014898725.1. Taxonomy (NCBI): domain Eukaryota; kingdom Viridiplantae; phylum Streptophyta; class Magnoliopsida; order Lamiales; family Bignoniaceae; genus Jacaranda; species Jacaranda copaia. The sequence continues at coordinate 357,934 of JACGDI010005241.1, read as the reverse complement.
CTCGGTTGTGTTTAAGTTATAACTTTTAATACAAGCCTTAGATGAAGTATATTCAAATTCCTATAACTTAAGATGTATATATAGAATTCATATGTTGAACTTGTTGCCCAATTAAATTAGAATCAAGTAGTAAAAGTTGTCACCATATTCTGTTCTCAAAAAATCAAAGTCCTGATTTTCTCTATTGCCACACCATAGTATTTTAGCCATAACATTCTCCCTATGCATTGGATTAAAGTGCTTCAAATGTATGTGAAAACCTAAGAGACAGATATTCAATTCTTATGTTGACCTTATTGCCAAATTAAATCAAAATCAAGTAGCAAAAGGTGTCACAATATTCTGTTTTACGAAATTTGAAGCCTTGTATTTTCTATCTTGCCACACCTTTGTATTTTAGTCATAACTTGCTCCCCATATATTGGATGAAAATGATTAAGATGGCCATAAATACCAAAGAGATATATGTACAAATATTACGCTCATCCCCTTGCTTAATTCTATTGAAATCAAGTAGTAAAAGAGTCAAAATTATCTATTTTTTAAAAAACAAAATCCTATATTTCCAAACTTGACACATCTTAGTATTTTGACCATAACATTCTCTATATAAATTGAGTTGAGGTGATTTAGGAAGATTTAGAAACCAAAAACACATAAATTAAATTTGTTTGTTAATAATTGTGCTTAATTCTATTTGGAAGAAGTAGTAAAGCTATCATAAATATGTATTTTTGAGAAAATCAAAACCTAACAACATCAATTATTGAATTTTGCAATTATCAAATGCATACAAAATACAAATATTATGAGATATAGTTTAACCAAAACTCATGTTTATATCATAATTTAAATATGAGTTCATACCTATGAAGAAAGAAGAAAAGAGTCGACAGCGTTGAGATTTCTTGGCAATCTTTTCTTGATTTACCATTTGGCATTTATTCAAAAGAGATGTATGGGTTGAGAACTTTCTAAGAAAAATTATTTTTTCTAGAAAATATGAAGGTTTGAATGTGTATTGAAGACAATTTCTTCAAAAGAGATGTATAGGTTGAGAACTTTCTAAGGAAAATTGGTTTTTTGGAAAATATGAAGGTTTGAATATGCATTGAAAAGAGAAAAAGTTATTTGAATGTGACATGGAGGAGGAGACCTAGTGAATTAGGAGTTCTACAAGAATTAGAATTGCTAAAAATTCTATCTTTATCTATAAATTTGCTTGCACATTATTATTTATTTCATCTTTTTTGTTTTTTTTATTTTTTGGTTAGCTTTGAATAAGAATCCAAAGTAATTCTAATAAATAAGATTTAATTGTTCCTAAATATTTGACTAATCTCAATTAATTGAAGTTTGGAAACAAGAAAAAAATATGAGGTACTACATTCCTCCTCCCTTTAAAGAATCCCCCCTTTAAAGAATTTGGTCCCCAAATTCTAACTTGAATTTGGAGGAGATTCAAGTAATATTTTCAAATGTCCTCCTTATTTTCCCAAGTCATATTCTCTTTTTTATTACACCACCATAGAGTTTTTACCAGTAGGATACTCTTTTGTGCACTATTTTTGTATTCTTAATCTAGGACTTATACTGGTTGCTCTTCGTCATCAACTCTTCTTGAAGTGACAAATCCTTACATTATGTGATATGTTAAGGATCCTCTTGATACTTACATAGTTGTGACACATTGAAGACATTATGTATTCCCATAAAATTTGATAGTGAAATAAGTGAATAAGCTAGTGCTCCAATTCTCGTAAATCCTTTTTTGAGTGATAATTCAGAAGCTCTATATCTTCAACACTAAATTTCAAAAATCTTCTTTTATCATTTGCTTAGCTCTAAGTCATGAGTTAGACAGTTTTGCTCTTGTATTTCTAAATTTCTTGAGGTATAGTAGGTCATTAACTTATTATTTTGTATCGACATATATCCTATGCCATTTTTAGATACATTAATGTGTACCAAAAATTCTGAGTGCCATGTAGGGCCAATGTTAGTGTTGATGTAAATCTTATCTTAAGCTCTAGAAAATTAACCTCACATTTCTCAAGCCATTTAAATGGAACCTTCTTCTATGTCAGTCCAACAATGAAGCTATTATTTTTGAGAAATCCCAAACCTCCTGTACTAACCTACCAACCCCAAAAAACTTGTTATCTTAATTACTATTTTAACATTTTCCAGTCTATTATTGCTTTAGTTTTGGATGGATCAATCATGATCTCATTTTTAGAAATGATATAACCTAAAAAGGTTATCTTAACAAGCTAAAACTCATTTTATCAATCTTTCCTCAACTAGAAAATTATTAAAGGAGAAAAACTAATTTGCCACTAGGCAATAAAAATATAGCAACTGTGAAGTCCTCGTCACAAAAAAAAAAAAAAAACCCTTGAATTTTGGTTCTCATCAAAAGTAGGATTCAACTCTTCACTAGGGTAAGGTCTAGGTTTGCTAGAAGGAAGTTAAAAAAATAGAGTGTGAGTAAAAAACTCAGAGAATGCCAAGTGTGTGCAATGTGAGTTCAAGAATATATTATGATCAAAAGATGCTCAATGATAAACATTTGAGAAAATGTTGATACATAGTCTTGCATTATACAATAGTAATTAGTAAAGTAGGAACATAACAATAAGCATTTTTAATAGGCCAACAATTTATTGTGATGATCAAATTAGTATTTACTGTAGCCAATTAGACTTCTAACTCTCACCGTAATAGTCTTGTAACGTTCTAGGCAAGGTGCAACCTTACTAAACAGTGCTCAAGTTGTAATCATTAGGAAATCCTATGACCTACCTCAGCCACAAATGACTTCTATTGTGCACTGAAGGGATTAGGCCATTGGGGCTTAGGGTTCAACCAACAAGCCCACTGCTGCCTAGTGAAGTCCTTCACACACCCAAGCCAAGTTGGATCTGACTAACAGTAATGGTAATAATTGCAGTAGCAGTAATGGTAAATTCAGTCAATTAATAGATCATCAAATTTAACTGCTAGTCTAGAAGCATTAAAAAGCATAAAGAACTTGTTTTCTTGTATCGTGAAACAAAATAAAATTATTTTTTTGTCTATTGTAGAATATAGGTATAGTGCAAGGTAAACTAAAAACGAGTTGCAATCAAATTAATATTGCATACATCCTTCTGGGTTTTAAAACATAATATCATATAATATATATATAAATATATATGTTTAGGAATGCACAGTACTTATTAATAGGATCAAAGGTTGACCTTAAAAGCTTAAGTCCCAAAATAACTATTAACATAATAGCAGTATTAAATTCAATCAGCATTCTAATTTGATCCATGAATTCTAACCTCAAATTCATCCAAGAAATCAACACAATGATCAATAAAACTCTAAAATCAATACTAATGAAAAAATTTACTATATGTCACCAGCCTAGTACATACATGCTCACGAAATCTATCAAGAATTTATCCTTTCATATGTACTTTGTTAGTTCACTCATAACTTTCTTTCTGGTATCTGATTGACTTGATTCTTACAGCATTACAAAACTAAGAAAGAGTAATAAAATTTTATGTTGATGATATAGGCTAAATTGAGTAATATGGGAGAGAAAAATTGAGTTCAAGAGGCAGCAGTGGCATAAAAGTAGATTTCCAATTTTTAGGAAATATTTTTATGTGACACTTGGTTGTATCTAAGCTATGACTTTTACTACAAGCATTGGATGAAGGTGAATCAAGATCCTATAAAAGCCTAGGATATAGATCTACAATTCATATATTGACCTTATTGCCTAATTTGTAGAAATACTACCTCGTAAGCCAATTAGATTGGCATGTAAACTATTTCACTTGTGATACAATTTTAATTAAATGATATTTGCTATAAATGACCTTCTTTATCTTATGCTTATATTACTTCATTGGCATTTGGTTGAAGCCTTTAGATCACACAAGACTATGAGACTTGGTTATGCATTAGGTAGTGATCACAGAATAAGTTTTACATGATTGTGATCTTAAATATCCCAAGTTACAGAATCTTATGAGACAAGGTATCTGAGATTTGAATATACTTGCACAAATGATGCATAAATCCAATAGTTGGATGTTGCTCCATTCCATAAGCAGCAAACCATATGAGTTATAGGTACATGTTAGTTGGTGCTTGTAAGAGAATAAGGTACTAGAAGCTCACTCGGAGGACAAGTTCTCCAGCTTATGTGGTGCATATAATTAGTCCATTGACCCAAGAATCTATGGTAACCTTGTGTTTAGCTACTCATGCTTTGACTCTTTCTTAGCCTCATAGTGGGACTCAAGCTCAGATTTGAATCCTTGTTGTTGTTAAGGGTGAGTGCATCTCCTATTATTCTATAATGATCAATTCCAATGGGTCTTTGTGTAAGGTAATATGACAATTTGGAAAAGTAGTTTTCCAAAAATGAGGTTATGAACCAAAATTGAACATTAGGAATAGAAACATAGTATCAAAATTATTAGGGAGCTGACAAATATCTTGCCCTAGGTCTCTTTTGAGAGATAGGAGACGGAATAACCATATTTATATGGTACGCATAGAGCTAGAATGGTTCTCTAATAGCATTCATTTTGGCCAATTAGTTGTGCTTCATGGACTTGAGGTTGGACATCGACCTTGAAGATTGGGTGCTCTTCAATTAATAGAGATTAATTGAATTGAGGTGTTAGTTTAAAGGAGTTTAAACTAATGTGAATATTTGATATTCTATAAGTCACAAAGAATTGTGAACCCATTTTCAATGAATGGTAGAACCTAATGGGTCACACACAAAAGTCATTTGGAAATCATACTTGATAATGGGAATTTTCTAAGTGTTAGAAATATTACACCTTGAGTAAAATGAGAGGAAAATTGGTTGATGCAATTTTTAGTTATTTGGTTTGAACAATTTGATTGTTAAATTGATCTAAATATTTTATGGAGTTAAACTAGACCAATTAATTAAGAAGTTAATTAATTGGTGTTATATGACTATTAATTGGTCAAGTTAACTTAAGTTATTAAGTTAACAATTACCTGCATAAAGAGTCCAGGTAATTGACTTAAAGAGTTAAGTTATGGTTAATTAATTAAATTAAAGTGTTTAATTTGATTAAAGTGAAGAATCACTTTTGGAGGAAAAATTCAAATGAAGAGTTCATTTGATGTGGCATTGAAATTCATTTGGATGACATTTCATAAGATGAAATAAAGATTCCAAATAAAATTTAAATGCACATTAAATTCACATGCAACTTGCTTGCATGTTGGCAAGCAAGTGGTAGCCCCTTGTGGGAAGTGTGATGCCAACTAAGCATTAGACCATCCCTTCATCTATATATAGATATAGAGAGGGCTGGCATGTGGTGTGAAAATGCAAGCATTTGGCATATAATTGTTAGGTTCTCATTTTCCCTCTTTGTAATTCTCCCATAAGTCGAGGCTTCACACTTTTCTTCACCTTCTTCCCTCTCATATTTTGGCTTTCATCATCCTCATTCCTCTTTGTATTTTTCTAGCTGATCTAAGAGGAATTGGATTGTCCATTGGAGTGTGGATCTTATCATTAGAAGCAATACATTTGGATTGCTTTTGTTTTGGAGATCTTCTATTTGGGCAATAACTTTAGAGCATCCATTGGTGGTCTGGATGATTGACTTTTGAGCTGTATTTTTAAATGGATATTCACCAAGGATTTGGAGAAATATTTGTCCAAGTTTCATCTCAATCTAAGGTGATTTTACTAGGCAAAGGTTGCTCACACTCTATTATTCTAGGAAAAGACTACTCTCAGGAAGTGTCTAGCATCTCTTCATCTTTTTCGATTGAAATTGCTTTTGAGGTAATTTTATGACCTTAATCCAAATTAATAGAATGAATTAGATCCTTGTGGTTGTGTAAATCAAGTTTAATTTCAGTTTTTAAATGCTTTAGATTGGATCCTTGGTTTACACCTTCCTTCAAGTTGTATCGAAGCCTAAATTCATGCTTTACTTTGGATTTTTGATTGATTGATTCATGTGATGAATTGATCTAGATCTCCAAATACTTGATCCAACTTATAGTTGGAGTGGTAGGATGATGATACATGTGGCTTCTGTGCTTGATGAATTGAAATTATGCCAATGTGTTTTAAGTATTAATTCATATGATTAGCATGTTTTGATTCATAGTTGCTAATGTTGAATGTTGATTTAGTATTAGTTGATGTGGCATGTTAAATTTGGCCTTAAGGTGTTTTGGTCATTTTTGGATCCTATTGGCTTGGAGTTGATTGGAGTTAATAGGAGCTTTTTGGAGAATTTTGATTTTCACTTTTGCTTGATTTTTGAAGCATGTTTGATTACTTTAATTTTCAGTTTTTAATCAGGAAATTTGTTAAAATTTGTATGAAATGATGTTGTGGAGGTGTCCATATGGTTTGGAGTGACAAAAACACAAAATAATGCTTAAACGGTTAATCGGTGTGAGGTGTGACAAGGCTACCACGTAGGTGTGAGGTGTGGCAAGGCTGCCACCCTATGTGACAGCAGCTAGGCGTTTCCATGGACGTGCCTTGAGCATGCCTATTGGGTGCCCAGCAAGCCGGTTGGGTAGCGGTTTGCCCAAGGTCACTCTTGAACCCATTTTTATGCTATTTTGCTGATTTCGGCCTATCAAACTTGATTGTTTCATCCTTATTTGGATGCACAAATATTTCATGAATGTTCAAAACAATGTGCGACATTTTTTGAATGCTTTTAAAATCTTGTTCAAGTTAATCTTCAATTGTTGCAAAAATGAGATGCATAAATGTTATGCTTATATTTACTTGACCAATTTTTTGGTTATGAGATAAGCATTTAATTGTTGGAATTGAATGTCAATTATTGTTTATTTAAATTTTGAATGGATGATGAATGAATGGAGATGATCATTAGCCTTTAATATTAATTTTATTTGTTTCAAATTGTTGAAAAGTGTTGTATTAAATAGGGCATTCATGCCTCTTTGTTCTACTTTGTAAAAGCTATGAGAGTAGAATCACTAGGAGTTAGAATTTCTTTCTCTTGTAAATTTTGTAAGGAGCAAAAAAGAGTAATGGGGGATTGATGACCCATAAATGTATAGGGATGCACTCATGTAATAGCTAGGTTTAATCAACCCACTTAAAATCAACTAGGTGGTGCACCAATAGCTCTATGTGCATCACTTGGTTAAGGCTCATGGTCATCCCACCTTAGGAGCATACTAGGCACATTTACTTATTGATGCTTTTCATATCCTATTAATTTATGAGATATATGGTTATGATAAAGAAAACCTAAATGAGAAGATAAAATTGATGAGATATTTGCAGGCATGAAAAACCTTCCACTTAGAATGTCTAAGTGCTCTCAAATATTATGACAAAATGAATATAAGTTAGAAGTAGTATTAATTAATCCATGCCTTATACCAATAGTATGTAACATGATAATACTACTATCTTTTTTTTGATGGCCTCGAGGAGAGGGTCACACTTTAGATAGAAAGGTATGATCACATACTTAGCACATGATGCACCTTTGATTTGAGGTTTTCCATGCATTGGCACTTAAGGTGAGGGATGTCATGGAGCAATCTCAACTCAAAATTTTGATTTGTAGGTATGACTTAACACCTATTAATGTAGAGGTCGTTCATCAAAGGGATCTATATGAAAAGTGAGGCAAAATATATCAAGGGTTGTATAAGATGCAATTAGCAAAAGTTGCTTGCTTTTTGATTGTTCGTGGATGGCACTCCAAGTGAGGGTCCACTTATAAGTCTTTGGGGCCTTGATTCTCATTATAAAATATGATTTCCTAAAATATTCTTGGGGGTGAAGAATTTGACAAAATAATGGGAGAAAAACATACATGAAAGAGCATGAACATATTTTCAATATCAATATTCAATCACATGCTTGTATTCTTTTTCTCATCTTTAATAATTTGTGAAATACCAAGAATGGCTAAAAATCCACTCCACGTTACTTTGGAAACTAATAAACCAACTGACCCAAACTTCCATGATTGACTAAACCCCAAAATCGTTCTAGATTCTTACAAAAGAATAAATGTCCTATATCACGGATCACCTAACCCCACTAGGATTAAAGTAGATCAATAGACATTGGAAAACTTCACAAATTGGGTTTTAGAATCATCCAGTCTCATAGTCTCATGATGGCATCTACAAACTTCAAAAGTCTCAAAGACACATGAATAATACCTCGATTAAAAGTTACAAAAATTGTAAAGCAAAAAAGGTATGGGATGTTTATGTTGTTAAAGGAGGATTTTCAAGCAAAGATGGATGAGAGGTCATGTGTCATCAACTACAGTCTAAAGATGATTAGGCTTGGATAAGCTCTTCAACTTGGATATAATGATCAACAATGATCACCATGAGGATTTAATCCTCATGTCCTCACTAAGTTTTAATAGATTAAAGTGTTGATCTAAACAAAGACTACCGTGACAAAGGCATACCATTAATGCTTCATTTCCCCTCCAAGTCTAGGGCCCTAGGGGTACTAGAAGGGAGGTCAAAGGGAGAAAAGTTATTTCTTCAAGGGAAAGCAACCATTAAAGGCATCTAGTTGAGTCGAGAAGAATATAAAGAATATAGTCGATGTTACTTGTTTGTACTTAGATGAGAAAGGCCATTTGAAGTGGCATTGCAAGGAATGCCTTGCAACCCTAGAGAAGAGTATGTACTTTATTAAAGTGCATTTGAGGATAAATTATTCCACATGGATATATGATATCTCATATCATTCTTATCTTTATAATTATTACAAAGAATAGAAAATAAATAAAACTAAGTGATGGGAATATGATCCTATGCTTTGGAAAAGAAGCAAGAGTTGCGGCCAAAGCCCAAGGTGTATAATATGTTAGACCTAGGAAATTCCATACTTGTATTAGACCCTTGATATCGTGTCCCATATATTATTCAGAACATTATTTCAATTCCAATTTTAGATAGTGAAGATTTAACCTTATCAGATGGGTGATTGAAAGCATTAAGGAATGGGTTTTTTAGTTGTTTATGGTACAGTTGACAGAGGATTGTACATTTTTTAGATTTTCATTCATCACCAATGCATATTCAACAAAGTAAAAGAAAAATTAGATAACTAAGAAGATGCCATCTTATGGCATGAAGTAGAAAAGTAAAAAGGACTTAGTATTAAAGCTCTTTAATTGAAATGAAGAGGAGAATATTTAAGTACCAAATTATTGAATTATCTAAAGGAAAATGCGATTATTTTTCAATGGACCCACTCGGTAAAACCCAACTCAATGGAGTAGCCAAGAGGAGAAACCATATCTTGTTGGACATAATACGTTTTATGATGAGCTTCTTCAATGAGTCTATATCCTTTTGGGGATATGCCTTATAGATGATGGCAAAGTGTAGTACCTTCAAAGTCAATGCCAAAGATATCACAAGAGATATAATATGGCAAAGTACCTTTTTACATTTTTCTAAAGATTTTGGGGGTCTGCCACTTACATCAAATGGCTAGTAGGAGACAAGTTGGATAGTAAATCCATCTTATGCAAGTTAGTGGGATACCTAAGAGAGTTTTTAGGTTATTATTTCTGTGATCCCTCAGAATAAAGGGTGCTTGTTTCACAGTATGCCACCTTTTGGAAAAAGAATTTCTAGTAGATAGATGGCCCTGTTGTTGAACTTGATGAAGTTCAAGATGATCAACAAATCCTACAAACGGTCGAAATAAGTGAAGATCAAGAGCCTTATACATAACTTTTGAGAAGTCAAATCAAATCAAGAAGCAACCCAAACAACATATATTCCTTCATGAGATGGGGCAATCAGATAGTAATATGAAGACCTATGAGAAAGCTATGTTGGACATAGACTCCGGACATTAGCTTGATGCCATCAAATCTGAAATGGACTCCATGTATTTCAACAAAGTATAGACTTTGATAAATCCATTGAAGGGTATAACACCCATTGGTTGCAAGCAGACCTATGAGCAATAGTTAGGAATCGATGGAGAGGTAATGACCTTTAAGGTGTGACTAGTGGCAAAAGGTTACACTTAAAGACATAATATTGATTTCAAGAAAACCTTTTCACTGGTCACTATACCTAAGTCTATTTGGATTTCATTTGCCATAGCTATATATTATGACTATGAGATATGGCAAATGGATATGACAACTACTTTCCTCAATGGAAACATTGAAGAAGAAATCTATATGGAGCAACCACAAGATTTTACATCGAAAGAAAGTGAGCAAAAGATTTTCAAACTTGAGAGATCTATTTATGGATTTAGACAGGAGTCCCAAAGTTGGAACATATGTTTTGATTAGAAAGTTGAATTGTTTGGCTTTGTCAAAAATATGTTTGAACCTTATGTGTATAAGAAGGCTAGTGAGAGTAGTATACTATTTATTGTGCTTTTTGTCGATGACACTCTTCTCATTGATGATAAGAGAGAAATATTAAGGTATAGTAAAGCATGGTTATCTAACAATTCTCCATAAAGAATTTGAGAGAAGCATCCTACGTATTGGAAATATATATCTATAAAGATAGGTCAAGAAAAATGCTAGGCTTTGCCAAACATCATAGATTGACAAGATACTAAAAAGGCTTAATATGAAAAATTCCAAGAGAGGATTCCTCCGGTGGGATACGGTCTTTGTCTCTCCAAGTCTATGGCCTCTAAGACTAATGACAAGAGACATAGAATATCCCTCATATTCTATGCGTTTGCCATTGGGAGAATAATGTATGACATTCAATGTATAAGACTAGATGTGACACACGCTCTAAGTGTTATGAGCCATTTCCAATCCGACCATATGAATGTTATTGGAGGGCCGCTAAAATAATCCTTAAGTACTTGAGAAAGACTAAGGATTTGTTTTTGGTATAAGAGAATAAAGAATTGAAACTCAAGGGGTTTCAAATTTTAGTTTCCAACCTCATGTAGATGACCTAAAATCCACTTTGAGATTTATATTTTGCCTCAATGGTGACGTGTTGAAATGGAAGAGTTCCAAATAAGACATTACAATTGAGATGATCCCTAGCATGCATAAGTCTGTGGTTGTCTTTGGAAGATTGCTTAGGACTTGAGCCAAGATCTCCTCAGTGATGCAAACATAGTAAATGCATTATTATTTGATATATGATATCTGTTGGTAGAGGAGACAATAGAGTGAATATAATTACCTCATAAGAGAATATAGTAGAACTACTGTCTTAACCTCTAAATGCAAATTAATATGTGAAAGATATCTTGAGAAGATAGGCCTTAAGCATATGCGGAATTGGCTTTAGGGCAAGTAGGAGATTTTTGGAATAGTGCCGTATAAGCTAATTAGATTAGCGTGTGAACTATTTCACGTGTGACACAATTTTGATTGAATGATATTCATTATAAAAGGCTATCTTCATCTTAAGCTTATATTACTTTACTAGCATTTAGTTGAAGCCTTTAGATCACACAAGACTATAGGACTTGATCACATATTAGGTGGTGATCATGGAATAAGTCTTACATAATCATGATCTTAAATATCCTAAATTATAGAATCTTACAAGATAGGACATCTAAGATTCAAATAGACTTGCACTGGTGATGCATAAATCTAAGAGTTGTATATTGCTCCATTCTACGAGCAAACCATATGAGATATAGGTGTATGTTATTGGGTGCTTGTTAGATAATAAGGCATTGGAGGCTCACATAAATAATCTGGTAGATAGCCATAGTGGCAAGTTGGTATTAGCAAGTTCTCCAACTTACGTTAGTGCATATAAATAGTCTTTTGACCTGAAGATCTATGGCAACCTTATGTTTAGGTCCTCATGCTTTGACTATTTCTTGGCCATGTAGCAGGTCTTTCAAGTTGAGGTTTCAGATATAAGCTACTTAAACATAGAAGTTTGTGAGATCCAACATGGAATTCGACTCCTCGTCATTGTGAAAGGTGAGTACATCTCCTATATATTCTATAATGATCGATTCCAAGGAGTTATTGCGAAAGAGAGTATAACAATTTGGAAAAGAAGTTTTCCAATGATGAGGTCATAAACCGAAATTGAATATTAAGAATAGAAATATAGTGTGAGGCTAGTAGGGAGCCAACATATCTTACCCTAAGTCTCTTTTAGGAGATAGGAGATGGAAGAACTATATTTGCGTAGTACACATAGAGCTAGAATGGTTCTTCAATAGCATTTATTCTAGCCAATTAGTTGGGCTTCGTAGGCTTAAAGTTAGATATCGACCATGAAGATTGGGTACTCTTCAATTAATGAAGACTAATTGAAGTTATTAGTTTAAAGGAGTTTAATTAATGTGAATATTTGATATTCTATAAGTCATAAAGAGTTGTGAGCCCATGTTCAATAAATGATAAAATCTAATGGATCACACACAAAAGCCAACTGAAAATTTGACCTAATGAAGGGAATTTTCTAAGTGTTAGAAATATTCTACCTTGACCGAAAATGAGAGGGAAATCGGTTCATACAAATTTTAGTCATTTTGGCTTGATCAATTTAATTGTTTAATTGATCAAAATAATTTATAGAGTTAAATTAGACCAATTTATTAAGACGTTAATTAATTGGTACCATTTGACTATCAATTGATCAAGTTAACATAAGGGGTCAAGTTAACAGTTACTAGGCAAATTAACTTTAAGAGTTAAGTTAAGGTTAATTAACTAAATTAAAGTGTTTAATTTAATTAAAGTTAATAATCAATTTTGAAGGGAAAATTCAAATTAAGAATTCCTTTGGTGTGGCATTAGAATTCATTTGATTTTCCAGCTGATCTAGGAGGAATTGGATTGTCCATTGGTGTGTGGATCTTATCGTTAGAGGCAATACATTTGCATTACTTTGCTTTGGAGATCCTCTATTCTGGTAGCAACTTTGGAGTATCCATTTGAGGTCTTTCCAATTGATTTTTTAGCTCAATTTTTCACTGGTGATTCTCCAACGAGTTGGCAAAATTTTGGTCCAAGTTTGAGCTCCATCCAAGGTCATTTGGTTGGGCAAAGGTTGCTCAAACTCTGCTGCACCAGGATGAGACTGCGCTCGGAAATTCTAGCATCTCCTCATCTTTTTCAGTTGGAATTGCCTTTGAGGTAATTTTCTGACTTTAATCTAGATTAATAGCATGAATTAGATCCTCGTAGTGGTGCAAATCAAGTTAGATTTCAGTTTTTAAATGCATCAAGTTGGATCCCTGACCTACACCTTCCTTCACAATTAAATTGGAACTGAGTAGTAAAAGTTGTCACCATATTTTGTTTTAGGAAAATTGAAATTCTGTATTTTCTATATTGCCACACCGTAGTATTTTAGCCATTATGTTCTCCCTATGCATCGAATTAAAGTAATTCAAATGGATGTAAATACCTAAGAGATAGATCTTCAGTTCTTATGTTGACTATATTGCCAAATTAAATTGAAATCAAGTTGCAAAAGGTGTCACAATATTCTGTTCTAGGAAAATCGAAGCCCAGTATTTTCTGCCTTGCCACATTTTTGTATTTTAGGCATAATGTGCTCCCCATATATCGGATTGAAATGATTACGAAGGACAAAGATACCTGAGATATGGATTTACAAATATTAAGTTCATTCCAGTACTTAATTCTATCGAGATCAAGTAGTAAAAGAGTAATACTTATCTATTTTCGAAAAAAACAAAATCCTGTATTTTCAGACTTGACACGTCTTAGTAATTTGATCATAACGTTCTCTATATAAATTGGATTAAGGCTATTTAGCAGGAATTAGAAACCTAAGACACATACCTAAAATTTGTATGTTGATTATTTTGCTTAATTTTATTGGGAAGAAGTATCAAAGCTTTCACAAATATCTATTTTTGAGAAAATCAAAACCTAACAGCATCAACTATTGAATTTCACAATTATCAAATGCATACAAAATACAAATATTATGATATATAGTTCAACCAAAACTTATGTTTATATTATAATTTAAATATGAGATCATACCTATGAAGAAGGGAGAACAAGAGTCAATAGCATTGAGATTTTTGGGCAATCTTTTTTGTGTCCAACCGTTTGGGATTTATTCAAAAGAGATGTATGGGTTGAGAATCTTCTAAGGAAAATTATTTTGCTGGTAAATATGAAGGTTTGCATATGTATTGAAGAGAGAAGAACTTATTTGAAAGTGATATGGAGAAGGAGACCTAATAAATTAGAAGTTCTACAAGGATTAGAAGAGCATGAATCAAACTCTTGTGGTCGTTCAAATCAACTAAGATTTCAGTATTTAAATGCTTTAAATTGGATCCTTGGCTTACACCTTCATTCAAAATTAAATTAGAATTGAGTAGCAAAAGTTGTCACCCCATGCTGTTCTAGAAAAATCGAAGTCCTATATTTTCTAAATCACCACACCATAGTATTTTAGCCATAACGTTCTCCCTGTATATCAGATTAAAGTGATTGAAGTGGAAATAAAAACCAAAGAGACAGATATTCAGTTATTATGTTGATCATATTGCCAAATTAAATAGAAATCCAGTAGCAAAAGGTGTCACAATATTCTGTTTTAGGAAAATCAAAGCCCTGTATTTTCTATCTTGCTACACCTTTGTACTTTAGTCATAACTTGCTCCCCATGTATCAGACTGAAATGATTAAGATATATATAAATACCCAAGTGATAGATTTACAAATATTATATTCATCCCATTAGTTAATTCTATCGAGATCAAGTAGTAAAAGAGTCAAAATGTTCTATTTTGAAAAAAACAAAATCCTGTATTTTCAGACTTGACACATCTTAGTATTTTGACCATAACTTTCTTTATATAAATCCGATTGATGTGATTTATGAGGAATTAGAAACCTAAGACACAGACCTAAAAATTTTATGTTGATTAGTTTTCTTATTTCTATCGGGAAGAAGTAGAAACGCTGTCAAAATTATCTATTTTTGAGAAAATAAAAACCTGACAGCATCAACAATTGAATTTTGAAATTATCAAATGCATACAAAATACAAATATTATGAGATATAGTTTAACCAAAACTTATGTTTCTATCATAATTTTAATATGGGATCATACCTATGACGAAGGAAGAGCAAGAGTTGACAGCGTTGAGATTTTTTGGCAATCTTTTTGTTGTCCTACCATTTGTGGTTTCTTCAAAAGTGATGTATGGGTTGAGAAATTTCTAAGAAAAATTATTTTGTGGAAAAATATGAAGGTTTAAATGTGTATTGAAGAGATAATAATTGATTTGAATGTGATATGGAGAAGGGAACCTAATCAATTACGAGTTGTATAAGGATTAGAATTACTGAAAGTTCTATCTTTATCTACATATTTGCTTGCATATTATTATTTATTTCATCTTTTGTTTTTTTGGTTAACTTTGAATAAGAATCCAAATTAATTCTAATAAATAAGATTTAATTGTTCCTAAATATTTGAGTATTCTTAATTAATTAAAGTTTGAAAACAAGAAAAAAAAATGGGGTACTATAGATACACTTTAATTTTAGCATTCAATATGACATTACTTATGATGATGATTTTGAAATTGAATTTCGTGTTTCTATTGAGGAATGCAAAATAGATTTAGGACAACTTGGTATAAAAAAATGAACTTTTGAAGAAAAATGTTTGAACCTTTCTGCTGAAAACAAAGCTTTTGAGAAAAGGATATATGAATTAATGCTCTCTCTTAGTGCTTCTGAAATTGAGACAGAAGTTATTCAAAATGAAAATCTTTCTCAAAAGGATTAAATCAACAATTTAATTCTTTCACTAGCTACTGGTGATGATGAGATTGATGCTCATCCAAAGGAAAATCCTTCTTTAATGGGCAAAGTGATTGATTGTGATTGTAAAGTTTTTGAAGAAGAAAATCGCTTTTCGAAGAACCAAGTTTGTGAACTAGAAACAACTGTAAAAGTTTGTAATGGGAGGAGATAACTTGAATAAGTTACTTGGTAGGCAAAATTCTTCTTTAAGCAAAGCTGGAAACTTATGATAGAAGCCTTAAGAGATTAAAGAGAATGCTTATTACATACTTTTAATGTGGAAAGATTGGTCACATGATCAAGTTCTGCTCTATCAATAAGGAAAAGGCTATGAATGGGTTTTGAAATCTGAGTTGCCTAACCCTCAAAGACTGAATGAGTGCTTGGGTACCTAAACTTGATCAAACAACTCTTTGATTATATGACTTTCCAATATGTTCTAAAACTAGAAACAAATGATTCCTAGATAGTGGTGCTTCCAAATATATGACTCGATCCAACAACATTCCCAGAAATCAATAAAATAAATTTGGAATACATCACTTTTGCTGACAAGATTGAAGGAAAGATTATTGGAATTGGAAAAGTTGGTAAAGGCTCTTCCATGGTTATCAACATTGTATGGCTAGTTGAAGCATTGAAGTATAACTTATCTAGCATAAGTCAACTACCGGATATTGGCTATTGTCTTAATAGGGAACCAACAAAGTGCACCATTCAAAAGGTTAAGAAACCTATTTTTACTGCACTAAGAGAAGAATATGTTTTTTATGCTCACTATGATGATTGTTCAAATCAAAATGCAAAATGTGTAGTAGCAGCAAAATGTTCAACCTGGATTTGGCATCGAGGGCTTGGAAATGTTAACATTGAGCTCCTATCTAAACTTTTGAAGAAGCATTTTTTTAAAATATTTCTTAAGCTCAAATTTGTGAAGGACAAACTATGTGATGTATGTTTGAAAGGAAAATAGACAAAGTCTTCATTCAAAGTAAATGGTAACTACTTCTAGACTACTAGAACTACTAACATCTTGACCGTTTTGGTCCAATGTAGACAAGCACTCTCGGAGGTAAAAATGTATGGTTTTGTTATCGGTGATGATTATTCTGGATATACATGGGTGATATTTCTTGTGAACAAGAATGATGTACTAGATTCTTTCATACCTCTTACCCAAAAGTTGCAAAATGAAAAGGGTTATTTTATATATAAAATTAGAAGTGATCGCAGCACTGAATTTGGTGAGTATAACTTAGCATTTTTCTGTAATCAAATGTAATATATTCATAATTTCTCTACACCTTGAACCCCACAACAAAGTGGATTATGATATGTTGATTGAATGGTATGCAAAGAAAGAATGGTGTGTTGATTGAAATGGCTAGAATGATGATTAATGTGTACAATCTACTTAAATCGTTCTAAGGATAAGTTGTCCATATTGCATGTTATGTGTGTAATAGAGTTCTTCTTAGATCAATCTTGAAAAATTCCTTTAGAGTTATGGAGAGGCAAAATTCCTAATATTTCTTATTTCAAAGTTTTTGGTTGCAAAGATTTTATCTTGAATGATCATGATCCTATCTTCCATACCTTAAAGAATCAAGGTTTTTTATTTAGCCTATAAAAGTCATGGTACGGTCCTTTTACTATAAAGGACTAGGTTAGGATTGCACCCATCAAAATCTAGATTATGACTAATCCTGTTAAAATTTAGGATAAAATTACTGTTGAAAGAATATTTGTAGTAGGTTTGATTTTATCATATAAAAGATCATATAGTGAATTTTCCCCAAAATCCTAAGTTGCAAACTTAGGTAAAGCAGTAAGGTCATTTGAATCGAAGCTCTCTAGATTACTAGTTCTCTTTACTTGCTTTATTCTTTCTGTATTGCTAAATTTAGGATAACATTGATTACTGCAATATACATTGTTTACTACAATGCTACTAATCAATAATATATTTAATTGTTGCACGTGTTCAACTAAAGAATTAGGAAACAATCATTCTTGAAGTTATTCCACTGTGCAGAAAAGTTGAAGTAGCATAATTCACGCCTACCCTTATGCTCAACTCTATACCAAATAGATATTTAGGAATAACTTTAAAATGTTAACTTATAGTGCATATCTTTCTCCACAAAAACGAAAACTACTATATAAGCTATGTATTTCTTTCTAAGACCACCTCTATTTCACTAGTATTTCTTTAAAACATTACAAGGAAATCATATGGCCATAAATGAAGCTTACCCAGTAAATGAGACAACAGCCATAGTTCTCAATTATAAATTTTCTTATTAAATATTAATAACAAATCTATAATTGAACATTAGCCTTTGAATTGCACATATACATAACCAATAATTTGGTACCACTGAACATCTAATACTTTATGTAACAATTTTCAACCATGAATTTGTTCACAAATCACGACGACAATTGTAATATTATATAATGTTTAAACTTGCTATTTCAAATTAGTACCAATCCATTACCAAACACATTTATAAGATTATACTTGGTAAAAGGCAGACATGTTATAGAAGATAAGGAAAAAATCGACATACCAGTAACAAACTTGTTCCACTAGAACTCCATTTAATAAAGCTAATTTTATATTCATTTGATAAAGTTTCCATCCATTTTGGGTTGCCATGGCAATAATCAAGCAAATTATTTCTAGATAGCAACCAAAGCAAATACCCCACCATAATCAATGAGGGCCATTTGCTTGTAGCCTTTCACTACCAAACTTGCTTTATATCTTTCAACTTCACCTTGAAATTTTTCTTTGTCTTGTACACCCATTTGACTCCAATGGTGCTCTTTTCTTTTGAAAGTGTGGCCAACTCCTGATTATCATTTTTCTTGATTGCCTCAATTTCTTCATCTATGGCATATCTCCAATTCTTACTTTAGGTGTCATCTTTGAAACCCAAAAGTTCAATCTCTGCAAGTAGATAACAGATAAAGTCATATCACTTAAATTTTATGTTACCCCTTCGGTTTCTTGATATATCTTCTCAAGACTTATATATTTATGCCAAAATTTTTCGCTTGAACTTGAATCATCTACTTGGGTATTTTGTGGTAGAGAAATTAGTATTGGAGTAATAGGCTGTACCAACTCTTCTTCATCTTTATTACCAAAAAATGCATTAGAAGTGTATTCTTCATTTAGATTTTTTCAATTCTAAGAGCTTTTTTCATTAAATTCAATATCTCTACTAACAATTATTTTGCCGTTCTCCAAATTGTATAGTTTATAAAATTTAGAACTTTGATCATAGCTAATAAAGGCTTACCTTTCACTTTTATCATCAAGTTTAGATCTCTTTTCATTTGGTATATTTGCGTAGGCTATGCTTCTAAAAACATACAAGGGATGAATGCTTGGTCTATTGCCACTCCACGCTTCTTGAGATGATTGTCCAAGAGCACTTTTTGTATGGCTTTAGTTTGACAAATGCGCAGCACAAGCAATAGTTTTAGTTGAAAACTCCTTTAGTATGTTTTTGCTCTTAACAAGCTCCATGCTATGTTGAGAATGATCTAGTTCTCTCTCTCGGCCACATCATTTTGTTGTGGTGATCTTGGAACTATCAAAAGCTTTTGAATTCCATTTTCTTCACAAAATTAATTGAATCCCTTCAAAGTGAATTTTCCTCTTTCTTCATTAGATCAAAAAGCTTTGATTTGATAACTACATTATTTTTCCCACAACTAGAATTTTCTTAAAGGCCCCAAACACCTCTGGTTTTCACTTCAAAAAGTAAACCCAAGTTTTTGAAGAAAAAATCATCAATAAATAGAAAGTGATGTTGCATTGGTAACAACAAAAATATCCAAGTGAACTAGTTCCAATGAAAATTGACCTCTTGTCATAGATTCTTTCAGAAAACTCTTTCTTGGTTGCTTGCCAAGAAGACACCCCTCGCAAAATAGGTTCGAATGATCTATGGTCGATAGTCATTTCACCTTATTTTTCTTGCTTATTAATTTGAGGCCATAAAAGTTCAAATGGCCAAATCTCATGTGCTAAAGCCAAGATAAATCTTTAACACATGCTTGCAAACATCTTGAGACATCACTTTGAATATTCATGATAAATAATTTATTTTTTGACATTGGTTGCAATATTATAATTTTTCTCCAATATTCATCTTTTATAATCACACTTTTATTTTTCAGTTCAATATTATAATTTTTCTCCAATAATTTTCCCAAGCTTAAAATATTACGTTTCATATCCAGCTTATAATAAACATTAGAAATAAATTGAGGCTTCCATATTTCAACCAAATTAAAATTTTACCTTTTCTGTTCACTTAGACTTGAGAAGAAGTCTCAAAAAGTGATATTGCCATCAAATGGTTTATATGTGCCAATTTGTAATGGAGCAAAGGTATCAATGGTCCTTATCTCCAAATTCTTCACCTTTGCACATGAGAAGCAAAGTGGAATTTTCATCTTCATTCTTGCTCTCTACAATATTGAATTTTTCATCCACTTTATTTATGCATTCCCAAGAGTAATGGCCATATTCATGACAAGAATAACATTCAACACTAGATTTGTCATACCTTGCTTGATTTGATCTTGAACTTCTTCTTTTTCCTCATCTACAACCTCTACCTTGGTATGTGATTTAGCCTTTTTCATCTTTGTTAGGTGGTTGATTGCCATATCTTCCTTTTCCATAATCTCTTCTATGTCCTTGTCCTCAACTTTGGCTTCGACTTCTTTGGGACATACCATACGTTTCATTTTTTCTTTCAATGAAAGCTTTGATTGCAAAGTATGTTCCCCCAATTGTTGATTCAACTTTTTGAATCTTTCTTAATGAGCTTGTAATGATCCAGCAAGCT
>JACGDI010005241.1:300870-333599 GCA_014898725.1 Jacaranda copaia | reverse complement strand
TATGGTGTGCAAAAGGTGTGAAGAATTAGATTCTTCAATTTTTCCTCTAAAATCAACTCCTTATGCAAGCTAGCATTTCATGTGTCGAAGGTTTAGCTTTTCTTCTTCATCATACCAAAATTTTGGCCTCTTTCATCCCCAATTCCTTGGTTCTATTATAGCCTATGAATTAGATAATTTATGAAGTTTTATTAGTGTGTGGACTATATTAATAGAGCCAAGGTATATGGCTTGCTCTATTTTTGGAGAGCTCTCTACGTGAGGTCCAACTTTGTGAATTTCTCTAGGGTGATCTAGATGGCCAATTGATTTGAATTTTTGACTGAAAACTATCCAAGGCGTTTTCTATTTTCATTAATGTTTTCAAACTTTTGGAGGTGATTTGGAAGGGTGATCGTCATTGTTCTTCTGCTGTGCCGCGAGCAGACAGAATCTTGAATCGGTGAAGAGTTCACTTATTTCAATTTGGATTTGCATATCAAGGTAATCCTCTACCTAAATATGAATCCAAGGCATGATTAGATCCTTGTAATACTTGTAGGCACTAGTTATTTCATGTTCTAAAGTTTTTATTATAAATCCTAGTACCTATCTTGCTTTCAAGTGGTATCAGAGCCTTAGTCTTGCTTAGATTTAGATTTTGCTTAGTTGATTGATTCATGTGATAGATTGATCTATAGCACCATATTCTCGATTCAATTCATGGATAATTTGGGTGATTTGTATGTTGCTCTTTGATTGATGAATTACAAGCATGCTATTATGTGATTTATGTGTTAATTCATGCAGTTAGTATGTTTTAATTCATAGTGATTAATGTTGAAATATGTTTTGGCATTAATTGATATTATATGTTGATATAGAAAGTTGGCTTAAGACTGAAAGAGTTTTGGGCTATTTTGGATCCAATTTGGTTGGAATTATGTTGAAGATTACTTGAAGAATTTGATTCTCACTTTTTTTTATTTTTGAATGCATGTTTGTGCACTTTTATTTCCAGTTTTAAAAGGAGTTTCGAATTTGGAAATTGACCTGAAATGTGTGTTATGATGTTTAGAACATGTGCTAAAATTGTTGGTGCATAAAACTTGAGTAGAGAATGGACTTGGCACGCCTTGAACTCCAAAAGTCGGGGCTGCTGGTTCCCCATGGGTGGTAGTCGGGCAGCAAACGCATGCTGTGCGCATGGGCTACCCAGCCATGCACCGAGGGATACTTGGAAGTCTGGTCTTAGGTGTATTTGGTGAGTTTTGAATTATTTTCTCAAGTCCTTTAATACTCAACAAGTTTTTGCACTACACACATTGGTTGTACAAGTGTTGTGCTATGCCTCAAAATTATGTTTGACATATTTGAATGCTTTTGAAAATTGGTTAGAGTTGATCTCCTATTAATGGCATAAGTGTTATGCTTGGTTCAATTATTTGTTTATGAGATAAGTATTTAATTGATGGAATTAATTGTTAATTCTAGATTTATTTGTTGTTCATTTAATTGTTGAATGAATAATGAATGTATGGGGATGATCATGAGCCTTTTAAATTGATTATATTTGCTTCAAAGTTATTGAAATGTGTTGTATTAACTAAGGCTTGCATGGCTCTTGTTTTATCATGTAAACGTTATGAGAGTAAAACTTCTAGGGTTGAGGATTTTCATTTCATATAAATGTTACATAGAGTAAGGAGTCCAATGGAGGCATGGAGGCAAATTAAAGAACCATGAATGTATGGGATACACTCATGTAATAGATTAGTTTAATTCAACCTATTTAAAATCAATCGAAGTAAGGCATTTATAGCTCTAACTGCATCACTTTGTTAGGCTAATGGTCATCCCACTCTAGAAGCATGCTAGGCTATTTACTTATTTATGCTTTTCATATCTTATTGATGTTTGAGATGCATATTTAGGATATAGAGAGCCTAAATAAGAAGATAAAATGATGAGATATTTGCAAGCAACAACCTCCACTTAGAACTTCTAAGTAATTTCAATATTAAGTTAAAATGGATACTAATTAAAAGAATTTTAATTAATCCAAGCCTTCCACCAATAGTGTATGCCATGATGATGCTATTGATATTATGTGATGGCACTTGGTTACGAGGGTCACACTCAGGAGGAAAGCTGTGAGCATACACTTAGCATAAGATGTACCTTTAACTTGGGAACTCTCACGCATTGGCTCTCAGTCATGGGGGATATTGTTAGGCCATTTTGAGATAAATTTTGATTAATGGGTTTGACTTAACACTTAGTAGTAAAGATGATGCACAGTTATGTGGGTTTATACAAAAAGTGAGGTAAAATATATCAAGAGTTGCATGAGATGCAATTAGCAAAAGTTGCTTATTCTTCGATTGCTCATGGATGGCACTCGATCATAGGGGTCCTTTGGCAAGTCATTAGGGTCTTGATTCTCACTAAGAAATGTGATTTTCTAAATTCTTCTTGGGGGTAAAGGATTTGATAAAATAGTAGGAGAAAAATATGCTTGAAAGACCATGAACATATCTTAATATTAAACTTAATCACATGCTAATTCGCTTTTTTCACCTCATGTAGATTTCTAAAATCTTCAACAAAAAATTGGCTAAAAATCCACTCATAAGCATTTTGGAAACTAATAAACTCACAAGGGCCTAACTTCCAAGATTGGCTAAGAAATCTTAAGATAATTCTTAACTCCAATAAGAGGACATATGTTCTTGATCAAAGTCCACCAGACACTTTAGGTGATGATGCAACCGAAGAGGTTCGTGAAGTGTTCACAAAATTTATGGATGATGATCTACAAGTTAGATGCCTCATGATGTCATCCATAACTAATGGCTCTAAAAGACTTGTGAGCACATGAAACATGCTTTTCAGATCTACATGCACCTACAATAGTTGTATGGTGTTCAAACAAGACACGAAAGATTTGCTTTATCTAATGAGCGTTTTAGGACAAGGATGAGTGAATGGGCAAGTGTCCATGATCACGAACTTAACATGATTGGACTCACCAAAAAGCTTGGACAACTTGACGTGATTATGGATAATGACCTTTATGTGGATTTGATCTTCCAATTGTTGCCACACTCGTTCAACTAATTCATTGTAAACTTTAACATATCCAAGCAAATAGTTATGATTAGCAAATTGGTGAACATATTAGTGACCATAGAGGTGACAATGAAAAAAGAAAAACCTTTTATGATGGTATCCTCCTCTAAGTTGAAGGGTCCTAGGGGCCCTCAAAAGGGAGGCAAGAGGAAGAAAAGTTCTTTCTTGAAAGGGAAGCAACCTGAGAAGAGTTCTAGGAGAGTTAAGAAGAAGGCTAAAATTGATACAAATTATTTCCATTGTGGCGAAAAGGTTCATTAAAAAAGAAACTACAAAGCTTACCTAGCTATTATTGAGAAGGGTATGTTTTTCTTTGCAGTGCATTTGATGACTCATTTTTCCTCATGGGTATTTGATACGGCATGTGGTTCTTATCTTTGTAACTCCTCGCAGGGGAGGAAAGAAAAAAAAGTCTATGTGAAGGGGATATGTTCCTCTGCCTTGGAAATTGAACAAGAGTTACGGCCAAGGTTCGAGGCATAGTAACACTAGACTTAGGAAATTTTTGTATTGTTCTTGATTCAATTTACTATGTACCTAATATTGTTAAGAACATTATTTCAATTCCTATTTTGGATAGTGAAGGATTTAATTTTTCAATATCAAACAGGAAGTTAAAAGGATTGAGGAATGGTTCCTTAATTGCACAAAGTACATTAGTTAATAGATTATACATGCATGATTTTCCCATTCCTCTAATGCATGCTCAAACAAATAAAAAGAAGCTTGATATCCTAGAAGATGCCATTCTATGGCATGCAAGACTTGGCTATATCTCTAAGAATAGGATAAGCAAGTTGGTAGCCCTTGAAGCACTAAAAGTTAGTAGCATTTAGGACCTTCCCACTTGTGAATCTTATTTAAAAGGAAAAATGACCAAGGCTCCATTTGTTGGACAAATGGAGCAATCTATAAGTATTTTAAATTTGATCCATATGGACATTTGTAGACCACTAAAATTAGTGGGAGAGGTGGCTATACTTCATTAATTTAACAAATGACCATAGTTGGTACGGACATGTGTATCTTATAAATTACAAGTCCGAGGCCTTGGAAAGTTCAAAGAGTATAAGAATGAAGTACAAAAGTAGAAAGGACTTAGTATTAAATCCCTTTGATCGAATTAAGGGGTAAAATACTTAAGTGATGAGTTCTTCGATTATCTTAAAAAAAATAGAATTCTCTCACAATGGACTCCACCCAACACATCCCAACTTAATGGAGTAGCCAAGAGGAGAAATTGTACCTTGTTGATATAGTACATTCCATAATAAGTTTTTTCTGATGTACCCATATCCTTTTGGGGATATGCTTTAGAAATGGCTGCAAGGTTACTAAATGTAGTACCTTCAAAGTTAGTGTCAAAAATTTCATATGAGATATAGTATGGCAAGGCACTCTTTTTCCACTATCTAAAGGTTTAGGGGTCTCTTGCCAATATGAGACGTACAATGGGGGATAAATTGAATAGTAGATCCACTTTGTACAAGTTTGGGGGATGCCCAAGAGAGTCTATGGGCTATTACTTCTATGATCCCTCGGAAAAAAAGGTATTTGTATTAAGGAATGCCTATTTTTTGGAAAAGAAATTTCTATTAGATATAAAAGGCGTTGTCATTGAGTTTGATGAAGTTCAAGACGATAAAAAAATCCCATAAGTGGTGGAAACAGTAAATTGTAAAAACCTCATATACAACCTCTGAGAAGGTTTGACTGGATTAAGAAGCAACCCAAAAGGTTTAGATTCTTTCATGAGATGGGTTAATTAGATGACGATTCAAAGACCTATGAGGAAGCTATGTCGGACATAGATTCAAAATATTGGCTTGATGCCATGAGATCTGAAATGGACTCCATATACTTAAACAAAGCATAGACTTTGGTAGATCCTACAAGAGGAATAGTTCATATTGGTTGCAAGTGGATATATAAGTGAAAGCTTATGGTAGATGGAGAAGTAGTGACTTTTAAGGTGCAACTAGTGGCAAAAGATTACACTAAAAGACCCGGCATTGATTTTGAGGAAATATTTTCACCACTCGCTATACTTAAGTTCATTTAGATCTTACTAGCCATAGCTGCATATTATGACATGAGATATGGCAAATGGATATGAAAACTGCTTTTCTTAATGGTGACATTGAAGAAGAAATTTACATGGAGCAACCACATGGTTTTATGTCCAAAAGGAGTGAGCAAAAGGTTTGCAAGCTCCAAAGGTCATTTATAGACTCAAACAGGTATCCCAAAGTCAAAACATATGTTTTAACAAAACAATCAAATTGTTTGGCTTTGTCAAAATGTGTATGAGCCATGTGTGTGCAAGAAGGCTAGTGGGAGTTCAGTATAATTTATTGTGCTTTATGTTGATGACATCCTTCTCATTGGGAATGAGGTAGGAATATTAGAGTGCACTAAAGTATGATTATCTACATAATTTTCCATAAAAGATTTGAGAAACACATTCTACATATTGGGAATATGTATCTATAAAGAAAGATCGAGGAAGATACTGGGGCTTTCCCAAACCTTGTATATTGACAAGATACTAAAGTAATTTAGTATGAAAGAATCTAAGAGAGGGTTTCTTCCCATGGGACATGGGATTCGTCTCTCAAAGTCTATGGCCCCTAAGATTGAAAAGGAGAAATGAAGAATGTCTTATATATCCTATGCCTCTGTAATAGAAAGCATAATGTATGAGTTTAATGTACTAGATTAATGTGGCACACTCGCTAAGTGTTATGAGTAAGTTCTAATCCAACCCTAGTGAGAGTCACTGGATGGCCGTAAAAATGATCTTTAGGTACTTAAGAAAAGCTAAGGACATATTTTTAGTGTATGACAATGGAGAATTGAAACTTGAAGGAATTTTGGATTCTAGTTTCCAATCCAATGTAGATGACCTCAAATCTACTTCTGGATTCATATTTTATCTCAATGGCAGCACGGTAAACTAGAAAGGTTCCAAATAAGATACTAAGGCTGACTCAACCATAGAGGTAGAATATATTGTAGCTTTGGAAGCTATAAAGGAAGTTGTTAGGATAAAAAATTTCATTCAAGAGTTGAGTGTAGTGCCTAACATTGCTGAGCTAGTTATTGTCTTCTGTGATAACAATAGGGTGATAGCACAAGCTAAAGAGTCAAGATCTCATCAACGATCTAAGCATATATAAAGTTGATATCATTTCGGGAAATGATTGATAGAGGTGACATTTGGGTGGAGAGAGTTGCCTCGAAAGAGATATAGCAAATCCACTGACTAAACCCCTATCACAGAAGGTCTTTGAAGGACATCTTGAGAAAATGTGTCTTAAGGCCATAGGGCATTAGCTTTAGGGCAAGTGGGAGATTGTTGGATTAGTGTCCTACAAGCTAATGGGATTGGCCTTGTACAAACTGTTACCATGTTAAGTAATCTTGATTGAATAATATTCGTAATATGACCATCTTTATTTTATGCTTTATTATACTACACTTGCATTTCGATGAAGCCCCTAGATCTCTTTAGATTGTGGCACTTGGTTTGGTGACCATGGAATAAGTCTCACATGATCATGATCTTAAAACTTCCAAGTCATAGGATCATATGAGATGGGGCATCTAAGATCTTGATAGACTTACACTAACGATGCATAAATCCAAGAGTTGGAGATTACTCCATTCCATGAGCAACTATATGAGATATAGGTTCATGTTAATTAGTGCTTATTAGAGGACAAGGTACTAAAGACCTACTGTAGAATCCACTAGATAGCTGAAGTGGCAAGTCGGTAGTGGCTAATTCTTCTACTTATGCTAGTGCATATTATTAGTCTTCTAACCTAAGGATCTATGGTAACCTTATGTTCAGCCCTCATGCTTTGACTTATTCTTCACCACCTAATAGGTCTTTTAGGTTGAGATTCAGTACATGCTGCTTAGCACAGAGGCTTGTGTGATCCAAGAAAGAATTTGACTCCTTGTTATTGTGAATAGCAAGTGCATGTTCTATGTATTCTATAATAATCAATTCCAAGAATTTCTTACGCAAGGTGGTGTGACAATTTGTAAAAGGAATTTTCCAAAGTTGAGGTCGCACAAATGGATTTGAACATTGAGGGTAGAGACATAGCATTGAAGCTAATGAGGAACTGACAAATATCTTACTATAGGCCTCTTTCAGGAGATAGTAGACGGAAGGACTGCATTTGCATAGCATGCATAAAACGATGATGGTTCTCTAGAATATTCATTTTGGCCAATTAGTTGGCCTTGAGGTTGGACATAGATCATGAAAATTGGGTACTTTTCAATTAATAAGATTAATTGAATTAAGTAAACTAGTTTAAAAGGAGTTTTAAACTAGAATGAATATAAGATATTCAAAAGTTACAAGGCGTTGTAAGCCCATGTCTAATGAACGGTAGAATTTATTGGGTCACACAAAATCCAATTAGCTTTCTAATTAATGGAGGGAATTTTCTAAAGAGTTAGAAAAGAGACCTCCTTATCCTAGTGGACCGAATTTTGGTGCAAAATTTGAAGGTCAATTTTAGCTTGATTGATTTAAGAATTAAATTGATCAACTAATTTAAGGTGTTAAATTAGATCGATAATTAAATAGTTAATTATTTAGTGCTAAAATGATCATCAATTGGCCAAGTTAACTTAAAGAGTTAAGGTAACAATTAAACTTAAAGAGTTAAGTTAGTTTGATTTAAAGAGTTAAGTTAAAGCATAATTAATTAAATTAAAGAGTTTAATTTGATTAATTAGGAGAAATGCATTTTTGGAGGGAATAATCAAATGAGACTTGAGATGTCATCTTAATTAATTTGAAATGAGATTCCAAATGTAATTAAGATACAAATAAAATTTAAAAGAAATTTAGATTCCCTTGCCACCTTGGCATCTTGGCTGCCTTCCTTCATAGAATGTGTAATGCCACCTTGGCATCACACAAATCCATATCTATATATAGATATATCATGGGAGCTATCCAGAGAGAGAGTGTAGTGTGCAGAAGGTGTGAAGAATTAGATTCTTCAATTTTCTCTCCAAAATCAACCACTTATGCAAGCCAGCATTTCATGTGTTGAAAGCTTAGCTTTTCTTCTTCCTTCGACCAAAATTTTGGCCTCCTTCATCCCTAATTCTTGGTTCTATTCCAGCTTATGAATTAGAGAATTTATGAATTTTTATTAGTGTGTGGACTATCTTAATAGAGGCAAGACGTGTGGCTTGCTCTGTTTATGGACAACTCTCTACGTGAGGTCCAACTTTGCAAATTTTTCCAAGACAATCCTGATAGCAAATTGATTTAAATTTTTGATTGAAGACTCTCCAAGGTATTGACTATCTTCAGTAATGTTTTTGCAACTTTTGGAGATGATTTGGTAGGGCAATCGTCGTTGTTCTTCCGCTATGCTGCTAGCAGACAAAATCTGGAATTAGTGAAGAGTTCACTTTTTTCATTCCAAATTTTCTTATCAAGGTAATCCTCTATCTAAATCTAAATCTAATGCATGATTAGATCCCTATAATGCTTGTAGGTACTAGTTACTTCATGTTCTAAAGTTTTGATTATAGATCCTAGTGTCTATCTTGCTTTCATCTTGATCATCGACATTGAACTCAAATCCTTCAACACTCTTAGCATTTTCTTTTTATTTTAGTATCCATTCATCTCTAGCCTTAGCTCATTGAATTTTGTCATATAGTTTTGGTTGTACTTGTCTCCCAGTAACCCAAGCATGCTGCTTAAATTTTAGTACAAAGCCTAACTTCCTACCTCTTGATGTTTCTGTTGCTTGTGAATGAGTTAACCCAACTTTTCAGCTTAATGCATCAACTAGCACATTAGCTTTGTTAGGGTAATAGATGATGGAGAAATTGTAGTCCCCTAGGAACTCCATCCATCAGCATTGCCTTATGTTTATATCCTTCTATGACTATAAGTACTTAAAGCTTTTGTGGTCAATATACACCTTAAAGGTAACACCATAAAGGTAATACCTGCATTTTGATAGTGTAAATATAACTGCAGCTAGCTCTTGGTCAAGTGCTGGGTAATTTGCTTTATGGGGTTTTAATTTCCTAGAGGTATAGGTGATAACATGTCTCTTTTGCATTAACACACATCCCAACACCTTAATAGAAGCATATGTATACACCACAAAGCCTTCTAAGCCATTTGGAAGATCAAGGATCAAAGCAACAATTAACTATTATTTTAACTCGTAAAAGCTCCTTTTGTAATCATTATCCAGTCAAAATGCCGATCCTTTTTGCATCAACTCGGTTAATGGATGGGCTATCTTAGAGAAATTCAGAAAAAATCTTCGATAATAGCTGGCTAACCTTAAGAAACTCTTAACTTCTATAACATTCATAGGGTGTTTCTAGTTGACTATTACTTTTACCTTAGAGGGGTTAACTTTGATTCCATTCTAGGTGATGACCTACCTTACAAAGGTTATTTTCTCCATCAAAAATTTGCCCTTGCTAAATTTAGTATATAGTTGATATTTCTTTAAAGTCCTAAAAACTATGTGCAGGTGTCTTGTATGTTTTTCTTTGGATTTGGAGAATACTAGAATGTCATTGATGAAGATGACTACGAATTGATCCAAATACAATTTGAAAATATGATGCATCAAGTCCATGAATGTTGCCATGCATTGGTCAACCCAAAAAGCATCACCATGAATTCAAAATGACCATACTGAGAATTAAAAGCGGCCTTAGGAATAGCTTTTTCCTTGATCTCCAATTGATAGTACCCTTATCTTAGATCTAATTATGAAAACATCCTCAACCCTTGCAGTAGATCAAGTAATTTCTCTACGTAAGGTAAATGGTACTTATTCTCAATTCTCAATAATCGATGCACATCCTTAAGATCCCATTTTATTTTTTGACAAATAGTACCAAGGTTCCTATAGCAATGCGCTCGATCTAATGAATCCCTTTACCAACAGTTCCTAAAGCTAATTCTTCAACTCTTTAATCTTACCTGGGGTCATTTGATAAGGGGTCTTTGAAAATGGCGTAGCTCCTACTAAAATGTGATAACAAATTTTATTTCTCTATCTGGGGGCAACGAATTAAATTCTTTATGGAATATTTTTAGATACTTAGTTACCATTTCCACATTCTCTAGCTTCATAGTGTTTTGTAGCTTATTAATAAGGTACGCCAAACATCCTTGCCCACCTTCTCTCAAAATTTGTCTAGCCTATATTACCGAGGTGATCAGTATTAGGGATACATTATCAGCTGTGTAACATGTTGATATTATCGTCTCCTTACCGTGGGTGATGCACTTAGTGAAACAATTCACCTGTGCTCGGTCATGATATAGCCAATCCATCCCAAGTATCACATTATAACCTTGTACGGGCATCTGTACAAGATGATGGTATACACTTGGTCTCCAATCATAATTGGGCAATCTCGATACATAATATTCGTCACTAACCCTTTGCATAAAGGTATTCTAACCTCTATTTGATATGTCATAATCTTGGGTGACATATTCAATTTATGAGATAATGCAACAGATATAAAAGAATGGGAGGCACCAAGGTCATACAACACTTTACTAGGAATATTATAGATAGAAATTGTACCTTCCACCACGTTGCTAGGATCAGGAGCATCTTCACCCATAAGAGCATAGGCACAAGCTCGGATTTTCTATTTCCCACTAGTTCTCATTGCTTGTTTCCATTTCCTCGTAGGTGGTGGACCTCTCATTTCAGGGTAAGTTTTCATGAAATATTGATAACTTCCACATCGCAAATATCTGCCCTACTTTTTCCAGCATTCCATCTCATTGTGGCTTGATGCTCCATAGTATCCACATTTCATTGGTGCTTTACCTTGATTTGACTCTACTATCCTATTAGTTTGAGGATTGTTTTGGGAAACACTTCCTACTTAAAGTTTGGGTTGCTTGTTGCTTGTGCCACCATGCCCTGCTGGGTGCGTCTCTGTTTCAATTTTGATCCTCAATCTTATAGATTTCTTGCAATTTTGCCTTCAGTTGTAAGGCTTTGCTCATAACTAAATTACAATTTTGTAGTTCCCAAGTAGCTAAGCCTCTTTTTAGCTTTGGTAGTGGGCTTTGTATAAATCATCTCGTTTGAATGCTCTTGTCTCTTTGGACATATGGGGTGTATTGCACTAACCAGCTAAATGTAGCTTCGTACTGGCTAACAAATTAATTCCCATGAATTAGGTCCATAAATTCTCTTTCGCATACTTGCTTGGTCACCAAAGGCATATAGTTGTCCTTCAATTCTTCAGTGAAATTCTCCCAAGTCTCAGGAATTTCTACTTCTATCTATCTAATCTTAACCATTCTCCACCAACTACTTGTAGGCCTTGCTAAAAGAAATATGGCAAATTGTATCCTTTATTTACCTAAATATCTTAAAGTTCTGAATATAATATCCAAATATTCCAGCTACTCTTCTGTTTTAAGGTTATTTAGTTTTTTGTAGAATTTTGGAGGTTGAAATTGCAAAAGTCATTCCAAAGCTTAATCACCTAGAACTACTTCTACTACTTCAACTCTATCAACTAGTTGATGAGTGGCTGCCCATATCTTTGTCTCTCGTGACGTACTGGCTCTGCAGAGTATTCTCATCTGGTTAGTTCATTGGGGGAGTTTGAGAAACTTCCTCATTGGGTAGGTAATGTGGATAAATGGGTACTCACTGACTAGCTGCACGAGGTATATAAGCTTGTCAGCCTAGGGATCTTCCTCTAAAACCTATTCTTGCGGGTGCAGAAGTATCACCACTATCCCTGATGCTATTATTTACTCAAGATTTCAGCCCTACGAACACTAGCCACAAACCAAGCTTCAGCAAACATGACCCAATCATTATTTGAGTAAATAAGAACAAAATAAATCAAACACCAAAACTAAAATAGCTTAAGACACACAAGGAAATTAAAATATAGTCGTCATAAATAGAAGTCGTTAACATTAAATTATTACCAACATAGTTAAGAGTTACATTCGAATACAATGAACTAACCCAATTAACTGTCTAGTCAAAATAAAATTGACAGGGTAGTGAAAATATACCTATATATACAAAAACAAAAAAAATAAAGATAGTCATATCATAAGCTACAACCCTACTAACATACAGCAACTCCCATAGCACCTAAAACTTAGTTATAATCCTTTTCATCAGTGATGTTGGATACTATATCTAGCTCATCATCTCTCTATTGGTCAAACTCATCCTACTTAAGGTTTGGGTCCACTCTATCCCTTTTATTGTCAATCTCGAGTGTTACCACAACTGTGGGCTCTAGAATGGGGTTAGTACTAGGGACTTTTTCAAGCTCTTCTTTTGATTCTTCCTTAGATTCCTTCTCTAGCTTTGATTTGGGTTCCACCTCAGGTATAGATGCCTACTCCCCAAAAGGTCACTCTTTCTACTGTAGCCTTTGTCCATGACCAGGTGCTAGGGTTAGACGGATGCCTAAAGGTTAAGCATTAACATTAATTCCTACACTGTCACCAGTAACTTGGTCAATGGCCCTGCTATATTACTCCATCATTCGGCCCATCACATCCATGGCTGGGTTGGGAAAATCAATTGACTTCCCATAGTCGGACTGCATCGCTTAGAATGTTGCTTCTATATTAGCCTGCAGGTTGCAAAGCTCTTGAATTTGTACCTTTCCTATATTGATTCAAAGGTTCTCTCATTCATGGTTGCCCATGATGTAGTTAATAAGGTAGCCTCAGATGCCCAGCATTCCCATTAGTGTGAGTGCCTCTTCTCAAGCCTATCTGAGATGTTCATGCCACCTATAGCACTTTTTCTCCAAAGTTTTGTAAATCTTTCTAAGGTCTTTTTTTATTTCCACTAATATCTAGATTCTATCTTTAAAGGTTTCTTTGCCCTGATCATCAGCAAGTGCCTTTTCATTGCTAAAGCAACTAACCACCCTACAACAAATCCCAAAGATCTATTTCATCAATGTCAATCAGTATAATCAAAACTCAAACCTTAGGGTTCTACTATACCCTAATAGTCCTTTTACACCGCTAACTGTGCATTTGAGCTAACCTAAATAGATGTCATTGTTAGTTCTATCGCATGTTCAATGCCTAGGTCATCTAAACCTTAGCTTTGATACCACATGTGACACCCCACTCAAGGTAACCCCAAGCTGAGATATCAAAATAATTCAATCCTAAATCAAGACCTGAAATACCCACAATAGCCCCATGAACATTCTTTTCAATACCATCATACTATAAGCAACAGAAATAATCATCTTAATTATTACTTATAAATGATAGTGATCAAATCAAAGTACATTCTTAAAGATCAACAAGGCATATATGTACAATCCTAAGGTATTCATAGTAATTTTGACATATCACAACATCTCTAAGTCCATATGTAACATTCTTAAAGCCTATAAGTACATTAGCATATCTATTATTACAAAAAGAAGCATCTCTTCTGATCAGGTCCGAACTTTCATTTCTATGCAATCCTATATGCAAATATTAAAGGAAATAGGGGTAAGTCCAATAGACGTAGTGAGACATATATAGTTAAACAATAATAATAATCTGTTAAGGAAAGAAAACATCTTAACAGATTTAAAATCAACAAACAGTACAAGTGTAATTACAATTCAAGTAAGAACAATAATAACAACAGCAAGCTCTCCTACCTTATTGCTCCAAGAGTAGTTACAAACAAGCAGGAACGAGTACAATGAGCAATCCCTTATAGTATATGTATTCCAATAGAATAAGTAAGACATGTATATATTTACCTTATACCATTCAAACAAGTACTTCCAAACATGACAGTTTGACATACAATTGGTGTGTCTATGTGGACCGTATGGCATACTGCAATGCTTAAAGGGAAATCCCTAGCACACCACTGATATCCAGGAGAAAATCCTTAGTATATCATGGATACTTAGGCAGACTACAAGGTATTTCCTATGTATCCTAGCATTCAGTATAGGATTGGCACTTGGCCTAAGTACTATCTCCAAGCAAGTATGACAAGTATGAATCAAGCAATTGAACATGCTAGCAAGAGATCTAATAAAAGAACAATACCAAGAACAAAACATAAGAAGTACTAATCAAGACAGAAAGGAGTTCTGAGGACCATAACCAACAAGGGTGACTAATCACAAGGGTATAAATCAAATAGTTGAGTACAATCAAGTGCATAATCATGTACAGATCTCAAACAAACAAGCAAGTACAATCAAGCAAGTTACGAGCTGGAACAATCAGGCACATTAACCCTTATAAGGGTTAAGCCACAAGAACAAATAGATGTAACAAGGGCAAATGGTAGACCGTCACAAGGGTTTTCAACAAGTGATGAGTAAGCTTATATAAAGTAACAACCTAAAGTGGGAGGCCTTTATCTTAGTTATCTGAAGATGCGGTCAAAAGTTAATAGTTACTGATCCAAAATTCCTAACTCTTTGTCACCTAACCAATAGAGCATATTTATAGTCAAAATCTATGTTCAACTCATTAATACATCATCATCATGCTTATTATTAATCCAAAATTATTAATTAATCCATTAACATATTAGTTTAAAACTTAAACAATGTTACCGCCTAAATGGCTAACAACATCAATATTACCTAAGTATATCTCATTTTCACATATATTTTACTTATTAGGATGTACTAATCCTCATTGATATAATCTTTTATCTTCTTAAGCTAATATCTCAAAATTGCATAATTCCATAATTAATCTCATTCTTATATACAAAATCATGGTCATAACATAATCCTAACCACACACATGGTTAACTCCTAATCAAGTACCATTCAAACTTATAATATAATCCCTAATACCATAATCAAGTCTAATTTTGGTATCATGCTTAAGTCTGGGTCCATATTTCACATTCTTTATTCTTGCATAGGGCTCAACAACACATGCATATATATAACATCTTATCTTATCCCGAAAATTTGATTCTAGGCAAGGTACAATAGTAAATAAGGAAAGGTACAATATGCATAGCATATATATAACAAGGTACAAATAAGCAAACATCCAAATTCACTATTGGAATTCTGAAACCACAAACCAATAGCATAAGTGCAATCGTTGCATTGAGATGAGAAAATTAGCTCTTTACCACCACCAAAAAGTTCAACACCACCACCAGTGACTTTTCTCATTGATGGCTTTCCAACGGTGCCCTTGGTTCCAACAATAGCTGTCTGAAAAACCTCAAAAAATTGCCTTGAAGTCTTCACAGTTTACAAGCTCCACCATTCAATTTCACCCTTGCTACCACGTTTCACTACCATGAAATTCTTTCACATTGTTGCCCTCATTGAGTACTATGTAAAACACCGTTTAGAATCGTTGTTAGTCACCAAACATCTTGAAACTTAGCTGCTCTGCCATGAAACCATTTTTGGCCTTGTCTCGCAATGGTTTTCAGCGGTTGTCAACTGTGCATGGGAATCAATGGAGAGCTGAAGGTGTGGGGAGCTCAACTGCGGTGTTGGTTCACAAAAATAACAGCCGTCATCGGTGGTTGCTAGATGTGGTTGGTCGTGGTGAAGAGAAGGAAGAAAGTAGAAGAAAAGAAAGAAAAATGGAGAAGAAAGGAAATGAAACCTATTGCCCATTTTTAAAATCTAAATTTTTGTTTTTGCAATTTAGTCCTCAAGGAATTTAAGTCATGCAATTGAGTCCATGAATTTAGGAAAAAATTCGACTGAACCCTCGTTGACTTAGAATCTTCCATGCAAGTCCCAAACTTCTCCAAAAATGTGCAATCAAATCCTAAAAAATTGCAATTTGGCTCTAATAGTTTTAAATAAATAAAATCAATTATGTTAAAATTATAATTTTGACCACAACTTTTAAGATAATTAATAAATAAAATTCATAAAATTTCAATTAATGGTAATATACATATAATTGCAATCATGAAAATTTCTAGGGGTGTTTCAATGCAAATATACGAATTTTCATAATTATCTTTCTTAAGAGATGAAACTTCAAGTGGAGTTCCAATCAATATTTTTATTTCTCACAAAGCTCACTTTTCTCCAAACAAATATGGCTTTTGATACCACTTTGTTAGAATTTGGATAGCAAGATTACATTCTTTATTCTCTTTTATTTTGGTCTCTCAATACTCAAACTCTCTTTAGAGGAGTGGAGATGTTTTTCCAAACTCTCTATTTTATTTTTCATTCTTGAGCTTGTTACAAATGACTATGAGTTCACTCTTATTTATAGATATACAATGAAATCTCTAAACTCACAATTTAATACTTCCTATAAATTCCAAGTCTATTAAATGTTACATATTTTCAATATTTGACTATCTAAAAAATGCTCATTCTTCACTTTGATTTTACCATGGTCAAAAACTTTTTCCAAGACTATAATATTCTCAAGAAGTTTGAAAGTCAAATTTAATCCTCAACACTTGTTCTTGTCTAATTGAGTGAATTTGTTCGCTTCAATTGGCAAATTATTATAGTTGTGTTGGTTTATTGATCAATAACTTAAAAAAAGATCCATTCTTAGGCCTGACAAATGTGCTACATGACTACTAGCACTTCCAAGGTGGCACTTGTAAACTGTTTGCTATACTCCCTCTCCATTTCTACCTCACCATGGTTGAAGGTGAATAGAATTCAAGTAACTTACGTATAAGATTTTTTCTAGCGTACTCATGCATAAACGTCTTGGAAAGATTCCTCAAAAACATCTTTGAGGGCGACTAACTAAACTAGCATTAAGTTTATTCTCCTAGTGTAGTACCCTACTCTTCACTTTGTCAGTATATGATGCAAAAAAGCCAAGTTCTCAAACTCACATAAACATTTAGATGGATTCAAGCTACCACTCTAAGGGGGCATGGATAATGGATTAAAATTAGTGCGCAACTTATCTGTCAAGTTCATCTCACTAAAAGGGGTACATTTCTTTGTTTCCTTCAGTTTGCCTAAGATTTTCATCTTCATGTATCTCATTGCATATCCTCTATTTTAGTTCTTAAATCTTACTAAGACCATAGTGGATTCTTATCTTACCTTGGTTGCACTAATATTGGTAAAGCTAAGTTTAATGTTCGTTATTATCTTACCATAGTGAACTAAAAGTTATGGCTGTAGCCATAACTTCTAGCTCACCCTAATTAGGCTTTTGTTTATCCTTGTCAACCCTCCTGAGTAGATGTTCTCGTAGTGCAACTATTCCAAGAGGTAGCAGAACTTATGCGAGAGATTGAGATGCTATTGTGATTCCATCACAAATAAAGCCTAAATTGGAATTTAGGCTGCCCTACTGGTGCCATTAGGATCTTGGCTACTGTCAGGGGCTTTTCTTGACTTTTATCTCTAATGGTATATGTCGTGGTGGTTGAGGGATTACAGCTATCCTAGGTGCCAACAAGATCTAGAACGGGGCAAAAGGGCATCACAACCACTTTCCATGTTATCAATTTTTTTCAATTAGAAGTGAGATTATAGCCATTCCTAATACCGATGGGATTTAAGGCTGTGCACCAGCATTCTCCATAGTGAGAACTAAATTTGTGGCTAGAAAAATCAGACTCGTGATTGGTTGCATGGTCAATTGCCCTCATATGGTGAAAGTGCCTAATAAAAAGGGATATGTTTCTATAGCAATAGGTTGGTGGGTTAGAAAGAACACTTTGGATTCTTTGTTCCATTTTCTATTTTATATTTTATTTCAACTTGCTGAATTTATGCTAAATGCATGTGATTTTCAATCAATTATCTTTATAAAAAAATATTTAATACACGTGTCATATATTCATAAAATGAAATAGGAAATGGAATAAGGAATGGTATAAAGGATTTGAATTGTAGAAATAAGGCCCCTAATGGTGGATTTTCATCCTCCTACTGGCTATAATGTCTAGATCTCTCTCTGACTTCATTAGTACTTCTAATCAATTCAATCAACTATTACTAATTTAATTATGATAAAGTCCTAAAACACTACAAAATTCAATTACTTTTTCCATGTATGACACTAATCAGGGGTATTTTTGGGCCCCTAACCTGGTCTCACCGGATTTCAAACCTTGAGGACTGTATTTTTGGGATTGTCTCAATACCCGATAAATCAGATGCTTAGTGCATTGAATTCAGGTCGAGGTCTGAGTAAGGTAATTGGACCTACTCAAGTAAATGGATGCCCAATTTTGAAAACAAGAAAAAATAGTACTACATGTCCTATTGCATATACAGATGAGCGTCACATTTACCATTTCATACAGAGGTTTAACAATGAGACTAAACACCTTTTGTTCATGGCATTAAGAAATTCCCCTTCTCCAACATAACTGAAGGAAACTCATCTATGAAAGGGAAGAAATGAAGAAGGAAACATGCCAAGCGAAGAGGAAAAATAAGAAAAAAAATAGGGAAAACAAAAAGAAAAATAATGGTTGTTCAATTGGATTTTCGGTGGTAAAAGCTCCACAGACAATCACCGCAAGCATTTCAACATCTCGATAATTTTCATATGAGAACCTTCAAATGCAAACCTAGCAACTAACATGCTCACTCCTTGCTAATTAGATTTGGTGCAGCTATGAATGAAGGAGATTTGTGAGCGCTGTTAATTCGTACCAGTTGAGCAAGTTCATTAATGTTTCTTATGCTCTCTTGAATTTTGTTTTATTTTTCTTTTTAATCTTGAATTTTTTCGGTATTGCTTGGCGACTTCTAATTTTATTTTACTTTTGAGATAGCCAACTTTTAATCCTGAAAATTATAATTTCATATGCAGAACAATCATCAAATGTTATGATAAACAATTTGCAGTCAATAGCCTAGTTTGTCAAACTCTTAATGACAACTTTCGAAAAAATGCCATCTATGTGTTATGGATCCAATTATATGAAAAACTAAGCATCATGTTTGTAGCATCAAGTCATTTATATAGTTAGTTAGCAGTTAGTCATATATACTTAGAACTATTGGCTGACCCATTATCAAGTCTACAAAGCCATTGAGATATTCCACTACTTATTGTCATGCCATGCCTATAAGGACCTTTACTCCATGGAAGTTGCTAGATTTTGACTTTTGAGTTTGTGGAGCTTTTCTCATCAAAAATCGTATCGAACAATACCCTTCCAAAATAAATAAATTAATTGATTAAATAAACTATAAAAAGGAATCATCTCAACAAGTATAAGCTAACAGTGAACAAATGCAATAACGTTGAAACCAAGAGATTCAAAAATGGAGCAGAAAATATATTTTCCAAGGCGTCGAAATATCACTGACGAGTGCTTACAAAGCTTTTCTCTCTCTTACCATTTTTTTTCCTTTTTCTTGTTCGATTGACATGTTTCCTTCTTCATTTCTTTCCTTTCATGGCTGAGTTTCCTCCAGTAGATGGGGACTTTCTTAATGCCATGAACAAATGTGTTTGGGTCTCACCATTAAACTTTTATATGAAATGGTACATGTGGCACATATCCGTGTGTGCAATATGAGATGTAGTACCATTTGGAAATAGAGGACTCCATCTGTAGCCTAGTTTGTTCATGTCTGCTACTCTCCCCAAGATCTATTCTCTCACTCACTCCAACCCTAAGCCCACTGTGTTAGTGCCCACCAGCCGCTGTTTTCTATCATTGTAGCGTCATCTAAAACGCCCGCCGTTGCACTAGTGCCTACCGGTTACCACAACTAGTTCATGGTAACTTTACTCTTCACTGGTCTTGTCCTTCATGGTGTTTTCAGTTTTCTAATTTTATAGCTTTTACCATTTTTCTACGGTTATTTTGTTTAAATTGTTGCAGAGTTCTTTTTCCTCCATTGTAATTTCATCCATCTACACCACTAATATTTATAAGTGGAACACAATTGGGTACTTTTGACTATCAAAATTGAAAGTTTATATGGTCCCAAAAGGGAAACAACTCAAGATGGATAGATATGATATAAGTATACTGAACTAAAATTTTCAGGCAAGGTTGAAATTCTAGAGATAATAAAAATAACCAACACAGTAAATAAAAAGACAAAGGGTTTATAGTGGTTCGACAAGCCTAATCCACTGCTTAAGCTAGAGAACTTAGGATTTTAAATCTGCACAAAGATTAGAAATAATAAACACAGATTACAAAGTACCAAATGCTCGAAACCCAAGCACTGGATCAACCATGGAGGCTGATCAGAGGATGCAAACACTCTGACTAAGTCCCCTAAATGTTCTAGAGTAGTCACTGAACTTTTCACTAGCAATATGCTTACAAGTATATTGTGAGAATTAATTCTTTTCTAGTTTATTACAAAATAAATACACTTGTTACATCCATATTTGTGATGAAAGATTGTGGCCACATATTAAAGCATTTTTCTTTCACACAATGACAACTACAGCTTTCAAGGGAATATTTCCTTTATTGATGCAACGGCTAGTTGCCTTGCATACTTGTTTCCAAACCTATTGATAAGTATTTATAGAAAATATTGCATAAAAAAGATTGGTCATAATCAAAATCTTCTATTAAGGAAAACTAACAAACTCCCCCTTTTTTATGATGACTAATGCTGCCTCCCCCTATCAAATGTAATTATATCATATCTTGTGCAAGTGCACAAGTGAATAGAGAGATAAATTATCTGTATTTTTTAAGTGATGAAGTACCAACTATTTGTTAGTCATTATACAATAGTGAGTGCTAAAGATAGCAAACCATCATACCAGGCAAAAAATAAGGACGTAATCAAGCATATTCCAAGTATACTTAGCCAGGTTTCTGAATGTCAAAATCATCAACATAAACATAGACATAACTGTCAGCATAATAGTGACGTGAAGAACTTCATTTGTGCAGCTTGATCTCCCCCTTCATCATCAAAAAGATTAGTGATCACGAGAGCATTCCACAATTTATGCCAGAGAATTTTTAATTTGTAATTTCTCCTTAAGAATGCAAAATTGTTCCTCAATCAATGGTTTGGTGAATATGTCTGCAAGTTGGTTTGATGTATCCACATGTTTTATGAAAATATCTCCGTTAGCAACACGATCTTTAACGAAATGATGCCTAATCTCTATGTGATTAGTGCATGAATGGTGTACAGAATTCTTTATGATGCTAATAGTACTAGTATTGTCACAATTAATGGGAACACAATAAAAATGTAAACCAAAGTCACATAATGTTTGTTTCATCCACATTACTTGTGTGCAACAGTTACCTATAGCCATGTATTTTGCTTGCATGGTGGATAGGCCTACAATATTTTATTTCTTGTTGAGCATTGATCAAGTAATTGGCAAGTTCCAGTGGTACTTTTGCAGTCAATTTCACATCCTACATAATTAGTATTAGAGAATCCAGTAAGAGTAAAAGAGTTTGACCTAGGATACCTAGATCGAGTTGAGAAGACATTTTTGGATAACAAAGAATTTTTCACATGGCCTTGAGGTGTGATTCTTTTGGATTTCCTTGAAATCGAGCATAAAGATTGGTAGAAAATAGTATACTAGGTCCACTCATGGTTAAATATAGTAGACTTCCAATAATCCCTCAGTACAAGATTTCATCTATGTTGTTCTCTGATGGATCAAGTTCTAGCTTAGTGTTAAGTGGCATTAGAATTGGTGTTTCCTTACAATCATCCATTTGAAACTTTTTTAGTAATTCTCTTGTGTACTATTCTTGATGGGGAAAAATTTCTTGAGGAGTTTGTTTAATTTGGAGCCCAAGAAAATAATTGAGATGCCCCATAAGACTCATTTCAAATTCAGTTTTCAATTTGCATATATGCAATAAAGTCTTCACATAAGTCAATTTTTGTTCCCTTAAAAATGATATCATCAACATAAATTTGTATTATCAAAATGTCATTTCGAGAGTTTTTTGTGGAAAGAGTAGTGTCAATAACCCCCATACTAAATTCGTTTGATAAACGAAAGTTACTTAGATGTTCATACTAGACTCTAAGAGCTTACTTTAAATCATTAAGAGCTAAAAACATAATTTGGAAAAGAGGGATTTTTGAAACTAAGTGGCTGTTCAACAAAGACTTCCTCTTTTATGAACTTTTTTAAGAAAGCACTCTTTACATCCATTTGAAAAAGAGCAAAATTTTTGTGAGATACATAAGCCAAAAGAATGCCAATGGATTCAAGTCGTGCAACAGGAGTATAAGTTTCAACACAATTAATACCTTTCTACTAAGAGTATCCCTTGGCAACTAGTTTTGGTTTGTTTTTTATAACATTACCTTTGTCATCCAGTTTGTTGTCAAATACCCACTTAGTTCAAATCACAATGTTTTTTGAAGGTCCTTCAACTAAGTTCTAGACTTTGTTTTTGTCAAACTATGACAATTTATCCTTCATTGCTATGACCCATGATTCATAATTTAGAGCTTTTTTAATGATTCTATGTTCTATAAGAGAAAGGAATATAATATTAGTAATATTAAAATATTCTTCTTTTGCACGAGATCTTGTGGTAATTCCTGCTTGGGGATCTCCAATTATGTTGTTGCTTGGATGATTGGTGGAGTGTTTGAATTTTCTCAAATTTTCATCTCCATTATCATTAGAACCTCTAGTTATACCATTTGTTGAAAGATTACTTCTTTCTGAGATCTCTAGGTCTTTACCTTGTTGAATAGCTTTAATGACCTGTTCAACTCTTGCAAATTCAATGCTTAAGATTTCCTTGTAGGTCTCTATCATTGAGAATGTGACACTTGCATCCAAAGACTTGAAAGTAAAAGATATTTGGCACTTATTCATTCTACAGTTCATATAGCGTCTTTTTGATGAAAGGTCTGAGAAAAACTCTGTTGATCACGTAGCATGTCGTATTGATTGCTTCTCCCCAAAGAGTATTTGGAAGACTGTACTCATTTAGCATAGATCTTGCCATTTCTTGGAGTACCTTGTTTTTTCTTTCAACTACCCCTTTTTGTTAGAGGTGTTCGAAGAGCAAAAAAGTTATTAACATAGCTAAAGCCTTTTCGTTTTCCACTCTTTTTGTAAATGGAATGAAAGACTTTAATACATCATTTTTGCAAGAAAGAAATCACACCCAGGTGAAGTGAGAGAAATCATCCACAATTACAAGCACATATTTGTTATCACCAAATGTTTGAGTTTGCATTAGACCAAAAAGATCTAGATGAAGGACGTCAAGTAGTTTTGAAGAGAATACATCATTTATAGGTTTAAACAAAGTTTTTATCTATATTCCCTTAACACAAGCATCACAAACTTTATTTTTACTAAAGTTTAGTTTTGGAATGCCTCTTATAAGACCTTTTTTAATAATGTGATTTAGCAAATTCATGTTTTCATGACCTAAATGTCTGTGCCATGTCCAATTAGGATCTACTAATTTAATGAGACATTCTACATTTTGGTTTATGAGATCACTTACATTAATGCAATAGATGTTTTTATCTCTAGTGGCAATGAATATAATTACACTATTTCTTGACACAATGCAGAGAGAAGGTTGAAAATTTGCATGATAGCCATTGTCACATAATTGGCTAATATTTAGCAGATTGTGTATTAGCCCTTCTACTAGCCAGACATTTTCCATGCAAGTTCTATTATTTTTGCCAATAGTACCTTTTTTGAATATTTTGCCTTTAGTGTTATCTGCAAACAAGACATTTCCTCTATCAAATTATTATAGATATAAGAAGAATGACTTATCTCCTATCATATGTTTGGAACATCCACTGTCTAGATACTATTTTTTGCTTGTTTACTTCTCATGTTCCTGCATCATAGATATTTAACCGTTTAGGTATCCATTTATTACTGGATCTTAGTTTGTTAGTCTTTTTAACTTACGCATACTTTGTTCCAATGTGTCTTTTTATTGGACATTTATAAACTAAGTGACCCGTATGATTACACGTGTGGCAAATTTTGGGATTTTTATGAGTTCTATCTATAAGAGGCATTTTCCCTTTCAGTTTTCTCTTTATTGAGTAATTCTCTTCTAGAAAAATGTCCACTTGCTTTTCTAATTCTTTATTCTTTTGGATTATACTATTCCTTTCATCTAAATTCTTTTTTATGATATTGTTGTAAACATGAACAATCTATGCTTTTTCACTAATAGTTTACT
The DNA here is from genome assembly GCA_014898725.1 of Jacaranda copaia. Classification (NCBI taxonomy): domain Eukaryota; kingdom Viridiplantae; phylum Streptophyta; class Magnoliopsida; order Lamiales; family Bignoniaceae; genus Jacaranda; species Jacaranda copaia. Next base: position 309,336 of record JACGDI010005241.1, on the reverse strand, counting down.
GTAATTCTTCCTTAAGACAATTTAGTTCTATTTCCAACTTAGTTAACCAATTTTAACACTTAGTATATTAATTCAATGAACTAGTTCTTTGATGACCAAATTCAAAACTTTTAGAATTGAATATACAATTAAAAGTTACCTATTTGTCTGCAATTAGACAATTATCTTCAACATCAAATTGATATGAGTGAAAATCGTCCTATGTGATTGCATTTCTTTAGATCTAGAACTTCTGTCAGGTTTGGGACTTCTTTTCAACTTTGGATGGTTGGGTCCTTTGTGACCCACTTCATGACACTCATGGCATATGATTTGGTCTAGTTTCTCATGCTCATTTTTCTTGTAGTTGGATCTTGGGCCCTTTTTGAATTTTCCTTTCGCTTCAGTAAGTTGCCTCAAATGCCTAGTAACCATTGCAATTTCCACATTTAGGCTTTCTTCATCAGGGTCCCCCAAGTCATTATTCTAGTTTTTGTTTTCAGCATTGAAGGTTATGTTTTCCTTGTTTTTGCCTTTGAAACTTTCTTCTTTACTCAAAAGAGTCAATTCATGTGAGGTGAGGGATCCAATGAGTTCACCCATTGTCATCTTTTCTAGATTTTTTACTTCATGAATAGCTGTCACTTTCGAATTCTATTCTTTAGGTAAGGAGTGCAGGATTTTTTTGAGTTGCTCATATTCTAAAATGATTTTTCCTAGAGCAAACATTGAGCTCACAATTTCCACAAAGCACACATATATTTGGCTTATCATTTTACCTATTTTCATTGAAAACATTTTAAATTGGTGAGTAAGGAGAGCAATTCATTCTAGTTTTACCTGAGAGGCTCCTTCATGCGTAATCTACAACATGTCCCACATTTCTTTTGCTGAGGAATAAGTACTGATGCGATTTTAGTCTTCCTTGACAAGGGCATAAGACAAAATGTTTTTTGCTTTAGCAATTGGTGAAAAAATTTTCTTATCTTCCATTGTAAGTTCCATTCTACCTTTCAGAGACATATCAGAATTTGTTGGGATAAGGAGCCCATCCATGACAACGTTTCAAAGATCATAGTCTAGGGCAATGAAAAACTCTTGAATTCTATTTTTCCATGTCGAATAGTTTGTTCTATAAAACAAAGGTGGTCGAGTATGAGATTGTCCTTCTACATAGATATCAAAACTAGAGCCAGCCATGAGATAGAAGCCAACTTGACTTTAGCACCAATTGAAAGTTTATATGGTCCCAGAAGGATAAAGAACTCAACATGGATTAGATATGATATAAGTACATTGAATTGGAACTTTCAGGTAGGACTAAAATTCTAGAGATAATAAAAATAACCAACGCAGTAAATAGATGAGATAAAGGATTTATGGTGGTTTAGCAAACCTATCCTACCACCTAAGCTAGAGGACTTAGGACTAAGATTTTAAACCTGCACTTAAATTAGAAATAATAAACACAGATTACAAAGTACCATACGCCTAGAACCCAAGTACTGGATGAACAGTGGAGGCTGATCAAAGGATGTAAACATTCTAACTATGTCACCTAGATGTTCCAGAGCACTCACTGAACTTTTTATAAGCAATATGCTTACAAATATATTGTGAGAATTAATTCTTTTGCTAATCTATTACAAAATAAATACACTTGTTAATTCCATATTTGTGATGAAAGACTGCTGCCACTTATTAAGCACTTTTCTTTCACATAATGACAGTTGCATCTTCCAAGGGAAGATTTTCTTGATTGATGCAATGGCTAGTTGCCTTGCACACTTCTTTCCAAACCTGATAATAAGTATTTATAGAAAAAAATGCATAAAAAGAATTGGTCATAATCAAAATCATTTAATAAGAAACCTAACAAGAAACATATTGCATTCACATGACAATCGGTCCCAAACTTTTACTATTGCCTAGGCAGCGGGCGATTTTTAGTTTTTTTTTTTTTTTTTTCTAATTAATGATGCTCGAATACTGGATCCTGAAATCCAAAATTGCAATTAAGTGCACGGATTATGGGTACCCATTCAGCAATCCGGTTGGATTAGGATGGGAAATTCTAATCCTGGGTAATTGGACACCCAACCAGATTATCTCAATCTTAGAAACACGATGACCACCGCTGACACCAATTGATGTCACTTGCTTTTAATGGATCAACAAATTAAAAAAAAAATCATATGATGACTATAAAAGATAAGAAAATAACAAGACAGAATGAATAACAATTCTTTATGTTATTAGAGAGTTCGAAAAACCAGTCCGTGTCACTGATCTAGCTTTGGATCAATTATCCTTGGGCTAATAACCTATACTGTTTGTTATTTTCTGATAATTTTAAATGTCAAAATTTCTAAAATTCCATTAGGAGTAATCTGCAATATGGCAATAATTAAAGTCGTCTTAAATTAATCCTAAATGCCGGTAATTTTAATTTCTTTTAATCATAAAAAAAAGTTCTACTTGTTATTTATTGTTATGATAAATCCTCATTTGCTTTTTTCAACCAGCTATCCCAATAATAGTCCTTCATAATTTCAATATTAGAAGAAACTCGATCAATCATTTTAATGGTGGAACAAAAATTCTAAAATCAATTTTTAAGAGTTTTAAACCTAAATTCTACAGTTCAAAGATCATATCTCAGCATAGTTTAAATTTAAAATCTAGACTCTTATACCACTCTGTCACACCCTAAAATCGAACCATATGATTTAGTCCCAAGAAATGAATTCACAAATTTTAAACTTCACTTTCAACAAATTTCATAGATCAATGAAAGATTATTTCAAATTTCGGAATTCAAATTTCAAATTCAAAGTTCCATCAGTTGTAAGTTTTCCGACAGTCGGAGAGATATTAATTCAACTCCAAATCACGGTATAAATTCTTTGGTAACGAAGAAATTTTTTATTGATTATTTAATGTTATGGCATATTTCATTTACTGCATCGGAAATTTTAACTCATTCTCATATTTTAATTTCAAATTTCTGAGATTTAAAAATGTCAATGAGTCCATCTCAATTTTCTTTTTAAACAAGCTTTTAATCTTCGCATTGTATTGGGTAATAATTTTAAATTTTAAATTTTATTATATTTAATTTAATTATGGTTTAGGTATTAATTTTTTTATAAATACTAAAATAAAAAAAGAAACCATGGTTTTTCTATCAATATTTTACTATACTTATCATGCATCCTACATAAAATATAAGATTATATGTCATTCTTTAAATGAATAAAATCAACCAAACGAATATAAGAAAAAGTAGCTTTATGGGCCCTTTGAATAATAATTTCATAATTATTATTAAATTGCACTAAAACTATTTTTTTTCATAATTACTTAAATTAATGAAATATTCTTAAAACACTAAACTAACAAAATAATTTTAAAAAAAATCATAGGTTAAAGGAAAACTGTAATATAAAAAAAGTAAAAACAAATTGATCAAAAGCAAAAAATAAATATAAAATTTTAATTTACCGCAAAACCAAGACTTTGAATTCCTTTTGTAAATTAACTTGGCTCATTAACATAAAAAATTATTAATATTAGTAAATCATATTCAAATTATAAAATATATGCATAATAGAAAGAATGAGAATTTAACTCACCAAGTAAATGATACTAAAGGGGTGATGAAAAAAGAAAAAAATTATTTTTGTACCTTTAAATATTAGTGTATTGCATGTTTGGTATTTTTAGTATATATTTTTTTGCACGGATTATGGGCTTATATTAACTTACCTTAAATAAAACAATGAATTATAGAGTAAAATATAATTAAGGTAAAATTTTTGGAACTAAATATAGAGTGAGGTATAGAAAGTCTTACCGTCTCAAAAAAAAAAAATCTCAATAACTACTTTTCACACTCAATACCAGAATTTGTTAAATAAAAATTTAAGTACTTGTGGCACCCCACTTAGGATGATCCCTAAGTGAGGTGCCACCAATTCAAGTGAAATATAAATCAAATGATAAATAGGGAATCTAGAATTTAACCAACTCAAAGGAAAGCAATTCACACTAAGCCAAAAGATCACCTCATGGCATGAAATACGTACATACCAAGTGTCTTAGATTCAATACAATCATTCACATAATATTCCTCAAATAACTGTCCCGATCAGGTGTAGTCGATAGATACAATCATAACACCTAATCTATTACAAAATAGACTTCCAAACCAAAACATGAGTACCTGCTTCTCACTTAGTCCTGTCTGGGAAAAATAAAGAATAATAAAGAGAGTAAGTCCTAAGGACTTAGTGAGGAAAAAGAAAGTGATAGGATTCAAAGGAAAGAAATAAAGATACAACAATCAATGAACAATTTGATAACAAGCAAGAGTTTTAATATGAATCAACAATGTACATAACACATATGATATTGAATTTAACAGGCTATTGGTCATTCCATCTTTATTACTCCTAGATCAAGTTATAATTGTTAACATTAGGCATCGGTACAGTATAAACAAGATTTCCTTAATGCTCTACTGCTCGAACACTCAACTTGGCATTTAACAACTTGATTTTATGGCATGATTGACCGCATGCCGAATCCCACCACTTACAATTCGCTACCTCAAGCTACTTGTAAGTTAGGATCATAGGTGGGTACTAGTTAGAAGACCTGTCACTATTGGTCTATTCCACCCAATCGCCTTTTCAGACTTAGCACTAGGCCTACCTTCTTGTGCCGTCCTTCTAGGTTGAACTTGTCAAGGGCATCCCTATGGTTTGATATGAAATAATATCAACAAATAAGAATTCAACTTTTAATCAATCCGCATGAATATAACAAGGTACGTGCCTAGAATAACAATATATACAATACACCAGCCAACAAGGCTACTTAGGGTTTACAATGTAAGTCAATAATGAAAATACAATAGAACATTAGATCGATAAGATTTCTTTAACAATAGGTATGTTTATAAGAAACTAATAAGAAATATAGGGTCAACCGGCAAAGCTGTAGTGTACAAGGGATAGAAAATGAATAATACAATAAGAGTTCTAGATTTCAAAAATAGAAACAAGCAAATCTTTTAACAAAACAAGAATTAATGAAATATACCCTCATAAAGGTTTACAAAACAACACAAATAACACAAAGTAATCAAATAATTGAGGATTTCAATAATCAAGGTTCATATTTTTCCTAGGAAAGATGCATGCTGAACCTTCACATAATTTATAAAGCAAAGACCAAAGTGGTAGACTCTTACCTGAAAAGCCTCAGAAATGGTTACAGCCATGTGGTTTGCAGTTCTCTATTTCTCGTCACCTAACCAAAAGAATGAGTTCATTATCAAAATCCCCATTTTGACAATTAAACTATTAATAGTCAAAAATCACCAATTACTCAATTAATACGGTAGTTTTAGAGTTTGATTGATTTCATCTGTATAGAACATGCTAATTACATCATTATCATGAAAAAATTTACGGGTTTTGTATTAGTTCCAGTAAAGATATACAATTGGGTCCTAAATTACATATTCAACCTTGTAATACTATGCTAAAAAATCAATATTAATAGTCCAATCATCTTAAATAACCCAATTATTTCCACTCAGGTTTCAATTTCATAAAATCCACAAAATTAAGGTTTTATTCCTTTAATTAATTTAACCAACCCAAATTATCATATAATAATTCAAATCTAGGTCCATGAAGCTATATTCTAATCCATGCATGGAAATATATATACAAATCATATATCAATTTCTTTCTTTCTTAACATAATTCAAGGTTCGATGTGAATGAATGATACAAAGTTTAAATCCAAACTCCCAATCATTTACCCAAAAGTCCTTATCAAAATTTCAAAACTAAAAACCACCACCACAATTATCGTGACGAGCTAAAGAGATTGTCTCAACTCATATACCATACCTCTGCTGCTAGAGACAATCAACAACACCACCAAAAGATGCGCCACTGCTCAAGAAACATGATGTATAGTTCAAATTTTCCTTTAGTTGCCAAATCAAGGGTCAATTGGCTAGAAAACCACAACTGGGTCTCTCTTGCCGCCATGCACTACCACCTTCAATTCTCCTCCACCAATAGCCCAACTTTGAATTTGAAGATATAAGAGTGTTCTCCAAGCTAAATCCAATAAGACCCTACCTTGATCTTTCGTAAAAATTCACTAGAATAGCAAACCCACCATTCCCCACCGTGACTAAGTTTCCTACCTTATTTTTTGATAGTCTCGCTGATCGAAACATTGTGCATGTAGTGTCTATGTGTTCATGATGATAAGGGGAAGAATTTGGTCAGGATGGTTTTCTAAAGTGACCTGTCGTTGAAGAAGGTTGACAATGGTGTTTGGGGAAGAAATGAAATATTGTGAGGAGGAAAACTATATATATAAGCACTTTTGAAAATTAGATTTTGACCCCTAAAACTCTCCCCCATCTAAATTAAGCCTTCCAAGGTTTGTTAGCTATTCAATTCAGTCCCTTCAAAAATTAGGTACCTAACATTAGCATATTTGACCTAAAATAATCCTATTTTGACTTACAAAGCTTTTAAAATATTGGAAAATCAAGTTTCCTCAAACTACAAATTGACACCAAAACTTTTAAAATAATAAAATAATAAAAATTTCATAAAAATAAAATAATAACAATAATAATATATAAATTTGCACCAATCATGAAATATCTAGGGGTGTTACAATATTTAGCACAAGTATGTTAATAGCTAAATTTACATACCCAAATTAACTATTTATATAATAACTTAACAATTGTTCTTATATAACCAAAGGCAACAATGATTGTATCATATTTGATATGATCATAAAATTTCTTAACATATGTATTCTCAAAATTATTATTCTTAAAATAAATTAGCTACCAATTACTTTGTCTGAAATAAACTTGCTACCTTGATTGGTTTGTAAAGCAAGAGCCAACATCCATTTTCTCCTATGACTAGCTAGCTTTATGACAAATTTCTTCACTAATTTGCTAGCGGAAGGAAAGTAAAACTCCCTCACACTTATTTGTATTTAGTAAAATAGAAGGAGGGAGAATCTCTTTGGAATTTATTCACTAGATTTGACACTAAAGTGTGGAAGATTGACATTTTGCGAATCGAATATCAAATTGATGTTTTGCTCCTGGGTCTCAGATAAAAGGAGTGTGCCAATGCATTGGTTAGGAAGAGACCAAGAACAATGAAAGAGCTACTCAACCTCACTGAGAGGTATATGACCTAGGAAGACATAAACAGATTGAAGTATGATAACCCTAAATATTAGAAAAAGAAGCCCAAGGAGAAAGATGATAAGTAGTATAAGGATGGTTATTAATCTCTTATCAAAAGGTTTCACAACTACACTTCATTAAATACTACAAGGAAAGAGGTTCTATTCACCATCTAGCACAAAAACCTTCTCAAAAAACCCAGAAAGCTAACTAAAATTGAAGCCATGAAGAGGTCAAATAAATACAATCGTTTTCACAAGCAAAAATGCTATGACAATGAAGATTATTTCAAACTACATGATGAAATTGAGAGGCTTATTTGACAAGGGCATATGAAGAAGTTTGTTGATGAGAAAATCAGACAAAAAATAGGCCTAACTGACCATACTCCCTATAGCAAAAGATCGATTAACCCAAGAAACGAGGATAAGGGAAAGAAACAAATCAACAACTGTGCCCACTTTTTACGAGCATAATCGATACAATTGCAAATGGACCAACTAGAGGAGACTCCAAATCAGCCAGAAGATAGAACTAGAGAAGATTAGAGCCAACCAAATCCTCCTTAGTTGCAATAGTTTTCCAACTCTTGACCAGCATAGAACACATCTTTCTTTTTTTTTTATTCTAAACTTTTGCACATCAAGTACTAAAGAGCTGATAGTAAGTTAGATTACCCTCTTATCATGTTAGTTGAGATCATAAACTTTGAGTTCAAAATGTTCTGGTCGACAATGGTAGTTTAGCAAACATAATTTTCTTGTCAACATTAAAAAAAGTGAATTAGGGATAACATAAGTTTAAGTAAGTGCACACCTCTCTAGTCGAGTTTAGAGGATCTAAGATCATTCCTAAAGGATCCATAAATTTTTCTATCTTATTTAGTGAAACACCCAAATAGAGAACACTTATGATCAACAATCTGGTGGTTGACTAACTATTTGCTTACAATGTCATAATTAGGCAACCAATGCTAAATAACTTCATGGAAATTGTCTTAACCTACCACATGAAGGTCAAGTTTCTAATAGCTACTAGGATAAGAGAATTGCTTTGTAACATAAAGAAAGCCTAGCGATGCTATACCATTTTGGTCGAGGTAAATGAGCACAAGACTTGACCAAAACTAAAACTTTTGGAGGACATCCTCATAACAAAACCTAAAGAGAGACAATAGAGTAAGAATAGAAATCTAGAGAAAACTAAGGTTAAGGAATTCAAAACTATAGAGCTCC
>JACGDI010005241.1:199855-300770 GCA_014898725.1 Jacaranda copaia | reverse complement strand
ACCTCCTTTGTGGTCCCTAATAGTTTATACTATTTTTTGGTCATGTTTTTTGACCTTAAGAAGGCAAGTGTGATTTACCAAAGATGTGTGAACATTATGCTCAAGAATAAGATCAAATGGACTATAGAGGTTGACATCAATGATAATATCTTCAAGACAAAAAAAGAACAAAACCACAAAGCTGACCTCAACTATACTTTCTCAATACTCAAAGCATTTGGAATAAAGCTTAATCCCAACAAATGTACCTTTGGTGTGAAATAGGGAAAATTCTTAGGATACATGGTTCGCTAGAAAGGTATAGAAGCAAACCTATGAAAGATCTAAGCAATCTTGAACATCACATCACTTCGAACAATTAGCAATGCAAAATAACTGGTCGGAAAGATCATATCTCTAGGTTGATATATTCCTCCACTAGCTAACAAAAGCTTATCATTCCTCAAAATCCTTAGGAATGCATGGAACAATGCGACTAAGCCCTGGATGAATTAAAATAATATTTATTAGCACCACCAATGTTAGCTAAGCTGGAGATTGGAGAGGTATTGCATATTTATTTAACAATCTTGTTGGCAGCAATCAGCTGTGTATTGGTCTCAACTAGACACGGCACTCACAAGCCAGTTTACTATTATAGTAAAGCATTGCAAGGACAAGAACATAATTACCTTGAGAACATAAAGTTTATTCTCTTTTTGGTCATAGTAGCCAGGAAATTGAGGCCCTAATTTCAATCTCACTCTAATGTTGTCTTTACAAATCAACCATTGAGGTAAGTATTATTAAAATTAGATATGTTAAGAAAGTTGACAAAATGGGAGTTAGAGGAATTCAACATCACTTTTCAACCCTAAACTGCCATAAAAGCTCAAGTGTTAGCAAACTTTATATCAAAACATCTTAACCTCCCTGAAGAAATTGATAAAGATTTACCTATCTAGACTTTACATGTCAATGACATAACAACATCCATAAGAGAATGAATAAGCATTTCCCTAGGCTCCCCTCAGGCCGAGGAATATGACTTTGCCATTAAACTTGATTACTCTATCACTAATAATGAAGTAGAATACAAGGCCCATTTTTCCCGATTTGGGAAAAGCCGTCGAATTGGTAGTCAAGCAACTAGCAGCCATTACTAATTCCCAAGTAGTCATGGAATGGTTTGAAGGGAATTTTGAAGCCAAGAAAGCCATAGTAAGCAAGTATCTAGCCAAGATCAAAAAGTTGTAATAACAGTTCAAGAGGTTCACCCTCAGCTAAGTCGTAAGATCATAAAATGAAAAAGCAGAAGCCCTATCAAAGTTTACCAGCTCGACAAAAGGAACTAGAGACAGAACTATTACATTCCTAGTCTTCGACAAACCTACCATAGATGGTCTAAACTAGCACCTGATTGGGCAAATCAAAAAGTCAACTCTCTCCTAATGGGATGAAATATAAGCTTACTTAGGGAAAAGAAGAGTGCAGATAAAGCACATGTGCACAAATTTTGAGGTCTGGCAATGAAGTTTGCTTTAGACGAGTATGGCCAACTCTACAAAAGATCTCTTTTCAGACCACTATTGAGGTGCTTGACATCATAGCAGGTTCTAGAGGTCTTACAAGAGGCCCATTCAAATATCTATGGTAATCACTTAGAAGGACAATCATTGGCCTCCAAAGTCATCAAATATAGATATTTTAGCCAACTTTGCTAACAGATGAAGTCAACTTTGCCAGAAAGTGCCCATTTTGCCAAGTCCACTCCAATATCTTTCACCAGCCTACATCAACGTTAGTATTGGTTTAGATCACATGGCCATTTGAATAGTGGGGGATAGACATAGTTAGTTTATTTACAAAATCTATAAGCCAAACAAAATACATAACTGATGTCGAAGTAGAAGTGGTCTGAAAAATAATAATGTGGCCATCAAAAGTTTCTTATGAAAAAATATTATCTACCATTTCTATTTGCACAGAGTGCTAATATCAAATAACGGGACATAATCCCAAAGCAAAAGCACAAAGAACTGATGTCAAAGTTTAGGAATTCAACAACATTTCACCTCAATTGGGAACCCCCAAGCGAATGGACAAACTGAAGTCATAAACAGGACTATTCTAGACTACATTAAGACTCAACTTGAAGAATCTAGAGCAAGTTGGGTAGATGACTTCCCTGGGATCCTATGGGCATCTAAAACCACTTCTAGAACTAACATAGGCCACAGTCCTTACTACCTGGTTTATGAATTAGAAGCAGCTGTCCCAACAGAATTGATACAACATATAACTCTGATAATTTACTATAATTTGATCATGAATAAGTTTGAAAGAGAACTCGACCTCGAGATAATTGATGAGTTGTGCCAACATGCACATATAACAAGATAGAGATATATATCAAAATGAGCTAACACTACAAAAAGGGAGTTTGACCAAGAAGTTTAAAGGTAGGAGACTTCATTCTCAAAAAATATGGGAAAACTCGACCTAAAGTGGGAGGGCCCCTACTTAATGGTTAAAATAGCAAAGTATAATGCTTATCGACTAGTTGATATAGATGGCAACAAGCTCCCCCCAAGCATGGAATGCAGTAAACTTAAAAAAATTCTATGTATAAAAAGGCTAACGCCTTCATTCATTTATTTCGTAATTTAGTTCCAAATCAATAAAAGCAGTTTAAACTTAATCAACTACTTGCTCTTAATTCCAACCAAGGCTTCTAAACCCAACCATATAAATGAGAAAATCATTTAAAGTTGACCCTATAATCAACCACAATTCGGTTTCAAGCTGCAATCACAACTTTTAGCCCAATCAATCGTATAAATGAGAAAATCATTTGATGTCACCCAATAGTCAACCATAATTTGGTTTCAAAACCATGACCATGGCATATAGCCTACCCATTCAGTAAATGAGAAAATTGTTTAAAGTAGACCTTGTAGTCAACCACCATTTAAAATCGACCTATAGTTGATCGTCATAATCAAGTCGTCCAATGGATTTACACATTACAACACAAAGTTTATTCAATAACCTAAATTTAATTCAATAAAATCAATTAATTATTGACCATGGCTTCAAGCCAATTCGTTTGATTAAGATAAAAATATTTTAAGTTGACCCAGCAATAGACTACAAAGGTTGTACATTGTAAATTTTAAGATTTATTTAACTACTTCTTTTAGAATCGAGCTTACAATCAACCATTAACTTGGCTATGAACCAATTTAGCATTCCAAAGATTATATTTCTTACTGAGTTAGTTGGAAGAAAAGTTTTTTTTTACTTATTTCTATGACCAAATTAAAAAATCGAACAAAAGCAGAGAAAGTTAACAAGCCAATAAAAGTGATTGAAAAAAGGGATATTATAAAATAAAACATCCAATTACATGATTACATCCCCAAAAGTCATACATCATTCAAAGCACCCTATAGGGCAAATCAAAACAAAATAAAGCAATACAAGGAGCTATCACTGCAACTCGACTCGGCTCTTTTCCCTCTGCCACCTTGTGCTATAGCTACTTTGGTGACAATGCGATTGACTCTTTACCAGAACTAACTTGCATAACAATTGGGGGACCTTCAACCTTCTATTTGGGAGTTGGCTGGGTGGCACTCATAGGTCGAGAAATACCTACCACCTTTATAAACAAAATGCATTTAGCGGGAGAAAAATAAGCAACCATGTTAACCTTGCCATCCTTAAACTCCTTTGCCACCTCAATTGCCCTCGAATGGATTGTAGCATTAGCCCTTTCCACAAGTGCACTCTCATTGGAGGGTAGGGCATTAAGGTAGTGCTCGAGCTACTTATTCTACAACATATTAAGGTGTTCCTTATCGTCAAGTTGGAACTGATTGCCCAGGAACTCAAACTACTTTTAAGCCTTTTCAAAAGCTTTGTTCACATTGTAAATTGTAAAGATAACATTGGCATCATGCTAAGCATAGTATAAACTATTGAACTACCTCCTTTTAAATGCTCTATAGTACTTTAAAGAATTTATCTCGTGCATATCTAGTTGTGCTATTGTACTCTAATGCTCGACCAACATTATGCACTACTTCTGCCTTTAACTTCACCTTGTGTAATAGCTTATCAAGGTAAATGTTTTTAGTCACAATAGCCATCAGCTCTGTATCCTTCTCTTAGACTTGCTAAGTCAGCTCACTAATCTTTGACTCTAGTGAATCGACTTGAGTTAGCCAATTCAATATCTTCTCGCTCTTTTTGGAGCTCTTGCCAATCACCCAGTGCCAACTTGGCCTTCAAATAAAAATAGTAGCCCATTTAGCTGACCTGCAACAAGAGCAAATTTGGTCAAGAAATTTAAACATGAACATAAACAAAATAAGTAAAACTCGACTAGACACTTACTATGTTCACATGATATGTGACTACCTTTAATGCCTCTAACTGGCTCATTTCCAACAACTTCTTTAAAGGGCTCACTCCAGTCACCCCATTCCTAGCATCAGTGTTGTGTTTTGAACCTCAATGTTAAGCCTGAATCTTGAAGATGGAAAAATGGATAGCTGGAATAAATCATCATTTGGTCAAGGCCCAAAGAGTGAAAGCTTGCCAACTTTTCTTTTCCCTTTCTTAGCTATCATTCTTTTCCAAGTAGGAGCTTGCTCATTAGTAGTTGGTCTTTTCTATCTAGGTGTCAAACTGCTATCGTCAACCGTTGCTAGAAAAGCAAAAGAAAGTGTGGGCATTAGCGCATGTTGTGAAGCACTTTGGGAGGTAGCCTCTCAATAAGTAGATGCTTGGTAGTACTCTTGCACCCCATGTTCCCTAGCCATTACTTGCTAACGAGTGTAATTCATAATTTCTACTCGATCAAAAATAACACAAAAATAAATACGTTATTATCAATTAAAAAATATATAAATCAAAAAGTAATAAAAATAAACAATAATATCTCCCTAGGTGAGCATTAGTTAGCAAATCCAACTGAGCAGGCGATAAAATTGCTATCACTAGGTTCCTCTCCTCGACATACCCTGATGCATCTATTTAACCAAATTTAACTAGGTCTCAAATGAATATATTTAGCTAGGTGGGGTTTTCGTTCCTAGGTATCTTAACTTGCCCTCTAAGCCACCCCTTCGGTATATTAAACTCGACTTTACCCAAAGCTCGAACAAAAAAATAGCATTTTTTCTATGCTTGGCCATGTGAAGAAGTGGGGGTCACCAAACACTTTCAATGATGGTAGGCTATGAGATAATAAAAGCCCAACTCCTCGATACTACCCAATTTATAGGTCATCAACAGGTGAAAGAGGTTGCTAAAATTGATGAAAGATAGAGGATGGCCATGTATCAACATCAAAACTACAAAGTCGTACGGGGTTGAGAAACAATTTGGAAGTAATTAAGTTTGACAAACCTGAAGGCTAGTTAGGAGATCGACTATGGATTGCACTAAGGAGAACTTATGCCTACACTTCTAGGCACCCTAAAAAATAGTTATGCAACTAGTTGGAGGTCAATGTATCCTATCATTTGGTTCAAGGACAATCAACTCGAACTCTAGGGAATATGATACAGGTGCTTGATCAGTTGTAAATCCCTATCTTTGATCTCAGATATAATATCACTATAATGATTAGTAGTAAATAACCATCCTCGAGATATGGGAGGTTGACTACCTACCCAAAGGTCCCTACCCTAACCCGACATCAATCTGAGTATCACACAAACTATTAGAAGAATTAGAACTATCATTCAAAGACTTACTAGTCCTGCTAGTTAAGTCACCTACCTTTTTGGTTAAATCTATATCCAATCAAGTCTCTTTGGAGTTGCTACCTCTACCACTACACTCACCATAAACCCTAAGCATCTTTTTCTATTCACAATTGATTCCAAAATAAAAAGTAAAGCTAATGGAGATTGAAGAAAACTTACAATAAAGAAGAGAAGAAAGTTGCAGTAAAATAATAGTACTTGACATCTCAAATTGTTGCAAATGTGCAAATGAAAATTTTTCACCGCACTATTTATAAGCCTCAGCCAACGGGTAACTTAATTGGCTAACATAATTAACTATAGGCTATTAATTGCACAACTACCTGTTCAGAAACCATATTGCCCAATGTAACTAGTGCATTAAATGTGCCAAAACCCTAATTAAGTTTCAAAATTCTAAAGATTATTAGTGCGCAAGATCCTTTGTTGAACAAAATTCTGTTCTCTAAGTTAAGTACTACTAATTCCTTCTCATCAAATAGCTTGATCAAAACTCAAATGTTGGGGGAACTCATGTTATAAGATAGCCCAATCAACCTAACCTACTAACAATTTAATAGGTACGTGATATGATACGAAACTACCTAATTGGCCATTAGGCCCAACCCATTAACAGTTAACTAGGTGAACGACCAAGCCTAAATCCTCATCGAGCAATTTCACTAGCACAAGTATCAACACCTTGCCCAGTTGACTAGTGTGGCTGATCAGTTCAAGAATGACTATTCAGCCCTCAACTAGAAAGATTTAGATCCAACAAAGTTCTATTACCTCAATTAGATTGTGGATAGATGACGTACATGTAAAGGAAACATCTCAACCCTAGAAGGTTAATTAGAGCAGTGCCACGTCAACAGTCATAGTTGCATTAAATATGCCACAACCACCTTTTTACCACTTTAAACGCTCTAACAAATGGCATGCCTCTGTATTAATGGTGTGTGCCTTCTCTTTTACCACTATTCTACAAAACTAAAGTAGTGTGCACCTCTATCGCACTGTCGTGTCCTAAAGAGTGGGATGAGGCACCACTTCAAAAAGTGCATAGAAGGAAAAAGTGATAAAGGTCCTCAATTAAGTACAAAGGCCCTCTTTATATAAGCAAGGGCATCATTGACATGAGAGGCAATAAATACTCCATTGCTACCCTTCTGCAAGATAAGCTCATTGTCACTTAAGCCCTTACTTTACCACTTTCATTTTTGGTCGATTAAGTACTAACTTGAGCATCAAGGTACCTTAACTGAGGGCTCCTTAGCTAGCCTGACATTTATTTGGTTGCAAAACTTGACCCAACTACACTTAAACACTTCGCTCATGATAAGTTTAGGCCAAAGCCCACTATGTTATCAAATAGATCATACCATCATCACTTTTCTATTTTCTTCTATTATCCTACCATATTCTATAAACCAATTATATATCTTTATGAAATTAATCCTAAAAAACCATGTTATCACTTCGTTTATTGTTATCTATCTTAAATTCAGTCAAGATGAGTGAGATAAAAGGAGATTAATAACATCAATCAGACTACTCCCTTAAGTAAAATTCTGTCATGTATCTCTCGAATTGGTTGGAGATAAATAAAATACTGTTAAAAAAAATTAATATAAACAAGCATTCAATGACTACTAAAACACTTCCACAATTAATTAGTTAGACACATTGAAAATATTGAATCTTCTTATTGCAGGCATCAAGAAAGAGTTTAATTGCTTTATTTTTGTCAATAGATATTATGCCCAACAATCTAGCTCTAATGGCTTTCCAAAGACATACAACCACCTCTTGATTGGTGACTCTTTTAATTTAAAATTCATTTCATAGAATTTCACACCTTGAAATTGAACCATAAGTTTTACCTCGAGACATGAAATTCAATCCTACTACACGAGTCAACAATCATAATCATGATTATAAAAAAAACTTCAAATATTCCTAATAGCCAAAAAAACCTCAAACATGGCAAAACTCAAAATAACCAATCTTATATCTTCTATTAGAATTTCATTAAAGGGAAAGAACCTAATAAACCAATATAGTAATGATACTAAAACTACTGGGAAAATCCTAAAATAACACTTCAATTTTGATTCTTTTCAAAAGTGGTTCCATCGCTGCACTTGGGTTAGGGTCTAGGTCTGCTAGAAGAAAGGAAAAGAAAAATAGAGTGTGAGTAAAGTACTCAATGAATGCCAAGTGCATGGAAGGTGAGTTCAAGAATATATCATGATCAAAATATGCTCAGTGATAAATGCTTAAGAAAAATAGTGAGAAACAATCATGCCCCCAAAATCTAACCATACTATCAAGTCTTGAGGTGTAAAAATTGATCTCAAATATATGATATTGACAATTCAAAATCTTAAAGTTAGACAAGAACTCAAACAAATCCAATGCTAGTTTTATAATACAGAAACTCAAAGTACCATTAGCTAGCCTCAACTAAAATAAATAGAATGCATGATAAATAAAATAGAAATAACAAGCTTAGGAGAAATACAGTAGTCTACTGCAAAAATCTAAACTAAGGCTTCAATCTTGATTCTCATCGTATGTAGGATCCACCTCCTCATTAGGACTAGGATCTAGGTCTACTAGAATAATGTTAAAGAAAAGAAAAGAGTGTGAGCAAAAGACTCAGTGAATGCCACATATGTACAGTGAAAATATTTGAGAAAAAACATAAGTGAAAATCATTAAACAGTCAAATAATAACGAATGAAGAATTTAATAAATAGTTTTCTGGACTAACAACTTAAATGTAATGATCAAACAATGTTTGCTACAGATACTCAACCTTATCATATAAGTTTAGGCACTCACCTTCAATATTAATACTAAAAATCAATCACCTATCTTAAAGTCAATCAAATAAATAGTTAAGTCACATGATTCATTTAATAAGCACATCATCACCAATTTAACTGACTAACAAGACAAAATTTATTTAGAACTAGCCTTATGGGTACCATAAGCATGCAGTACGTTAAAACTCAACAATCCATATTGGTACTAAAATAATTCTACTGCGTGTATTTTTCATTCAAAATCCATTCAAAATTTCAAAATTATAAGTAAGAAATTAACCTAAATAAATTCTAAAATTCAATATTAAATAAATTCTGAAATTAACTGAAATACATATGTATTCTGTCATGCATATATACATATGTGTATATATATTCTATCATACATATACATACATAAATACATATATATAATCGGCCATACATATACATATATGTTTTCTTATACCAATTTGCTTATACATAATTATATAATTATTTGCCCAGTTGCGCTTGGTCAACAATTGTAGATCATCAAACATGAACTTATTTGTCATTCAAAATTAGCCTTTCCAATTTTATTGTTGGTCAACAATTGCAGCTAACATTGTTTTATTTAACAGGAAAATGAATTCAACATTTACTGGAAGGAGAAGAAAATAGATTCATAAGAAATAGCACTACGCACACACACCAACGAAATCCTATGAAAAGGGTTAATAAGTTATTCACCCACTATTTCATCAAACAAGTTTTCTTCTCATGGTAAAACATTAATTTAGATTCTCTATCAATAATTAAAATGGTAGCAACAATTCTCTGACTAGTGGAGTTACCTGACGTATCAGTTTTTGCGTGTGATTCCGATCTTGATTTTCCTTCTCCAATTCTACCGTTCTCCCTTGTTTTTTTCTCCTGCCATTCTTCTCTCCTTCTCCCCCCCTCCCCTTTTTTGGAAATTGATTATGTGTCTAGGATTTTGAATTATATAAACAATATATATATGAAAGAAGTATTTTACTTCAATTTGAACTCTAATTTTTTATCTTTAGGATTAAGATATTATTGTGACGTTTACTCTAGCATCTTTATTATTAATTTTTAAAGTTTAATAATTTTATTCCTTGTACAATATACCATCAATCAAGTAAAATTATAATTTTATATTCCCTCAAAATATGGAATTTATAATAAGAAATAAATTAATACTTATTAATATTTCACCCTGAGATAATTTAATATTATATATATTATATATAAATATATCTTTCTAAAAATATCATTTATGCCTTAGTGCAAATTTAATTGAAATAATAAATAAAATAAAATAAGGTATTGTAATAGATTAAATACGAAATAAAATTTTAGCGCATTATAGAGATAGTTATAAACACTTGAAGAACAATCAAAAATAGTTATAAACATTGGAGGAGACAGTGAAAAGCCGTTATGCATTATATAGTACTAAAACGGAAGATAACAGTAAATGTTTCTTAACATGCTAACAATTAAATGTGCTGATCAAATAAGTGTTTATGGTAGATAGTTAACCTTATGACTCCCACTATAACAATCATTTATTACTTGGGCCAAGGTTTGACCTTACCAAATAGTGCTCGAGCTTAGGTCCTCGGGAAATCCTATGACCCATCTCAACCACAAATGGTTTCTATTGTGCATTGTGGGGATTAAGCCATAAGAGATTGGGGTTCAACTGACAAGCCTCCCGCTGCTCGGTGAAGTCCCTAGCAGATCCATACTAAGTTGGATCCAACTAACAAAAATAGTAGCATTTAATAATAAATCCAATTATCAGTGTTGATTATTGTATTTAACTACTAGTCTAAAGATATTATTAAATAAAAATGAAACCATAATATAACATATTTTCTTATATAATGAAACACAATAAGATAATTTTTTTGCGTAGTGGAACATAATTATGGTGCAATGTAAGCTGAAAAAAAGTTACAAGCAAATTATACTATAGTATCTATCCTTTTAGGTTTTGAAACGTTATATTATATAATATTTATAGGTTTAGGCATTCACTATACTCGTCAATGGGATCAATGGCCAACCTTAACATCATAAGTCCCAAAACACTTGCTGACATAAAAGTAATATTCCATTCAATTAACATTCTAATTTGAGCCATGAATTCTAATATGAAATTAATCCAAGAAATCAAGACAATGATCAATGAAACTCTAAAATCTGTACTAGCAAAAAGTTTCTATATATCATTAGCCTAGTACATGCATACTCACAAAACTTAGGGAAAATTGTAGAAACTACCCTAGAGGTTTGTGGCAATAATAGAAACTACACTTCTGGTTTTAGAAATTACCCTTTAGTTGATTGTTTCGGCCTGTTAACTATTTTTTGGGACTAAAATGCCCTTGCATTATCTTGGGCATGTGCCCATATATGTGAGAATGTAATTGTAACATAATAAACATACAATGAGGATCAAAGTATCAAGCTAAAATAATGCTTAATCTTGCCATTGGAAATATAATTTATTAATTAAATATAATTGACCCAATTAATTAATTAAATTTTAATTAACTAATCAAAATTTTAAATTATTTAATTAAATAAAACTATTTAATTAAAAAATTATTAATTTTTTTATGCCAGACATTTATGTGATTAAAAGATTACAATTAACCCCTTCAGATTGCTTGAAGTTTTCATATAACCCCCCATTCCCCCCCCCACCCCCCAGCTTATATTTTGGTTATGTGATATATAAAACCTTAAGTATCTTAAAAACCTAGAAGCACATCCCCTATGGAGCAACATAAACATTCCAATACTTTACAATAGACCTGCATTTACACTTATAGAAAATAAGTAGAACATTCAGTTTTTCAAATAACATAGGATAGAATCACTGTATGCAAATATTTGTTTATAATCTGAACAAAAAATATTAAGTTGGTTCTTCCAAAGGAAGCGACAAAAATACTAGTTAGTTTCAATACATAAGTAAAAACATTTTTCAGCCTACAATAGCCCTTCCATCGCCAACTCCACTAGCTCTATCACTAACACTAGTAACTCCATCACTAGCAGCAGCAGTAACTCCATCATTATCGAATGCTTGGCTACACCACATACTGATAGGAATTTTCATAAGCCACTCGTGAGTTTCAAGTTTTACCTCTTTCGTTTTGTACATAGCAAAGTTGTACTATTGCACATTATAGGCTCTTGCAACAACCCAAAAATATTTCCTCAACAATACCCTAGAGAATTGAAGTTCGAAATTTTAATATATGTGCCTACAACAAATCCTATTAATTGAATGTGGCACCAATTCAATAATTTCTCCACCAGGCCCTATAGAAAAATATTACAATTAGCACCCTGAGTACATAAAATGCTTACACAAAGAGCCTTAAAATAATTTGTTACATTGCATAAAATTTATATTTAATAGACATCAAAACTTAAAACATTACATTTAGCCCCTTACCCACCAAAAATGATTACAAAAAGATTCCTAAACATTTTCTAATTGACTGAAATCTTATATTCAACTAACATCACATTTTAAAACACTGCAATTAACTGCATGTACAATAAAACATGTTATAAAAAGAATCTTAAAGTATTTCATACATTATTACACAAAACACAAAATCAATATTAGAGTAAAACATTATAATTACTCCCCATATGAACTTAGAATCATTATATAAACATCTCTTAACATCGTCAAATATTGCATTGCACTCAATTTCAACAAACATGTAACTATAGAAATAACAAATAGCACCCTATGTCCTAAATATTATAACTAAAAGGCCCTTAAATATTTTTAGAAATAACGTAGTTTAAAGCACAACAATATCTTCTGTCTGTCACAAAAGTTCAAGGTATATTTGAACTAAAATTTTGAGTAAAACTAGATTTTTATAGTCCAAAATTTTGGATTTTTGTAAATATAGCCAAATCAAACAAAATGACTACCTACACTTATCAAATCATCATACCAAAATTATATTTAAAACAAAACTCTACCATAATGCATTCTTACAAAACTCTCGGCATATAAATCACAACACTAATACAAAAAGAACCAATGTTTACACATTATATGAAAATTCTAAACAAAATAAACCAAAAAAAGTGAAAAACCATATGGGATGTTACCTTTACCACCCATTTCACTGAAATCCATCACTCCACTGCAGATAAGAACAAAATTCAATGACCTTGATGCTCGGCCTTCCTCATGCTACTAGAAAACAAGGATTTTGGTAGGCAATCAATGGTGGTAGCCCTTCATGCAACATGCTGGGGCTAAAGAAAGATAGGGAAGGTGGACGAGTTTTCTCGCGAAATAAAGATTTTCTGTCTTTTTTTCTCTTTTTTTCTATACAAGGTATTCTTTTCTTTTTTATTTTACATATATTTAGTTTCTTTTTCTTTGTTTTTTTAAACAAAATAACTGAAGGGTAAAACAATCTTTAAACAATTTCCATCACGATTTTTGAACAACAATTTTTGAGAGGTTTTTTTTTTTATTTCTCAAACCAAATGGTAGTTTCTAATTACCCCAAACCTTAGGGGTAGGTTTGGTAATTATCCCCAAAATTTATTAAAAATTTATTCTTTCATACATATTTTGTTGATTCGTGCTCCTAACTTTCTTTTTAGATATCTGATTGGCTTGATTCTTGTGGCATTAGAAAGCCAAGAAAGAGTAATAAAAGTTTTATGTTGATGACTTAGTATAAATTGGCTAATATGGGAGAGAAAGATAAAGTTCAATAGGTAGTAATGGTGCAAAAACAAATTTCCAGTTTTTAGGAAATTTTTTGATGTGACACTTGATTGTATTAAAGCTATAACTTTTACAACATTCCTCAAATAGAGGTGACTCAAAATCCTATAAAAAACTATGAGATAGATCTATAATTTTTCTTATGAAACCTTTTCCAAATTCAATTTGGAAATAAGAGAAAAATCAATTACAATGTTCTCATGAAAACAAATAGGCATTTCCGATAGAAAGATTTCTAACATGGCCCATCAATATATTTTATGAATAAAATTAAGATTTTTGGTTTCTAATATTACTGGATTATTCTAGAAAATTTTGAAATTAATTTTACAAAAATTAATAAATTAAGATACTTTAATTATCATATGTAGCAAATCCCTCAAATTCAAGATAGTGATTCAACTCGACAAGCATTAAGGCAATTATACTTGAAGATTTCTAGAAAAATAAATATAGCGTCTGAGATTTTCAAATTATACACAAATATTCTAAACAAATGATAGTTTCATAACTAAAATTTCCAACTAAAAATTCTTTGGGTGGGTAAATATATTTTTAAAAGAAACTATTCGGACTTGGCACTAAATTTGGCAGCAAACATTCAAAATCTTTATGAAATTCAAGAAAAAATATTTATATGTAAAATTTTGCAGTTATATTCTAAATACCATTTGTTAGATAAAAAATTTGACAAAAAATTATCAAAATTTGACCCATGAACTAATGTAAAACTTCCAACCCTAGAATCTAAAAAACAAAACCTTACAACATCAACTATTAGACTTCACAAATATCAAATGCATACAAAGTACAAAATACTATGACATATAGTTTAACCAACACTTATGTTTATATTATAATTTAAATATGAGATCATACCTACGAAGAAGTGAGAACAAAAGTTGACGACGTTGATATTTCTTAGCAATCCTTTTCTTGTCCTACTGATGAAGAGGAATGGATTGAGAACTTTCTAAAGAAAATTATTTTGCTAGAAATTTGAAGGTTTGAATGTACATTGTAGATAGACAAAATATTTTGAATGTGATATGGAGAAAGAGACCAAATAAATTATTCTACAATGACTAGAGTGCTGAAAAATTTCTCCTTATCTACTTAGTTGCTAGTTTGTTATTTCTTTGTTTTCTTTTCTTTTGTGATTTAGCTTTTAAAAAAGGAAAGTAATTATAATATATAAAATTTAATTATTTCTTAAATAATTCACTAATCTTAATTAATTAAGATTTATAAACAAAAAAAATATGGGACACTATATCCCTTCTCTCAAAAGAATTTGGTCCCTAAATTCTAACTTGGATTTGCAAGAACATTCGAGTGATATTTCCATATTTCATCCTTATTGTCCCAGGTCACATTCTCTGTCTTATGGAACCTCCATAGAATTTTTACCAGAGTGATACTATTTTGTGCATAATTTTTGTATTCTTAATCTAGGACTTGAAAGAGTCGCTCTTGATACTTACTTAGTTGTGATACATTGAAGACATTATGTATTCTCATAAAAGTTTGATAGTAAAATAAGTTGATAAGCTACTACTCTAATCCTCACAAATCCTTTTTGAGTGACAGTTCAAAAACTCCATATCCCCAACACTAATTTTACAAAAAATATTCTTATATCATCTGCTTAATTCTAAGTCATGAGTTGGATAGTTTTGCTTGTGCAGTTCTAATTTTCTTGAGGTATAGACTATTACCTTATCATTTTTATTAGCATATATCCTAAGCCTTCTTTAGACACATTAGTTTATACCAAAAATTATTAGTGTCATCCTGTAGTACCAATATTAGTGTTGATGTATTCTTAAGGTCTTGGAAACTAACCTTATATTTCTTAGTCCACTTAAATAATCTTTCCTCTATGTCAGTTCAAACAACAAAGTTGCTATTTTTTAAAAATCCCAAACCTCCTATTGTAACCTATCAACCCCAAGAAATTTATCATCTCAATTACCATTTCTGGCCTTTTTCATTCTAGTGTTGCTTCAATTTTGGATAGATAAACCATGCCCTCATTTCAAGAAATGGTATGACTCAAAAAGGCTACCTTATCAAGCCAAAACTCATACTTATTCAACTTAGCATAAAGTTTTTGTTCTAGAAGTGTTCTTTGTGTTCCTTTTGGCTCTTTGAATAGACCATAATGTTATCAACAAAAAAACCACAATTTGGATTAGATATGGCCCAAACACACAATGTACTAAATCCATGAATGCCCCCAAGTGCATTAGTCAACCCATATGGTATTACCATGAACTCCAAATGACCTATTTAGTGTTTAGCATCGTCTCAAGCATATCATTCTCTCCAATCTTTAGTTGGTAGTACCCTTATCTAATATCCATTTTGAAATAGACTTGATATCCTTGTAATTAATTAAAAGTTCATCATTTTTGGCAAGGGTCATTTATTCTTAATTGTAACATTATTCAAGCCTTAGTAATCTATACACACCCCCAAAGTCCCATCCTTTTTATATACAGAAAAAAAAAAAAGCACTACGGTTCTACAAGCATATGAACTTGACCAAATATACCTACTTTTGAGTAGTTCTTGCAACTGTACCTTAAGTTCTTCTAGTGCCAGCCTATATGATGCCTTAGATATTAGGGTCTTTCCTAAAAGCACTTCAATGGAAATTTAATTTCGTGATTAGAGGTAGACAAGTTAATTCCTTAGGGAATACATTCGAAAAATTTGCAACTACGAGGACTTCATCAATCTTAATCTTGTCCTTAGATCTATTGATCATGTGGGCTAAGTTTCCTATCTTGTCCATTCTTAGTACAACGAAGTCAAAGTCATTCAAGTTCGATTCTATTTCCCAGTCAGTTCAATTATTAGTTTTCTAAGCTCACGTAGACTAACTATTACCAAATAGAATTTTAAGTCAAGGCAACTACTAAGTAGAAAACCTAATCTTTAACACAAACAAAAATTTTAAAATAAAATTTGTATCCAATTCTAGGTAATACTTCTCACATTCTAATCCTTATCGTTACTTTTATCTGGATCTATCTCTTTAATTACCTCATTAGAGCCTATTTCTCCGAAGTCTTCCAAAGAGTCCTTTTCATGCTCTTTGTTGGACTCTCCCTCAACTAGTTTTTCTTCTTGATCCTTTGCCTTTGACTCATCAACAAAATAAGTTAACAAATGTTATACTTCTTTAGTTGTTTTTCTAATTCCTCAAATCTCTGCTTATATAATTATATTGAAGATGTTCCATCTTAAACAAGCTAATATAACATTGGGTTAAGGTAATCCTTTCACAGCGTATTGAATTTCTAGAAATAGGTTGGTTGTAGCTAAGGTTGTGTCATTCACTTCCTCTAACCATGATCATATAAGGTGAAGCATCTATATGATACACCGGCTTACATAGGCTTTGACCCATTATCTTGCCAAAATAAGCCTAAATCAGTAAGAAAGAAATTATCAAAGTACTCTAAGTAGCAGTCTTAAAGAAAAGTTGTTATTGATTAACAATTCCAAAGAAAGAAGAAAACTACTAAGCTTTAGAATGTTTCCCATCCAAGTCTCATAATACATCTTGATCCGATCATCAAGTATCAATATGTTCAATTGTAACAATAGGCACATGTAATAACAATCCCGCATGACTTCGAAGTTAAATAAATTTTATCAATCATTTTAGTGGTGCAACCTAAATACTCAAATCAAGTCCTAAGAGTTCTATACCCAAATTCCATAGTCTGAGGATCTTATCTCAACATATTCGAAGTGAAAAACCTAATTATATGAAATAATACGATTTTATACTAAGATGTAGGTTTCAAATTTTTGGTGAACTTAGAGAACAACATTTTAAGTTGGGAATTAGAATTTTTGAGATATGTTTTGGTATTAAGAACTACTATTTGACTTTGAGAAAAGGAATGTTAAATGAAAAAATGATCTCCTAGGATCATAAATATTTTATGCAACTAGATTTTCTAATGATTTTTTTCTCATATTTACTAGTTGAATCTAGACAGATGCCAAACATATGAATAGTAGGTCTATTTGTTAGGTATTTATAGACACTTAAATCATCTCAATTTGATATATATATATATAGAGTAAGTTATCACCAAAATATTTAGATTTGTCGACTAAGAAGATATAGGACTTTGGTTTCTCGAAAATGGATATTTATGAATCCTTTACTAATTATTCCCTAAGTAAATTGATTAAAAAACAACTTTTAGGCCTATTTCTTGAGTTCTAATTGCCACCTAAATCACCTCAATCTGATTTATATGAAGAAAGTTATGATAAAAATGCTAAGAATATCTAGTCTAGCAATATAGGATTTTGATTTTTCAAAAATAGATATTTTTGACACCTTTTACTACTTTATCTTGATATAATTAAGTAAAGTTATCAACATAATATTTTTATCTATCTCTTAGGTTTTTGTAGCAATTTGAATCACCTTAATCCAATATTTAGGGAAAAAGTTATGACTAAAACACTATGGTGTGGCAAGATGGAAAATACCGGACTTTGATTTTTATAGAACAGAATATTGTTATGACTTTTAATACTTGATTTCAATTTAATTTAGAAATTTTATTAAAATTTGAATTGTAGATCCTTCTATTAGGTTTCTATATTCATTTTAATCATCTTAATCCTATATATATGGAGAAAGTTATGACCAACATACGAAGACGTGTTAAGTTAGAAAATACAGACTTCGATTTTCTATTAACAAATATTTGTGACAATTGTTACCTTGATGGAACAAATAAAAACAGTCAACATATGATTTATATCACTATTTTTAAGGTTTCTATAGGCATTTGAATCTCCCTAATCTGATATAAATGGAAAATGTTATAGCGAGAACACTAAGATATATCAACTTAGATGGCCCCTGGACTTCAATATATCACCATCTAAATTTTCTTCACATTAATGAACCTTGCTCTGATGCCACTCTATCATGCCCTAAAATTGAACCATATGATTTAATTTTGAGATGTAAAATTAAATCCTAATACATGGGTTGACAATCAAAATCATGATCATAAATAAAACTTTGAATATTTCAGTAGCCAAATAAATTTCAAACATTGCAAAACTCAAAATAACCAATCCTCTATCTTCAACTAGAATTTCATTAAAAGAAAAGAAACTAATAACCAACGTTGGAATGATACTAAAACTACTGGAAAAATTCTAAAATAACACTTCAGTTCTAATTCTTATTGAAAGTAGGTCCATATCCTCACTTGGATTAGGGTCTAGGTTTGTCAGAAGAGGGAAAAGAAAAATAGAGTATGAGTGAAGTACTCAGTGAATGCTAAGTGTGTGCAATGTAAGTTCAAGAATATATCATGATCGAAAGATGCTTAGTGATAAATACTTGAGAAAAATAGTGAGAAATGGGTATAAAGACTTGAAGAACAATCAAAAATAGTTATAAATGTTTGAGGAGATAGTTTAAAGCAGTTATACATTATACAGTAGCAAAATGGAATATAATAGTAAATATTTTTTAATAAGCTAACAATTAAATGCGATGATCAAACCACTGCTTGCTGTAGCCAGTTAACCTTATAACTTCCACCGTAACAGTCCCCTATCACTTTAGGTAAGGTGTAACCTTACCAAATAGTGCCTGAGCCTAGGTCCTTAGGAAATCCTACAACCTACCTCAGCCACAAACAGTTTCTATTATGTACTGCAAGGATTAGACCATGAGGGCTTAGGATTCAATTGACAAGCTTGTTGCTGCCCAGTGAAGTCCTGCACACACCCAGACCAAGTATGATACAACTAACAATAACAATAAATTCAGTCATCAGTGTTGATAATTATATTTAACTGCTAGTTTAAAAATACTATTAAGTAATAACGAAACCATAAAAGAACATATTTTCTTCTATCATGAAATAAAATAAAATAACTTTTATGTGCAGTGGAACATAGTTATAATGTAGTGTAAGCTTAAAGCAAATTAGGAGCAAATTATATTATAGAGTACATATCCTTTTGGGTTTTGAAAAATAATATTATATAATATTCATAGATTTAGGCACTCACTATACTTATCAATAGGATCAAGGGCTGACCCTATAACAACTTAGTCCAAAAACACCAGCTAACATAGGTGTAATATTCAATTTAATTAACGTCCTAGTTTGATCCATGAGTTCTAATCTCAAATTCATTCAATAATCAGGACAATGATCAATGAAACTCTAAAATTAGTTCTAACAAAAAGTTTCTATATGTCATTAGCTTTGTACATACATACTCACAACACTTACTATGAATTTGTGCTTTCATACATATTTTGTTGATTCGCTCATAACTTTCTTTCTAGATATTTGATGGGCTTGATTCTTATGGCATTAAGCCAACAAAGAGTAATAAAAGTTTTATGTTGATGACCTCATCTAAATTGGCTAATATTTGAGAGAAAGAATTAGTTCAATAAGAAGCAGTGGTGCAAAAATAGATTTTCAATATTCAGGAAAGTTTTTAATGTGATACTTGATTGTATTTAAGCTATAACTTTCACATGCCTTGGATGAAGGTGATTCAAAATCTTATAAAACCATATGAGATAGATCTATAATTTATCTATTGAAACCTTTTCCAAATTCAATTTGGAACTAAGAGAAAAATGCATTACAATGCTCTCATGAACACAATGGGCATTTTCTATAGAAAGATTTCTAATATGGTACATCAATATATTTCAAAAATAAAATAAAAATTTTTGGGTTCTAATATTACTGGATTATTCTAAAAAAGTTTGAAATTAATTTTACAAAAATTAATAAATTAAGATACTTAATCATCATATATAGCAAATCCCTCAAATTCAAGATAGTGATCCTACTCAACAAACACTGGGACAATTATACTTGAAGAGTTTTAGAAAAATAACTATAGGGTATGAGACTTTAAAAGCTTACACCAATATTCTAAACAAATGAAAGTTTTATTAAGAAAAGAGTCAACTAAAAATTCTTTGTTTTCAGTGGATAAATAAAATTTTAAAAAGAAAGTATTTAGACTCGGCACTCAATCTAGTAGCAAACTTCCAAGATTTTTATAAAATTCAAGAAAAAATATTTATAGGTGAAAATTTCCAGACTTGTTGTAAACATATTTATTTTGACGCACATAAAAAAAATTGACATAAAATCACCAAAATTTGACCCATGAACTAATGTAAAACCTCTAACCCTAGAATCTAAAAATCAAAACCTAACTACATCAGCTATTAAACTTTGCATATATTAAATGCATACAAAATACAAATACTATGACATATAGTTTAACCAAAACTTATGTTTAGATTATAATATAAATATGGGATCGTACCTATGAAGAAGGGAGAAAAAAAGTCGACGACGTTGAGATTTCTTAGCTATCCTTTTTTAGTCCTACTGTGTGGGATTTCTTTAATGGAGAGGATTGGATTGAGAAGTTTCTAAGAAAAATTATTTTTCTGGAAATTTCAAAGTTTGAATGTACATTGTTGAGAGGACAAAGCTGTTTGAATGTTATATGGAGAAAGAGACCTAATAAATAAGGTTATCCACTAAGACTAGAAATGCTAAAAATTTTATCCTTATCTACTTAATTGTTAGTTTGTTATTTGTTTCCATTTTTTATTCCGTTTTTCAAAAAATAAATTAATTATAATATACAAAATTGAATTATTTCTTAAATAATTCTCTAATCTTAATTAATTAAGGTTTATAAACAGAAAAAATATGGGAACCTACATAGAAAGTTTTTAATATTTTTTTAATGGCACGTCTTTATATTGTTTTTGTTTTGATTTCATTCTAAATTAATTAGATTCTCTTCTAATATATTTACATATTTTATCAATGTTATTACTTTATTATTTCCTCAATATTTATTTAAAATTAAAATTTCTGTGATCAACTTAGGATTGTAATTTTTATATTAATTAATAAAATTAGCATGCAATATTTTATTTTTCAATTAATTATATTTTATGTACTCATTTACAATACTATTTTCAAATATTTTTCTACATTCATATAAGATTTACCTTTGATGTTGAATTTTTATTTTACTATTGTTCTAATTGCAGCTCTCATGATTATCTAAATAAAAAAAAATTATATGTATTTCATAGTTGAGTAATGTACCTTGAATAATGTGATACTACGATGAAATATTTAAAATATTATAATTTTATTAAGTTGTTTAAATTATTTCATTTTTCTTGCCAAATGTATGAAGAAATACTGCATATTTTTTTATACAATATTCATTAAATTTATTAGCACTTGATTTACCCATTTTTAATTTTTTGGACATAAATTTTTTATATAATATCATGTGTCTTGATAAATTTATTTTGATTGGTTGAACCTTTATTTATTTATAATTTGTTTATAAGAAAATCATTTATTTTTCTTTCAGCAAATAAATTATTTATAAATTTTTTTTGTATATACATATAAAAGTCAAAATTTGTAGCACTCTTTATTGGGATAACACCTGAGTTGAGCCACCACTCAGTTCAGTCTTAAAGTACAAATCAACTCAAAGGAAAATAATTCATACTATCCCTAAAGATCAATGAAGATCAATACAGTCGATACGCCCATCAAAATTTTTTTTCCAAAATTATCAGAGACAACAACAACTTTCCACTTAAGTATCCACAACAAAAGTACTATGTACATTTCATCAAGGATCCTACAATGTTCATCTTATATGTGCATGTTGCCGATAATTAATCCAAACTTAACATATTACAATACCTCATAAATTCAGACCTAACATATCAAAATATCTCCAGATTAAAACATAACATTCTAGGGAACCTATAAACACATATACCACTTGATCTAATACAAAACGTAATGATGTTTGGCTTAGGCCAAAATTCCATATCTTTCACTCAATCCTATCTAAGAAAATAAGGAATAACAATGAGGGTGAATTATAAGGACTCAGTGAGGGAAAGGAGAATTATAAAATTTGAAAGGAAAGTTAATGAGATATGACTATCGATAAACAGTTTGATAACAACAAAAGGTCACTATGTATCAACAACACATACATAATACACATTAAATCAAATTTAGCAAGTTGTTAGTCATTCCATCCTTATTACTCCTAAATCAAAACCTAGTTTCCAGTACTGGTATCTGTACAGTATAAACAAGAATTTCCTTATCACTCTGTTTTGCTTGAACACTCAACTCAGCGGGTCATAACTTGTTTTATGGCATTGTCAACCATATGCTGAATCCTAACACTCACAATTTGCTACCTCCATCTACCAGTAAGTCTGGATTTTAAGTAGATACAAGCTAGAAAGACCTATGTCTGTTGGTCCATTCTACACGGCCTTCTTCTGGACCTAGCCCTTAGGCCTAATTCCCCTTATAGTATCCCTTTAGGTGATATTCACCTATGGCATCACATGGATTAGTAACTACCCATGTCTTCCCATGGGTTAGTATTTGCCCATGTCTTCTCATGGGTTAGTATCTACCTATGTCTTCCCATAGGTTGGTATAATGTAATGCTACCAGATAATAATTTAATTTCAAATAGAATTTGCAGATTTGGATAACTTTCAAAGTTTAATTGAAAACAGTCATTTTCAAGAAAAGACAGTAAAGTGTCAAGCAATTTCAAATCAAGAGAACCACACAGGGTTCGATTAAAAATAGTCATTTTTAAGAAAAGATGGTAAAATACCAAATAGTTTCGAATCAAGAGAACCTTACAGGTTTGATCAAAAACAGTCATTTTCAAGAAAAGATGATAAAATACCAAGTACTTTCAAATCAAGAGAACCTCATAAGGTTCAGTAATCAGTAACAATAATCATAATTTGGATTGATATTACATTAGCAGAACCTATCGGGTTTAATGATAAATGTGGAATAATTCATACAAGCAAGAACCAATCAGTAGATCTCTCACAGGGGTAACAATAATTAACAGAGTATAGAAATTAAGTCAACACAAACCCTCATAGGGGTTTAACAAGAAACATGATAGGTATAAGGGCTGCCAGATTGGCAGACCCTTACATGGGGTTTCAACAATTAACGAAGAAGCTTATATAAGGTAATAACTCAAAGCGAGAGACCGTCACTTTAATAATGTCGGTGATGAAGTCAACTCTACTAATCCTCATGGCCCAATCTTCCGTCACCTATTCAAAGAGTAAATTTCCATCAAAATCCTTGTTCAACCCTAATGATCACTAACACTCAAAATCGTACTAATAAAAATCCAATCTGAGTAATTATTCAACTAATACATTAGTTAGGGTTTGTTTCAATATTATTACTCTAAACAAGCTATTCGCATCAGATATGTAGATGTGCATGGAGTTTATTTATATGTATAATTCTATAATGATACTTGATATCGATTATAGCAATCTAGTTATCGATAAAAATCCAAGTTTTCAACACTTACGTTGTGGTTACATAAAATTAGAGTTTCTCCACTTAGTAAGCTATATAACCTATAGTTTACATGAAATAATACTATTTTGGATTCATTTAACTTAGTTAATCTATCAAATGTGTTCTGTTCTTACACATGGGTGTTCTGATCGACTTTTTCTGTCATTTATTTGATAATACAAAGTTTTATGAGGATCAAAATGTATAAACATATACATGTAATTACATACACCAATGATATCATTCTTATACCAATTTTTCATAAACGAGGTAAAATTTTGACGATCAGATCATATGCATGTGATCACCATGACGACATGAAGATTTTATCTGACTGTTGTAGCCAGAAAACTACACCACCCCCACTACAAGATGCATTTTAGTGAAAGGAAGCAATCCCCTAAGTTAATTTTTCCAATCATCATCGACTCGCCGCTCCATTGATTGAAGAACACCATAACGCCATTGCTCGCCACCGCATTTGTTTTTCCTTAATTTTGACCACTCTGATCTACCAAAACTCAATTAAAGACCAAATTCATGATCCTTGCGGTCAGAGCTACAAAGCCCACTACTCAGAATCGAGGTTCACTCACCAGTGACGTCACAACCACCACTTTCATCGTGAGCTCACCTTCGGCCTCAATCTTTGGTCATTACACTAGACAATTTTGAATGAAATTGGAATATTTGGGTTTCTTGCTTTGAGAGGAAAAGTTTGATACTAAATATGCTAAGTTTCATCGCCAGAGGCTAAATTGCCGGTGAGAGGGTGGTAACGGTAGTGTTGGTGAAGAAAGAGATGAAAATGGGGGTTTAATAGAAAATAAAGTATTTATAGATTGAACCTTTTTCATATTACAGATTGACCCCAACAATTTATGTAATATTTTTGTTAGGTCCAACCGATTTTAATAAAATCAATTTGGCCACTAGATTTTTATAAGGCCTAACATTTGGTCTACCAGTTTATCAAAATTAAACACTAACGCCCCCTAATTTGACAAATGGTATGATTAAATCTTTTTTGTAGCACCCCTAGAAATTTTCTTAATTGCATTTATATATATTACCATTATTTAAATTTTTATGATTTTTATTTATTAATTATCGTAAAAGTTTCATGGTCAAAATTAAAATTTTAATATAATTGATTTCACTTGTTTGAAACGTTAGGGCTGAAATACAATTTTTGATAACTTGATTGAACATTTTTGGAAAGGTTTGGGGCTTGCGTGGAAGACCCTAAGTTAACTAGGGTTCAGCTGTATTTTTCCTAAATTCATGGACTCAATTACATAACTTAAATTCCTTGAGGACTAAATTGCAAAAATAAAAATTTGGATTTTAAAAATGGGCAATAAGTTTCATTTCCTTTTTCTCCATTTCTTCTCTATTTTTCTTTATTTTCTTTTCCTTTCTTCCTCCTTTTCACCATGACCAACCACCTTTAGCAACCATTGGCGACGGCCATTATTTTTATAAACCTACACTGTAGTTGTGCTCCTCTCACCTCAGCTATCTATTGACGCCCACATGCACAACTAATGACCACCAAAGAACTACTACGAAAGAAGGCCAAAATTTGATTCATGGCGGAGCAACTAGGTTTTGAGATTTTTAGCAACTAACAATAGTTCTAAAGAGTGGTCTAGGTAGTGTTCAACAAGGGGAACAATGTGGAGGCATTACATGGTGGTGAAATGCGAGGGCAGGGATGGAAACCAATAGTAGAGCATGTAAACCGTGAAGGCTTCGGGATAATTTTTGAAGGGTTTTCAAGCAGGCATTAATGGAACTAAGAGTACTATTGGAAAGCTCTCAACAAGAGGTATCTTTGGGTGGTAACGTTATACTTTCTAGCGACAGTAGATGGTGGCCAATGGTAACAGCGTGGCGGCAATAGTGAAAAGATAGTTTTCTCTCAATGCGATGATCGTACCTGTGCTATTAGCTTGTGGTTTTGAAATTTTGATGGTGAATTTTGAATTTAGTTTAGTTATGCCTTGTTATATATATGCTATGTATGTTGTACCTTTCCCTATTTAGGATTATACCTATTGGAATAGAATTATTGGGATGAAACGAGATTTTTGTATATATATATGCATGTGTTTTTGAACCCCATGCAAGGAATAAGGAATTTAGAAAAGTGAATTATGGACCCAAATTTATGCATAATGCTAAATTGGACTTGATTATGGTATTAAAGATTATATTATAAGTTTGAATGGTACCTGATAAGGAATCGATGGGGAATTAACCTTATTTATAGATAGGATTATGTCATGCCCATGATTTTCTCTATAAGAATGAGGTTAATTATGGAATTATAAATTTTTGAGATAATAGGCTAAATGATGAAAAATTGTATAACAAGGACTAATATACCCTGATAAGTGAAACAAATGTGGAATTCGAGCCATGCTTCGGTAAAATTTACGTTATTAGTTGTTTGCGAGACAGTAGCATTATTTAAGTTTTAAATTTTCATATTAAGGGGTTGATTAGTAATTTTAGAATAATAATAAGCCTGATGATGATGATGAATTAAAGAGTCAAACATGGATTTTAACTATAATTATGCTCTCTTGGTTTGGTGACAAGGACTTGGGAGCTAATGATCATTGAACTGTCGATTTTGACTATATTACCGGAATAACTAAAGTGAGGGTCTCTTGCTTTAGGTTATTGTTTTGTTTAAGCTTACTCTTAGATTATTGCACCTCTGTGAGGGTCTACTATTAGGCCTTGTTACATCTATTTGTTTTTGTGGCATAACCCTTATGGGGGCTACTGTGCTTAATTATACTTGCTCATAACTTGCTTGATTATACTTGCTCATTTGTTTGAGATCCTACTTGATTGTGCACTTGATCGTATCAATCGTTTGATTGTATACCCCTGTACAGGTTACTACCTATATCACTCTATTGAGTTACTATTGTTTGTTCTAGCTCCCAAAACTCCTATCTATCTTAATTGGTACTTGTTATGTTTGGTTCTTGGTGTTGTTCTATTATCAAATTCCTTGCTAGCATGTTCAATTGCTTGATTTATACTTATCGTACTTGTTGTACTTGTCATACTTGCTTGGGGATAGTACTTGGGCCAAATGCCAATCCTATGCAGAATGGTAGGATACATAGGACACATCTTACACTCCACCTAGGTGTCCACAATATGCTAGGGATTTACCCCTACATGTCAGCGGTGTGCTAGGGATTTCCCCTTAGGCATCACAGTGCACCATACAATCCTTATAGGCACACCAATTTTATGTTGAGCTGTCATACTTGGAAATACTTGTTTAAATGGTTTAAGGTGAATATATGCATATCTTACTTGTCCTGTTGGAATGCAAATACTGTAAGGGATTGCTCGTTGTACTCATTCTTGCTTGTTTGTAACTGCTTTTGGAGCAATAAGATAGGAGAGCTTCCTATTGTTATTATTATTCTTGCTTGAATCGTAATTGCACTTGTATTGCTTGTTGATTTTAAATATGTTAAGATATCTTCTTTCCTTAATAGATTTCTAGTACTACTTAATTGTATATCACTCACTAAGTCCATTGGACTTACTACCATTTCTCATCATTTTTGCGGACAGGACTGTATAGGATGAAAGTTCTAACTTGACAGGAAGATATGCTCTCTTTTGTAATAGCAAATGTGCTAATATGTTTATGGGCCTTAAGAATGTTACATATAAACTTAGAGATGTTGTTATAAGTTAGAGTTACTGCGATTAGCTTCGGATAGTACATATATACTTTGCTAATCATTAAGGATAAACTTTGATTTCACCACTATAGTTTTATAAGTAATGATTGAGATGATTATTTCTACTTCTTATGATATGATGGTATTCAAAAAATGTTCTTAGGGCTATTGTGAGTATTTCAAGTCCCGATTTAGGATTAAGTTATTTTGGTATCTTAGCTTGTGGTTACCCTGAGCGAGTTGTCACAGGTGGTATCAGAGCTTAGGTTTAGATGACCCAGGAATTCAACATGTAGTAGAACCTACAATAACTTCTATTTAGGTTAGCTCAAATGCACACTTAGGGATATAGCAGTACTATTATGGTATAGCAGTAATGTTAAAAGATAGTAGAACCATAAGGCCTGAGTTTGGATTATATTGCTTGGTATTAATGAAACAGATCTTTATGATTTGTTGTAGGATAGCTAGTAGCTTCAGAAAAGGAAAGCTACCTACTGATGATCAAGGCAAAGAAACCCTTGAAGATAAAAGTAAGATAGGAAGAATAGAAAAACCTTAGAAAGATTTGCAAAACATTAGAGGAAAAGTGCTATGGGTAGCTTAAACACCTCAAACAAGCTCAAGAAGTGATGCTCCATACTGAGGGAACGATAGGCACCTAAGACTACCTTAATGACCGCATCATATGTGATCTTGAACAAGAGCACCTTCGGATCAGTATGCAGAGATGTAAATTCAAGAGCTTCACAACCTGCGAGCTAATATGGAAGTAACATTTCAAGCACTGCAGTTCAACTATTGGAAATAAATTAGTATTCCCTGCCCGACCATGGATGAGATGGGCCAAATGATAGAATACTATGGTAGGGCCATTAATTAGGTTATTGATGATGGTGCAGAAATTGATGTTACAACCAAACCTTTAGGTATCTATCTAGCCCTAACACCCAGTCACAGACAAAGGTTACAAAAGGAAGAGCAATCCATCAAGGAGCAGACACCTATACTTTAGGAGAAACCCAAAGTAGAGCTAGAGAAAGAATTGAAAGAACAGCCTAAAGAAGTCCCTGATGCTAACCCCATTCCTGAACCCCTAGTTGTGGTACCACTCGAGATCGACAACAAAGGGGATGGAGTAGACTTAGACATCATATGGGACTTGGACTTTGAGTGGCATGAGTTTGATTAGTGGAGAGACAATGAGCTAGATGCAGTATCGAATGTCACTATTGAAGAAGACTAGATTTAGGTTTAGGTGCAGTGGGTGTTATTGTATATTAGTGGGGTTGTAGCTTGTGGTATAACTGTCTTTGTTTTTCTTATTTCATATATGTAGTTATATTTTCACTATCTTATCAAGTTTATTTCGACTGAGTGGTCAGCTGGTTAATCTTTCATATTTGAATATGACTTTTAACTATGTTGATATTAATCTAATGTTAATAACTTCTATTTATGATGACTATATATTAATTTCATTGTTGGTCTTAAGTTGTTAAAGTTTTGGTGTTTGATCTATCTTATTCTTATTTTCCTTACCTGAATAATGATTAGGTCATGTTGGATAAAGCTTGGTTTGCAATTAGTGTTTGCAGCGTTGAAATCTTGAGTAAATAATGGCATCTATGGTTAGTCGTAATGCTCCTAAACCTGCAAGAATAGGTTTAAGAGAGATATCTTTAGGTCGACAAGTTCATACACCACATGCTCCTAGTTGAGGAGCACCTATTTATCCACATTACTTGCCCGATGAAGAAGTATATTAGACTCCCCCAATGAACCAACCAAATGAGAATCCTCCAACAATGCCAGTATATCATGAGAGATAAACATGGGCAATCAGCTCATCAACCAACCAGTAGAGTTGGAGTAGCAGAAGTAGTTTTAGATGATTGAGTTTTAGAACAATTTTTGCAATTTTAGCCCTTGAAATTCTATGGAGAACTAGATAACCATAAATCAAAAGAGTGATTGGAAGATTTAGATAATATATTTAGAACTTTGAGATATCTAGGTGAGCAAAGGGTAGGTTTGCCATATTTTTTTTAGTAGGGCCTGCAAAGAGTTAATGGAGAATGGTTGAGCATAGATGGACAAAAGTAGAAACTCCTCTAACTTGGGAGAATTTTACTCAAGAATTCAAGGACAAGTATATACCTTTGGTGACCAAGCAAGCAAGAGAAAGAGAATTTATGGACTTGATTCAAGGGAATCATTCTGTTAGCCAGTATGAAGCTATATTTAGCTAGTTAGTGCAATACGCCCCATATATCTAAGGAGATAAGATCCTGTTAGCCAAATGATTTATACAAGGCTTACGATCAAAGCCAAGAAAAAGCTTAGCTATTTAGGAACTACAATATTTCAATTTAGCTGTGAGTAAGGCATTACAACTAAAGGTAGAATTGCAAGAAATTTGTAAGATTAAGGACCGAAGCCAAAAAAAACACCATACCCAGGAGGGTATAGTGGCATAAACAAGAAGTAACCTAAACTTTAAGTTAGAGGTGTTTCCCAACAAAATCCTCAAACTAATAAGATAATAGAGTTAGATGAGGGTAAAGCACTAATGAAATATGGGTACTGCAAAACACCGGGCCACGATGAGATGAAATGCTGGAAGAAGTAGGGCAAATATTTGCCATGTGGAAGTGATCAACATTTCGTGAAAAAATTCTCTAAAATGAGAGATTCACCACCTGTAGGGAAAGAGAAACTAGCAATGGAGACTAATAGAAAATAAGAGATCTGAGCTCACACCTATGCTCTTACGAGTGAAGATGCTTTTGATCTTAATAATGTGGTGGAAGGTATAATTTCTATCTCTGATATTCTTGGTAAAGTATTGTATAACCCTGGTGCCTCACATTCCTTTATATCTATTGCATTATCTCATAAATTGAATATGTCACCTAGGACTATGACCTATCAAATTGATGGTACATGCCACACAACTAATAATGCATCCCTAATACCGATCATCTCAGTGATGGAGGCTAGAAAAATTTTGAGAGAAGGTAAGCAAGGATTTTTAGCTTATCTCATTAATTAACCGCAAGATACTGTGAAGTTGAAAAATGTGGAAGTGGTAGCTGAGTATTCATAAGTATTCCCCAAAGAATTAAATTCATTGCCCCTAGATAGGGAAATTGAATTTATCATTCACACTTTACTGAGAGCTATACCATTTTCAATAACCCCTTATCGAATAGCCCCAGCTAAGCTTAAAGAATTGAATAATCAACTTAAACAACTAATTGTCAAAAAGAAAGATGGGACCCTAAGAATGTACATTGATTATCAGAAATTGAACAAGGTCACTATTAAAAATAAATACCCTTTACCCCATGCAGAAGAATTGTTCAATCTAAT
The DNA here is from genome assembly GCA_014898725.1 of Jacaranda copaia. Taxonomy (NCBI): domain Eukaryota; kingdom Viridiplantae; phylum Streptophyta; class Magnoliopsida; order Lamiales; family Bignoniaceae; genus Jacaranda; species Jacaranda copaia. The sequence goes on along the minus strand of JACGDI010005241.1, from coordinate 269,858 downwards.
GCAAGGATCAAGGACTATTTCAAAATTAGATATAAGACAAGGGTACTATCAATTGAAGATCAAGAAGGAAAATATTCCTAAGATCGCTTTCAATTCTCAATACTGTCATTTTAAATTTGAGGTGATGCCTTTTGGGTTGACCAACACATCGAAAACATTCATGGACTTGATGCACCAGGTTTTCAAATCATATTTAGATCAGTTCATAGTTATCTTCATTGACGACATTCTGGTGTTCTACAAATCTAAAGAAGAACATGAAAAATACTCGTACACAGTCCTCAGGACTTTAAAGAAATATCATCTGTATGCTAAATTTAGCAAGTGCAAATTATGGATAGAGAAAATAACCTTTTTTTGGCATGTCATCACCTAGAATGAGATCAAAGTTGACCTCTCTAAGGTGGAAGCAAAAGTCAACTGCAAAGTTAAAAGTTTCTTAGGGGTAGCCTACTATTACCAAAGATTTGTTCAAAATTTCTCTAAGATAGCTAGCCCATTAACCAAGTTGATGTAAAAGGATTAGCCTTTTGACTAGAATGATGATTGCGAAAGAAGCTTTCAAAAGTTAAAATAATGGTTAACTATAGCTCTAATCCTAGCTCTTTTAGACAGCTTAGAAGGCTATGTTGTGTATACAAATGCTTCTAATAGGGGGTTGGCATATGTGTTGTTGCGAAAGGGGCGCAGTATCACCTATGCCTCTAGGAAATTAAAATCCCATGAAGAAAATTGTCCAACACATGACCTTAAGCAAGCTGCGGTCATTTTGCATTATCAAAATGGAGGCATTAGCTCTATGGTGCTACCTTTGAGGTGTATATGGATCACAAGAGCTTTAAGTACTTGCAATCACAAAAGGACCTAAACATAAAGTAATGCTGATGTATAGAATTCCTAAGAGACTATGATTTCTCTATCACCTTCCACCACAACAAAGCTAATGTAGTAGTCAATGCATTAAGTTGGAAAGTTGGGTTGATTTATTTATAGGCAATAGAAACATTCAAAGGTAGAAAGTCAAGTTTTATACTAAAATTTAAGTAGCATACTTCGGTTGCTAGGATGAAAGTTTAGCTATAACTGTATGATGAAATTTGACGAGCTTAGGTTAAGGATGAATGGATACTAAAATAGAAAGAAAATGTTAAGAGTGCTAAAGGATCTGAGTTTAATGTCAATGATCAAGGCACCCTTCTATTTTGGAAAAGAATATGTGTGCCAAAGGAAGTTAAGGAAAAGCTATTGAAGGAAACACATAAGACCAGATATACGATACACCCAAGAGAAGCAAAAATGTATCGAGACTTAAAGAAATAATTCTGGCGAGAAAGGATGAAAAGTGATATAGTAGATTATGAACAAAAGTATCTGACTTGTCAACTGGTTAAGACATAACACCAACAACCTTTAGGGTTGCTACAACTATTTTTAATTCTTGATTGGAAATGGGAATAAGTTACTATGGACTTTGTGACTAGACTACCAATAGCCCAAGGAGGATACGATAGTGTGTGGATTGTAGTGGACAGCTTGACTAAGTCATTGCACTTTTTGCTAGTAGGAACACACTATTGGGTTGAACTGTATATTAAGGAAATTGTTCAACTATATAGAGTCTCGACCAGCATTGTATCAAATCGAGATCTAAAATTTATGTCAAGGCTCTGGAAAAGTTTAGAAAAGCATTTGGGAACAAAACTAAAGTTTAGTTCTACTACCTATCCTCAAATAGACAGGCAATCGAAATAAGTTATCCAAATTTTGGAAGACATGTTGGGAGCCTGTGTACTAGACTTTGGAGAAAATTGGACACAACACCTTTTGTTAATCAAGTTTACCTATAACAATAGTTGTCAGTCAACAATTTAGATGGAACCGTATAAGGCTCTACACGGTAGAAAATATTAAATGCCAGTACGTTGGCATCTGGAGGAACACAAGAGCAGTACTGATCAATCTTTGAATGCTATAAGATTTGAGCTGATACATGATATAATTAAGAAAGTGTAAGTGATCAAATAGAAAATAAGAGTGGCCCAGGATAGACAAAAGTGTTACATAGACACTTAGAAGAAGTATTTGGAATTTGAAGTTGGAGATCAAGTATTACTCAAATGTTTCGCAAGAAAAAGAGTCAGAAGAATTGGCAAAGGTAGAAAACTTTGCTCAAGGTATGTTGAGCTCTACAAGATCTATAAGAGAATAGGACTAATTGCATATCGTCTCAGGTTACCCAAGATTTGAGAGTAATGCAAAATGTCGTCCATGTGTTACAGCTTCAAAAGTACTATCCCGACCTTTCTCACATTATATAACCTAAATACATATAATTGAAAGGTTATCTAACATATGAAGAGCGGCCTGTATATGTCTTGGATTAGTAGGTTTGAGAACTCAGAAATCAAAACATCACACAAGTGAAGATGTTATGGGCAACCACAATATAGAGGAAGCCACATAGGAAAGCGAAGATCTCGTGCACCCACAATATCCTAAACTCTTCCAAGTTTTAGGTGAGAATCTGGGGACCATATTCTTTTAAGGGGGGAGTCTGTAGTACCCCTAGAAATTTTCTTGATTTCATTTATATATATTGCCAATATTTAAATTTTTATGAATTTTATTATTAATTATCTTAAAGGTTTTATGGTCAAAATTATAATTTTAATACTTGATTTCACTTATTTGAAACTGTTGTGGCCGAAATACAATTTTTGAAAAGTTGATTGCACACTTTTGGAAAGGTTTGGGGCTTGCATAGAAGACCCTAAGTCACTTAATGTTCATCCATATATTTCCTAAATTCATGAACTCAATAGCATAACTTAATTTCATTGAGGACTAAATTGCAAAAATGAAATTTTGGATTTTAAAAATGGATAGTAGGTTTCATTTCTTTTCTTTTCTGTTCCATTTCTTTCCCATTTTTCTTTCTTTTCTTCTCCTTTCTTCCTTCTTTTCGCGATGACCAACCACCTCCAACAACCACTAGTGACAATTGTTACTTTTACAAACCAACATCATAGTCAAGCTCCCCGTACCTTCAACTCTCCATTGACGCCCACATGCACAGTTAACAACCACTAACCACTATGAGAGGAGGCCGAAAACAAGTCCACAGTAGAGCAGCTGGGTTTCAAGATTTTTGGTGACTAATGATGTTCTAAAGGGTGGTCTAGGTAGTAGTCAATGAGGGGAACAATGTGGAGGCATTTCATGGTGGTGAAATACAATGACAAAGGCAAAAATTGGTAATAGAGCTTATAAACGGTGAATGCTTCAAAGCAGTTTTAAGAGGGCTTTCTGGCAGCCATTGTTAGAACTAAAGGTACCGTTGGAGAGCTCTCGGTGAGAAGTGTCTCTAGGTGGTGGCATTGAACTTTTCGACGGTGGCGGGGTGGCGGCAATTTTCTCTCCTTGATGCGACAATCACACCTATGCTATTGGTTTGTGGTTTTGGTGGTGAATTTGGATTTTAGCTTAGTTATACCTTGTTACATATATGTTGTACATGTTGTACCTTTCCCTATTTAGCATTGTACTTGCCAAAATAGACTTTTAGGGATGAGATGAGATGTTTATATATATATATGCATGTGTTGTTGAACCCCATGCAAGGAATAAGGAATTTAGAAATGTGAATTATGGACCTAAATTTATGTATAATGCCATATTAGACTTGATTATGGTGTTAAAGATTATATTATAAGTTTGAATGGTACTTGATTAGGAATTCATGGGGAATTAACCTTGTGATAGATAGGGTTAAGTTATGCCCATGATTTCGTATATAAGAATGAGGTTAATTATGGAATTATAAAAAATTTAAGATATTAGGTTAAATGATGAAAAATTGTGTAATAAGGACTAATATATCCTGATAAGTGAAACAGATGTGTAATTCAAGTTGTGCTTGGGTAAAATTTATGTTATTGGTTGTTTACGAGACGGTATCACTATTTAAGTTTTAAAATATCATGTTGAGGGGTTGATTAGTAATTTTGGAAAAATAATTAGCATGATAATAATGTATTAAAGAGTTTAACATGGATTTTAACTGTAATGATGCTCTCTTGGTTAGGTGACGAGGAGTTGGGTGAACTATTGATTTTTACTACATTACTCGGATAAGTAAGGTGAGGGCCTCCCATTTTGGGTTATTGTTTTGTTTAAGCTTACTCTTGGATTGTTGCACCCTTGTGAGGGTTTGCCATTAGGCCTTGTTACATTTATTCATTTTTGTGGCATAACCTCTATGAAGGTTAATGTGCTTGATTGTATCTACTCGTAACTTGTTTGATTATACTTGCTCATTTGTTTGAGATCCTACTTGATTGTACACTTGATCGAACTCAATTATTTGATTGTATATCCTTGTGTAGGTTACTACTTGTATCACTCTATTGAGTCGCTCTTGTTTGTTCTAGTGCCCAAAACTCCTATCTGTCTTGATTGGTACTAGTTATGTTTGGTTCTTGGTATCATTCTATTATCAAATGCCTTGCTTACATGTGTAATTGCTTGATTCATACTTATTGTACTTGTGGTACTTATCATACTTGCTTGGGGATAGTACTTGGGATGAGTGCCAATCCTATGCGGAATGCTAGGATACATGGGACATGTCTTACAGTCTGCCTGGGTGTCCACGATATGATAGGGATTTTCCCCTTGGTATCAACAATGTGCTAAGGATTTCCCCTTGGGCATCATCGTAGGGCAAACAGTCCATATGAGCACACCAATTGTATGCAGAGTTGTCACACATGGCAGTACTTGTTTGAATAGTATACGATGAATATATGCATATCTTAATTGTTTTGTTAGAATGCATATACTGTAAGGGATTACTCGTTGTACTCATTCTTGCTTGTTTGTAACTGATTTAGGAGTAATAAGGTAGGAGAGCTTCCTATCGTTATTATCGTTCTTGCTTGAATCGTAATTGTACTTGTACTGCTTGTTGATTTTAAATATGTTAAGATGTTCTCTTTTCTTAATAGATTCCTATTATTGCTTAGCTGTATATCTCTCACTAAGTCCATTGGACTTACCCCCATTTCCCTTAATTTTTGCAGATAGGACTGTATAGAAATGAAAGTTCTAACTAGATGAGAAGCGATGCTCCCTTTTGTAATAGTAGATGGGCTAATATATTTATGTGCCTCACGAATGTTACATATGGATTTAAAGATGTTATATGTTAGAGTTACTATGAGTACTTTGGGATTGTTCATATATGCTTTGTTGATCTGTAAGAATGAACTTTGAATTGATCACTATCATGTTATAGGTAATGATTGAGATGATTTTTTCCATTGTTTATGGTATGATAATATTGAAAAGAATCCTACATCTATTGTGAGTATTTCAAGTCCCAATTTAGGATTGAGTTGTTTTGGGTATCTCAACTTAAGGTTACCTTGAGTGGGGTGTCACATTTTATATTTACATATTAACCCACAAAACTTTCAAAAATTACACGAAATATTAAATAAAATTAGAAAAATAATATTATGTTAAAATAGCAACATAATGAAATTCTAGTGGTGTTACAAAACTTCATTGCTAAATAAATACCTTGTACATAATCAATATATTTCATATTTAATAATTTGTGTTCACTTTGATAATACTAAATATCAAAAATTAAATGAAGATACGAAGTAATAAAATTATCTAATAATTATGAGCTCTAAGTGAACTTTTTTTTTTTTTAAAGTGTTAGATAAGCTCAAAATTTATCCAAATGAATTAGTTGATAACTAAATTATTTCAAAACAACAACCAATTTTTCATATTTAAGAAATTCTTTTGCAATTATATAGATATAATCATTTTATTTTTATTTGAAGCAATACAATATTTAATTATTTTTAAGTATTAAGTAAATAAAAAATATTCAATTTTTTGATCAAATAAATTATTTTTTTCTTAATTAAATAATTAATTTCTAGATAACTTAAAATTAAATAAATATAACTTATATGTATTATACTTTAAAAGTGAAATCAAAGTACTTAACAATTATAGTTATCTCTTAATATAATGACTTAGTTAAAAATTTTAATAACTCACGATTTGTTGTTTATAACAAGATAGATAAATATTTATGTAAACTATTAAATCATCACTTCTTTATTAAAGTGTTAGAAATTTGAAAAATAAATAATTATAAATTAATCTATATGTAAGCCCTCAATTTATCAAAGCTTTCAAAATTTAATTACTTTTACATTAATAGTTTTTAGATATGTAGCTATTTTTACATAAATATACACACACATATATATATATATATATTTATAGAATATGATAAATAATTTAAATTGAAGAATTTATTTCAATTATAAAAAGCTACTTCATTCAACAACTATAAACTCTTAGCTCTGTTTTTATATTATTAATTTAAATCATTTTAGCTTTTTAGTAATATAAAAATGGAGAACTTGTTTTCAATTATTTCAAATAAATTCTTCTATATGGAACATATATATAGTTGATATAGTTGAAAAAAATTTAATATTATAAATGACCACTTAAAGAGCAAATGATATCAATTTTTACATTTTTTAATATATTTAGTTACATAATTTCATAACTATATCACGTACAATTTTTTTAATATTTTCTTATAATATTCATGGTTAAAATGTCAAATATAAAAAGTTTGACAAAAAGTAAGTCTCTGGTTTAATTATTCATACATTTCTATATACTTATAAAAGAAACTTATGAGAGATTGATATTTTATTTTGAATTGAATATTAAAAATTTACTTATTATTTTATTCATGTACGCAGTATATATTATTTGATAATTTTAAAAATGATAAAATAATTACATATATAAATAAAAATAAATAAATTTTACTTATTTGAGCTATGTGGAATATTAAAAGGTATTTTAGTTTATAATAATTGCACGCTACAAACTATTTATTTATTTAATTGTCAAATAATAACCTAATGTAGATTATTTTCATAGATAAAGTACATAAAGATTATATGTTTACTCTAATTAAAAATACTTAATATTTAAAAATCTCAAATGTTACAAAAATTGCAATTGTGACTTCTACATTATTAAGAAATCATACATGAAATTTTTATATTTAAAAAAAATCATTTGCTTGTTTATCATATTAAAATATATATCTATAAATATATATCTAATTTAAAAAGAGTATTTAGTAAAATATTCTACTTTATTTTTATTTTCTTAATTTTTTCATTTATTTTTTTAAAATTTTATCATTTAACAAATTTTTGTATCATGCATTTATAAACTTAGAGTTAGCAATTCTTGATATTCTACAACTTATATAAGTATAAATTATTTTCAAATATATTATTTTAATTGAAATATTCATATTTCGATACATCGCATCAGACGCATGCTAGTTTATTTGTAAACAAAAGATAAGGTTTTTAATGGGATAAATGCGAAGCACATATCATAAAATAGGGGAAATTATGATTAAAGGAGAAACATTCATTTCCAAATTCTTAAAGCATGGTAACTTTTAATTTAAAATGCCAATCTCAATGCAAAATCAAATTTTTGTTACACCTTTTATTTTTCTTGCTTAGAAATACCAATATTTGAATGAATTGTTTATTTTTAGCACTAATTAGTTCAAATTAAAATCAGTAAAAAATTCAATTCATCTCTTACCAAAAAAAATTGGGGATACTTGAAAAACTTTCACAGTATTTGAGATACGTAATAAATAAGTGTTTCCACAAAATAAAAAGTTAAAATATATCAACATAATATACTATCTCACTATCAAGTATAATTTAAATTATTTTGTCAAATGATGCTAGTACAACATTTTAGTTATAAACAGGACAAGAAACTAATTTGCTATTTGTTGACCTTATTTCTTTTGTAATTGTTTTCCATGGTTGTTTAGTGATTGAAAATGATCGAATTATCTTCATAAATGTGCTTGAGAAAAGAAGCAAGGAATCAGGATAAAGATGATAAACGAGAAACTGCAGAAATATTTTTCCATACCTTTTTTTATACATAATTTAGAAATATACAAGTTGAATCTCTATTGCATTGTTCATGATCATGGACCACTTATTTTTTATTTCTCATCATATTGTTCGTACTTGGGAATATGAGTGAGATCAAAACATAGCTCTGTTGTTAATATGGATTAAGATATATACATATATATATATATCTGTAAAATATTCATAAAACGTAGAAAAATAAGCATTGTAATATGATATATAATAAAATATATTGCTTATCAGAAGAACAATCCCTTTAAAATTCTTTCTTTGTAAAAAATTTGAATGCAATTCACAATTATTTTAAATTGTTTTTAAGTGTCGTACAATATTTTTATTGGAGTAAATATGAAGTATGCTTTTTATGAATACAAATGTAGATCTTAAAAAAAAGTACTAAAGGGACAATCAGTTAAAAGTTAATACATACTTTAGGAAAGATGTTGGAAGGAGTAACATAAAAATATAGTTTTGCCATAAAATTAATATTTTAATTATTTGGAAAGTTTAGCTATCATTTCTAATAAGCTAGATTATGTTGAAACTAAGAATTGAATTAAATTGTTTCGACATTTTGTGTTCTGGGAGATATTAATATGTGTCATATATTAAGTTGCATTTCAAAAAATTTAAATATTTATAGAATTTACGTAATATGTAAACTATATTATATGATAATCCTAAAAGTAATAAAACAAATTCATAAACAAAAATAAATAAGTATTGTCCTATTGATGAACCAAGAATATTTTAAATGCTCAAATGTTATAAAAATCATTGGCTTCAATATTATTCACGATATCATATTAAATATTTTTCATATGTCAAAAAACTAATTTGCTTATATATCATATTTAAATATTCTTATATATAGCTGAAATATATTAAATAAAAAAAATACTTTGCTCAATCATTTATTACCTTTTTCTTATTAATGTTTCTACATTTTAATAATTTAAGAATCTATGTATAATCTATAAACTCAAAGTAAACACTTCTCGGTACTCTACAATTTAGTCAGACTATATAAATTATCATCAAATTTAAAATTTTATAATGAAATCTCCAGTTTATGTTATTAAATAATAGCTTTTCTTTTCTAAAATATTAAAAAGATATTTTGTTATCCAACTACTAGAAGTAAAATGAATGTTATTATTATTAAATATAAAATATTTGAATAATTGAAGTTATTTTTAGTGCACCAGACACATATTGAGCAATTTTGTTTATATGAAGAGATACCTTAGTAATAAGATAGGAGAATAATTTATAAATTATTTTAAAACACTATTAGCAAAAAAATACATTGCGATTCATTTAAATTCTCCATTTTCTATCCAAATAGTTCATTATTCATCCACCAAAACATTAAAATCTTTACTATTTCTTGGGCAAAAAATATATTTTGCAAGCCCCTAGAGAAATTAATAAAAAAAAAAGGTGTAACACCCCTAAAAATTTAATTGGTAAAAATAAAAAATAAATATTATTTTAATTATAAAAACCCTTAGGGGTTCAAAATATAAATAAGGAGAACTTAATCACAAGGAACCAAAAGATTCTTTGGGTCAATCTGTAATTAAAATGGGTTAATTGGGTCAAAATGAGGCATTAACAAGTGGTGGACTTAATTGAAATTGGGAGAACTATTTTGGGGGTCAATTTGTAATTTTGAAAACTACCTATATAAATAGCAAAAACCCACCCCATTTTTTTTCAAATTCTCACAAACTACCCCCCACCACCCTCATAGATGATTCCCACCAATGGTCGGTGAACCATGAAACAAACCATTCCATCTCCTTCCTCACAACTCAAGAAATGTGCCCATACCAAAAACTCTCCAAAATCATTGGCAAAATGGCCAAAATCGGAAACTGAGGAAGAGTTCACGGCAGAGGTAGGGGTGCAACCATTTTGATGGATGTTGGTGGCAACTAAGAGGTGGGATTTGACGGGTTCAATGGGACAAAAACAACAGTGCCTTCAATTTGAGAAACTAACAATAGATGGAAAAGTAATTGAAGAAAAATTGCGTGCCAATAGCAACGGCGGAAGAGGACCTTGGTGGCGATTTGCTATTTTTTGGTAAATTGATTAGCCAAATGGCATCCAAATGAAAAATTATTTTGGGGCTTTTGATTAGCACAGCAAGGTGCACATTTTGGTGTGGCTAACTTCCAACTTCGATGATGGTGCATGGCAATGCGTGACAATAGTCCAGTAATTTGGCAGCGATGCTCTGGTACGTGAAGGTTAGTTTGTTTGGGATGATGATCCAAGAGCATGAAGCCTACTATGGCACAGTGAATTGACCTCAAATTCAGTCAATTTGGTAAAAAAACTATTTAACTAATTAAATGATTCCTGATTTGGTTCGATTAAATTGTAAAGCTGATTTTTATTGTAAATTTAAGTAAATTGGACCAAGAATTGTGATTATAGACTAAAATGATCATAGAGGAATTCGATTGAAAGTATATATGGACTCAAATCATAAATTAGAAGCTAATTATCATTACATTGAGTTAGTTAATGCAATTGAGAAATCTATATTATGAAATGTTGCAAAGATTGTTTGTTGTTGGGAAAACATGTAGAACTTGTATGGATAGCCTAGATTTATTTATCATGGACTTAGAAAATTAAATTCAAAATTATGGGTAAAATTTTATTCAAATTATTAAATGTCCCTTGATTTAGTTTGGTTAAAATATTAAGCTAATTATTGATGTGAGTAAAGTTAATCGCATCAAATTATAATTATGCATCGAAATGATTAGAATAAGATTGATGGTGTCAAGCCAAAATAGTTAGATATATAAGTTGTATACTTTACTTAGTTGGCCCGGATTACTAAATTGGACCCTAGTAATTATTAATTAAGCTAGTTGATGTAATTAATACCTAACTTTTGTGTAATGTTTCAAGGATTAATTATTAATGGAATATAATAATTCATTTCAATTTAGCTGAATTAGTACACATGAGCTTGGGCATTAATTTAAGAAATGATCAATGACTCGAACCAAGTAAACCCCTCATTAATACTATAGCGACATTAGCATGATGATTTTGTTAGAATAATTTAAATAAATGGAATATTCTAACCTAAGTTACCTATATTCAAAAGGGAAAAAACCCGAGTTAGGTAGATATGCCTCATAATTAATAACACTCGATTATAAGGCATAAAAGGTTTAATTATTGTTTAAAGGGTACGGCAGAAATGTTTTGACAATAAATATGTCTTATTGGAATAGGTGATGAAGAGCTAGGGTCTCCAGAACCATAAGATGTGATAGTACCTCTGTGGAGTTTTAAGGTGAGGGTTAGTTTTTCTTTTTTCTAGGAAATGAATAATCCTTATTGTTTGTATTTACTATATCAACCTATTGAATTTGATTGTATTCATTCTGGTGCCTAAACCACCTTTTATGATATTTGTTTCTATCCTATATACCCTATAGCCTTATCGATTTTCCTTATATATGTTGTTATTTTGGTCTAGTGGACTAATCTCGTTTTGTACTCCTATTTAAATCATTCTGCATATTATTTTTATGGTTTTATCGGCCAATATTTACATATTGTACTACTATGTTTGGTCTCATAGATATGTTTCTGATCAGTTAGTTGAATATATATTATCTGTTGGCATAATATTAAATTACCCTGAAGATGCCCTTGGGGGTTGCCGCTTGATGGGACACTATGGGTTGGGTTAGGCCCAAGACTAGGTTCAAAAAGATAATAAGGTGGTATGGGCCGATGGTGACTAGTCTCCTAGCTAGTACCCACTTAAGATCCTAACTCGTAAGTAGTTGAAGGTTAGCTATCTATGAGTAGTGGTATCTAGCATGTGGCCGGCCATGCCACATGTCTACTGACCTAAGCGCTTGGGTATCAAGCTGAGCACTTGGGTAATAGAGTAATAAGGGAAACTTTGTAATGTTGTATTTGTGCTTCGTGTTACCCTTTATTATCATTTTTGTTCTATTTTGGGAGTAATAAGGATAGATTTGCCAATAGTTCCTTGAATTTTGCATCACATACAATGTTATATCATTGCTTAAAGTTGTAAATAACTTGCTCGATATTGAATCCTTGCTTATTGATTGTTACACTTTCAATAGTTTTCCCTTGATGTACCATATGTGTTGTATTACATCATTGCTTCATGTCTTGAAATCTTACTCATTGTTGAATTTGTTATCAATTGCTACATCTTTGACAGTTTTTCTTTGACTATTTGTCATGCTTCCCCCTTACTAAGTTCTTATGATTTACCCCCTTTTGTTATTTTTTGTTCTCTTCCAAGATAGGATTGGATAAAGATTGAGGACTTGAGGCTTGCCCAAGGAAAGACATGTTTTGTAATAGATTAGGTGTTATGATTGTATATATAGATTGCGCCTAAATGAGATTTTTAGATTTGGGAATGTTATGTGAATGTTTATGTTTGCCCTAAAAGACTTTGGTATGTACATATTGCAGACTTTGAATTTTCTTTTGGGTTTAGTGTTGAACTACTATCTTTTGAGTTTGTTAAACTTTTGCTACATAGTTATCTTTCATATTATGATTTAAGTTTGAAATGGTGACACTTTGGCTTAGGAATCACCCCTGGTTGGGGTGCCACAAAGGTGGTATCAGAGCCTAATTTTTTTATGGCCTAGGTTAAAATGGGAATGATTTTTGATAGCCAAAATCGATAGGTTCATTATAGATTAAACATGAATTGGGAATCATTCAGGATGTAAACACTTGGGTAAAAAAAAAAAGCTGAGCTATGCTAGGATATCATCTTCGGAGTGTAAATTCCTTTGGTCAGTAGAGATTAATTTTGACTTCAAAATTATCTAGGATGTGTATCCTTGAGTTAAAGAATACCAAGGCTATGTCATGATATGATTCTAGGAGTACATAATTTTGGGCAAGAAAATTTAAAGCTTGTATTTGATATTGATGTAGGTTTGTGTGGCACTAGGGTCTAAATATTCTCACAAAAGGCTGAAAAAATTGGTCCACACAAACCCCCCAAGAATCAAAACATGCATGAAATTCAGATTTGGATGGGGAAAATATCTTTATGATGACCAAAACGAAAAGCAAGAGTCAAACTCCTCCTTACTATCAAATGGGCTCTTCACTAGCACAACAGGATCACCACCATTTTTCCCGTGGATACACTTCTCTGTTTGGGATAACATTTTAACTGGAACTCCTCAACCCTTTTAGAATTCTATAGTCCAAATTTTAGGCCAATCAAAATTCTAGAGGTGCTCCAAGCAGAGGCAAAATTGGCTTCCAGAAATAGCTCCAATCAAGAGCAAAAAGCAACGAAACTAGATTGCCTCTAATGCAAACATCCACACACCAAATTAATGGCCTACTCTATCCAAAAATCTGGAAAATTTGCATAGAATAAGGTCAAGAAGGCTGAGAATATTGTGGTGGAAGAAGGAGGGAGAAGGAGAGAGTGATAGGAGACTAAAAACTTAGATTCCCACCACACAATATCATTGGGAGAATATCACACAAAATGTGCTCACCTCATGTATGCTATGGCTGGACACTCACTATATCTATATATAGTAGTGGTCACACACCTCCCACAAGGAGGTGATTCCATATGTCCCTTGCTTAGATGACCACTAACTTTGTGATTAGTGAATTTAATTGAACCACCAGTTTCAGCTAATGAATATCTTACAATTAAATTCTAATTTTAATTCTTATTAAATGAACTCTTCATTTAATTCCCCTAAAAATTATCTTTCCATCTTAATTAAATTAAACACTTTAATTTAATTAGTAATGGTTTAACTTAACTCTTAAGTCAAAATGCTTAACATTTTAAACTTGTCAAAATTGACTCAAGCCTTAAATTAATTTTGACCAATTTAACATTTAATTGATCAAGTCAAAATGACTACAATTTCACATCCTCAAAAACAGTCATGAATTTTCTAACTTTTTAAAAATTCACCTTCCTTCAATAGGCTATTTTATTGGCTTTTCTGTGTGACCCATTAGATTCTACCATTCATTAGACATGGTCTCATAACTCCTTGTGACTTTAGAATATTAAATATCCACTTTAGTTTAAACTCCTTTAAACTAAGCGACTCAATTCTATTAATCTCATTAATTGAAGAGTACCCAATCTTCATGGTTGATGTCTAACCTAAAGCCCATGGAGCCCAACTAGTTGGCCAAAATGAACACTCTTGAAGAACCATGCTAGCATTACGCGTTTCATGCAAATACGGTCTCCTTCTAACTCCTATCTCCCAAAAAAGGCCTAGAGCAAGATATTAATTAGCTTCCTAATAGCCTCAATACTATGTTTCTATTCTTAATTTTCAATTTTATTATGTGACCTTACCTTCAAAAAACTCCTTTTCCAAATTATCATACCACTTTGCATAAGGATTTCTAGGAATTGATCATTATAGAACACATTGGATATGTATTTGCCCTTCCCAATGAAAAAAGGTTGGATTCCTTCTTAGATCTCACAAACCTCTATATCCAATAGCTCATGCCCAATCCCTACCTAAGTGGCTTGCTATGTGACTAGGGAAGAGTCAAGCATAAGAGTCAAACACAAGGCTACCATAGATCCTTAGGTCAAAGGACTAATAATATACAGTAGCGCAAAGGGGAAAACTTGCCACTACCAACATGCTACTTCGACTATATAGTGGATTCTTCAGATAGGTCTTCGGTACCTTGTTCTCTGACAAGAACCTACCAACATACATCCATATCTTATATGGGATTGCTCATGGAATGAAGCAACATCCAACCCTTGGATTTATGCATTGTCAATGCAAGTCTATCTGAATCTTAGATGTCCTGTCTCATAAAATCCTATAACTTGAAAGATTTAAGATCTCGAACATGTAGGATTTATTCCATAATCACCAACTCGTGCGTGACCAAGTCCCACAGTCTTTTATGATCTATGGGCTTCATCCAAATACAAGTGAAGAAATTAAAGAGCATAAGATGAAAATGGCCATATAATGAATATTATTCAATCAATATTTTTTTATAATAAAATAGTTTACAAGGACAATCTAATTGGCTTGTGGGGCATTATTCCAACAATTGAATAGGATATAAACTTTTGGGGAAGTACTCGACATTAAGGAAGTGAAAGATTATTATTGAGGTGGCCAACCCGTGTGTAACCTCTTATTTATGGTATGTCAAGCATATGACCTTATAGTTGTTGGAGAGAATGATACCACTTAGAATTATAATATTATGTAAAAAATACTAGTGAAGATTGAATTTGATGAGTAAATGATCACTCTAGGAAGAGTTATACTTTATGGCGAAGAGTAACATTGAAAATTGATATTATGCAAGCAACGTTCGGGGTAGTTGAATTGGATGAGTAGAGGATTATCCTAGGAAGAAATGTACCTAAAAGTGAATAATTGTTTAGGATGAGTTATGTTTGACCTATGCATACAATTGAAATTTATATGGTATGTTTACATTGATAAGGGATAGTATGATAATGAAGCTAAACCATATAATTATGAGTGACATTAAGTTGAAAAGAAAATGTTATACATGAGATATGACGTTATGAAGTGATTAATGAAAATTGAGAGGAAAGTTGGTGTTTCAGTTATGATAGTTGATCGATGTGACCGTGACTCGATAATAAATAGATGAAATAGGAAGATTGCTTGTCAGACATGGAATTATAAGAAATTATATTGTAAATTCAAGGAAATGAATGTGGATTATGATGTTGAGGATGCTCAATACGGAAATATTGATAATGGGAGCTTGAAATCACTGTATATATTATGTACATATATGTATAGTAGCCCAGCTATGAGAGCAACTTATGAAAATATTAAACTTGGCGTGCAATCAAGTGATGATCATCCTAGGCTCAATCATTTTGATCCTCTAACTAGGCAGATAGTTAACATAGAAAATTTTAAATAAGTAAATACCAATATGAATGAACCACTAAAGCTAACTTAACTATCTAATGAAAGATCTTGATGTGTGACTCGCTGAATGAATAGTACCTTATACGAATCAAAAGTTTTATACTATAGTTTATCGTACATCCAAGATTAGAGAAAATATTCAGTGCAGTACACCCTATTGAGTAGAAGGTTAGATATGCATCATTTTTTTGACAGAGCCTACTTACAATTGGTAGAAGGTGTTAGATCGAAAGTGGGGACTGGAAAAAACTCCATAAACCTGGACTAACTTTATACATGAATTTATAGAAAAAAATTCATACCTTAAGTTGTTAAGAATGCCTGTGAATAGGAATTTATGGATCTGATCTAGGGGACTATGTTGGTGAGCTTATATAAAACCACATTCAGTAGATTGATCCAGTATGCAGCCTACATATTGGGGAACAAAGGGTGCTAGATGCACTAATTTGTGAAGGGACTCTGAGTAGAGACTAGATGCGCTTTTATCGCATGCAACCTCCTGAATTACAATTGGGTTGTGAGCAAGGCACTGTAGATAGAGTTAGAACTCAAGGAAATACAAAAAATAGACGAAAAAGATAGATAGTGATAGGCTATCAAATCCAAAATCTTTACTGGCAAAGAAAATAAGTTAGAAAAGAAATAGCCTATGATCCGATTCGGATTGCCAAAGGAGAATTATGAATTTTGTGGTGGCTCCAACCATGGGAAAATTGAATGATAAAAAAAGCTGGGAAGACATGTAGCATACAGCAGTGATTAGTATTTTGTCAGAGATTGCCCTAAAAGCAAACAGTTAACCTCTAGTGCTCAAAATAATAAAGGAAAATAGGTAGTTGGTAGTGCTATATGAGTTCTTGAACATCGAAAGAGAGTTTGTTCCATATTCTTTGCTATATCTTTTATATGAAATCTAATGAACAATAAACGTGCTGTTAGTGACTATATCTAGTATGTGTAAATTTTGTGAACTTGTAGTTAGCTGTATGGAAATTTATGACTTGTTATGGAATCTCAAGTGTGTCAAGTTTGAAATTAGCTATCTCCTAATGTCAATGTCATGTAAAAACAAGTTGTGGTATTAATGACCATTGTTGCCGTAATGGTTTTGTGATCACTTATATAGCAATATGTACTCTATGGGTGGAAAAAATAGAGATGACATCAGACCTCACTACACCTTACTAGTAGATCTAAAGATAGGGAGGCATGTGGCATAAATTTTGTTGCAACGGGATGGTGGACCCTATAATCCTATTGATGAGCAAATTAGGTTAGTAATTCGTAAGTATAGCAAAAACTATATGAGTGATAACCTTGAGAAATTTATAGAGTTTTGCCCCTCATTTATTGAAAATATCAGACAAGTGGAACATCAGAGTATGAATTTAGTAACAAGATGCAATTCAAGGTTCAAAACAACTTAATGAATAAAGGAATTGAAGATACTACTTACTCTTAAGAGTTGCATCACTAATAAAGATTGACAGAATAATAGTAAGAGCTTGACATAACACGTTAAGTTTAGGAATTAGAATAATTTTTTCTCATAAGCTATTTAACCTAACACAAGCACTAAGGTTTGTTTAAGATCGAAACTAAGAATGTGATACCAAAAATAGAAATCTAAGGAGAAGATAGATTAAGAACTACTTTCCTCTTGCAATACAGATATTATGAATTGTGGTGTTGTTATTGGGGATAATTCAAGCTCTTACAATATTTGTAAATATAACACATAGAAAATTATCCTTATTATGAGGATTGATTGGTAGTGATCTTTTTGGGAACCTTTAAATTACTTGACATCGAGGAATTATTCACGTTACAATTGTGTTTGGGTTATAGCCTCGCAAACATTAAAGAAGTGATCCTATTAGAATCAAGGTTATGGACAATAGAGTATGATCAGAAAACATATCAAAATTACAAAAGTTGCTTGGGTTCTTCAAATTAGTACCAATAGTGCATTCAAGGCTTTTCCATATCAATAGGTACATTGGTGAAATTAACTAATGAAATGTTAAGTACATATGTGCCTTGTTAAGGAAATTTGGTTATATGAGAATGATCTCATATGCCTTAGGAAAACTTAAGTCATATGACTAACTCCCTTACTTATATTTGGGACTATTGAAATGACAATTGCTGTAATGAAATAGAGATATAATTTAAGAGTGAAAAAATAGAAATCCGTGATGATTGCGAATGTACTAGTAGCTATAATTTAGGTTAATCTAAGATTTACAAACACTCTAGGTTTGAAAATAAGGCATTGTACTAGTGATTGGAAAAATACATGAAGGATAAGTATGGGGATTGCAAGGATGAAAGCTTAACTATGAGTTATAGGCCTCAATAATTAACCCTAATCACATGATAAAATGAAATATACTCAAGCAAGGATAAGTAGATCGAGAAATTGAGGATGATAATCTCAAATATTAAGGATTTTAGATTCCAAGCTCAATAGTGGCAATCATTTAAGACTAGGGAAAAAGAGATACAAAACTCATGGGGCTCAAGATGAATTGTTAGAAAAAACATTTGACATTTGGAACTTATCATAACTTTATATGAGAATCTGGGGACCAAATTCTTTTAACAAATGAGGACTGTAATCCTTTGTGGTGCCATAGTCGAGGGTGATCCTAAGCTAATGTGCCACAAATTCAAACTTAAATCATAAAACAAAAGATAACTATGTAGCCAAAGTTTCATAAACTCAAAAGATAGCAGTTCAACACTAAACCCAAAAGATCATTCAAAGTGCGCAATATGTACATGCCAAAGTCTTTTAGTTCAAACTTAAACATTCACATAACATTCCTAAGTCTAAGCATCTCAATCATGTATCATCTATATATACAATCATAGCACCAAATCTATTACAAAACACGTCTTTTCTCAAGCAAGCCTCATGTAGCACCCCTTCCCAAGATAGCACCTAAGTTGAGGCATCACTTAATTCAAGAAATAACTAGGAAACTTGAAAATTTACCAACTCAAAGAAGAAACAACTCGCACTAAACCAAAATATCATTCCATCAAGCATAATATATATAGACATTTACAGAACAATTTTGATATAGCTATCTTGATGACATGTAGATTATATATACAATCATAACACCCAATCTATTAAAAAATAACTTCCAACTAAAGCATGAGCCTCTATTCCTCACTTAAACTTATCTGGAAAATAATAAAAAATACAAGAAAGGTAAGTCTTAAGGACTTAGTGAGGGAAAAGAAAATGACAGGTTTGAAAGGAAAATTAGTAAGACACAACAATCAATAAACATTTTGGTAACAAGTAATATTTCTAATACGAGCCAACAAAATACATAGCACGTATGATATCAAGTGCAATAGATTAACGTCATTCTAACCTTATTGTTCCCAGATCAAATCATAATTTCTAGTATTGAGCATCGGTATAGTATAAACAATATTTCCTTATCGCTTCATTGCCCGAGCACTCAGCTCAGCATATAACAACTTGTTATATGGCATGGTCGATCGCAAGCCAGATCCTGCTATTCATAATTTGCTACCTCTAGCTACCTATAAGTCAGGATCATAGATGGGTATTAGCCAGAAGAGATGTCTTCGTCAGTCCATTTCGCCTGACCATCTTCTAGATATAGCCCTTAAACCCAAATCCCCCCATGACATCTCTCTGGGTGATATCCTCCTATGGCATCCTATGGGTTAGTAACCACCCATTTCTTCCCATAAGTTAGTAACTGCCCATGTGTTCCATAAGTTAGTATAATATAATGCCAACAAATAAAAATTTAACTTTTAAAGCAATAAACAAAAATATAATAAGTAAAGTTTGGATGAGGTCTAGTACTGAAATCTAGATGTGCTAATGGGGATAGACTCAATAAGGGCCTCTATTGGACATGCCCTATCAATTAGTGTAGCTCTTTGCTCTGCCTAGCACATATTTTATGTTACTAGCCAAACAAGGCACTTAAAAGAGTCAAGAATACAACAAGCTACAAGTTTAGAACAATTAATATATATAATATACTAGCTGGCAAGGCCAATTCAGGTTGCAAAATGATTCAACAAGTAATATGAAGTTAGCTAGCAAGGCTGTGGGGTATAAGTGATAGAAAACAAATATCACAATAAGAGTTTTGGACACAAAAATAGAAATAAGTAATATACCTCATAGGGGTTTGAGTCAATTTGCAGATAACAAACAAGATTTCAATTAATGTACAAATTTTCAACAAGTACGATA
The DNA here is from genome assembly GCA_014898725.1 of Jacaranda copaia. Taxonomy (NCBI): domain Eukaryota; kingdom Viridiplantae; phylum Streptophyta; class Magnoliopsida; order Lamiales; family Bignoniaceae; genus Jacaranda; species Jacaranda copaia. Next base: position 249,576 of record JACGDI010005241.1, on the reverse strand, counting down.
CAGGAACAGAAACCTTCACAAAGTTTCATTCACAAGAACTAATAGATATAAATGAGGTCAAAGTGGCAGATCCTCACCTCAAAAGCCTCAGAAGTGAAATCATAGCTTTCTAGTCTATGGAACCAAACTCCATGTCACATAACCATAAGAATGGACTCAATGTCAAAATACTTGTTTGACTCTTTTTTAACAATAATTAAGCCATTAACACTACAAATTTTACAAAAGTCCTATTCATTTTGGTTTATAAATTTATCATTGCAATGTTACAAAAACTTAGGCCCAATAATACTAATTAATTGAATCAATGATAATTATTTTCTAATTACAACGATTAATTTAATAATAATTATGTTCTAATTACCAATTTGAGCCCTTAATTTCTAAATTTATATCACCCTTATGAAACTTACATACTTTTTGAAAGAACCAATATTTCTTAATATCACACAATTAAATTTCTCTATTGTATCTATTCACTCAATTAAATGAAAACTAGTTTATTTTCGACGACAAAAATCCACATTTTACTTATATTAAATCCACATGCAACCATTCTAGCCTATAATCTAAATTTTGGTCTAATTTACTTGGATTTACTTTAGAAATCAGCTTAACGATTTACTCAAATTAAATTAGGAATCAAATTAACTAATAAATCAAACTTTTACCAAAATGACCTAGTTCAAGGTCAATTCATAATCTAAAACCTTATTGTATGTGTTCAGATCATTGCCCCGGAGATTTTGCTTGAAAGTTGCTAGATCATGCCACTGGCCACTACCGTAGACTGTTGCGCGAAAATGTGCATAGCTACCACCATTCAACTCCTCCAACTATGCTGATCAAAACCGCTCAACCAATTTTGTAATTCAATGCCGGAGTTAGAAGTAATTAGACAAAACTGCCACAACTCCACCACTACCTCTACCTCTGCCTCATATTTTCTTTAATTTTGTCATCATTGTTGGTCAAATCTGGAAATTGAAGCTACCATGTTGTTCCTTGAGATGGACCCGCCAAAACCCATCTCTGGGTCACCGCAAAAAGCTACCAAAATAGTGGATCAGATGTGTTTCGCCGTGGCAGCCACTTTGAGCTCAATTTTGGCTACCTTGCTGGTTTGTTTTGGGTGAAATTAGTATGGTTGTGTTCTTTGTTTAGAGAGGAAGATATTGACACCAAATATGCCTAGGTTTGGTCACTATAGAGAGGCCACAAGTGAGAGAGAAATGGTGAAAGGTGGGCCAATAAAATGAAGAAGAAAGGAGAAAATGTTATTTTTATAAAATTCAACTTTTGTTAATTAAAGATTAACCCCGTTACTTTTATTCTCTTTTCAATTAGGTCCCATAGGAATTTTAGTGCCTTGTTTAACCCTTAAGACTTGTTTGTGCACCCCTTTGACCTAAAGTAATTGTATTTAGGTCCCTGTAACTTTAAATAATGGGGCAATTAGGTATTATCCATTTGTATTTTTACTCCAAAAACTTTGAGAATTAATTAAATTTTAATGAAAATTATGTGAATAAATTTTAAATAAACTTTTACTAATAATATGATTTTTTTCGGGGATGTTACACAAATTCTCACTTTTGACTTGAAGACTTCAATTAATAACGGCTCACATAAAGGTCATATTCCTAGGTTACCTCAATCAAATGTTAACTCATCCCATTGTCACAATAACATCTTCAAATCCTTAGTAATGCTTATTTCACTAAGATTTCAAGAATCTCCTTGACATGTTCGTTCTTACTAATGCTCCTGGTGCAACCTTATTCTTTTAGGGTTATCTAGTAATCCCAAATGATCCCATAATCATGGTTTCGTTATTCATCATCACTTAAAGTTTTCCTTTGATTTCGACAATCAAACTTATAAGGCTGAAGTTAAACTATCCCAATAATGAATCTTAAACTTTCTTGGTAATCCCATGAAAGCATTAAACATCTTATGCTTCTTTTCAATGGAGTAATCTTTACGCACATCATCATATCTCATACTTACATGATATTTATATCAAGGAGTAGACAAGTTCAAACTTAATATGCTATCTTTCATGATAGATCATACATTCCCAATCAGCTAGCTACTGGTTTACAAAACTAAACATTCTAGATATAGCCACAGACAATCCATTTGCCATTCCTTAGATTTCACCTAAGAGATAAAACTGAGAAGATGTGAGGTCAAACTCATTTATGATGTTCAAAACTTAGTCCAAATCCCCAATTTCTATTTTCTTTATCTTTTGGAGCTCATTCGCTTGAGTTTCTCAACTCATTTATTCTGGTCTAAACCTTTCACATTTCAACTTATTTCCAAGATAAATCACTAGTTTCTATATCTAAAATCCAAGTTTTCCATTTTTGTAATACTCATATCTATCCACTACTTATTTTGCCAACCACTGAATATAGAAATTTCATTTTTAAACCTAGAGTATTTGTCAATTCTTAGATTGACCCGATTCATACTTAGTCATACATTCACAATTTGCAAGAATTTCTCTCTTCCATTCTTAGATGATATCTTTATTTCCTTAAAACAATCACCATTCCAATAGTCCTAGTCATAAGCAAGATAGTCAATCCTATGGCTTAAGTTTCCCCAAAGTATATGAGATCATTCTCGTATAACAAAATTTTCTTTATAACACATATATGTACCTAGCATTTCCTTAGTTGATTTCACCCATGTACTTATTAATTTGAAAAAGTCCTGAATACACCATTGGTACCAATCAAAAAAGCTTCAGGAACTTTTGCACTTTTGACATACTTTCTAGTCATACTTAATTGTCCATAACCTTGGTAAAACCATTTCCTTAATGTTTGCGATATCATAGTCTAAATGCATATGTAACATGACTATTTCCTCAATTCTAAGTACTTTAGAGGTTCCAAAAAAATCTTTATAAGCCAATCCCAACAATATTATCTTGATTTATAATGTCTGCATTACAAGTAAAAGAGAGTTCTTGGACCACCTTTTTCCTCGAATTCTCATTATGTAGTATCCTTTCCTTATCTTTGATTTCAAATAACCCCAAATATAAACATTGAATTAGATAGCTTATGAGAAGAAGATATCCTAATTTTCAAACTCGTTGAATGTTGTCAAGCTTTTCTACTAATCCTAATCAGTAATGCAAGGTCCTTCCTAAAAGTAAGTAGTATCCTCAATTCATTAATTCACATCCCTTTGTTCTACTTGTTTGATCTTTTCAATAATTAAGGGGGGTAAAACTCTAAAAATTCCTTGAGGCTATCCTTTAATGGTTTCTATCATGTTCCTAAGATTCCTAACCCAATTTGCTCATCAATAAGGTTATAAGGTTCTCCATCTCACTACAATAAGTTTCTATCTTCTGATCTACTAGCAGGAGAGGAAATGAGATCCAATGCCATATTCAGATTTTCCATGAAATGTTTCTAATTCCAGCATCTTTAGTATGGTTTTCAAGAGTATTAATTTCAATGATTGATGTCTATCCTCTATGATTTAGTCGACAGAGGATCACATTCATATTTGAGGATATTTTGACAATGTTGTTTCCCACTATGTCATGATTTCGGCCTTGTTAAATAGTCCAAGTTCATTTAGACAATAGTGTTCACCTTAAATATTAATAATGTCATAATGGTTGTTATCTCTCGGAGAATATAAGATATCAAATCGTAAGCGAAGGCCCTTAAATATTCAATCAACCTATAAGGGGTGTAAGATACAATTAATTCATAAACAAAGTTCACACCTAATACTATCATCATATATATAATTTACTACTTAGTAATCCTTGGGAGTATTTAAGCTATCAATCAACCTAACTAACACTAATTCATGATGGTAGAACTTCTTAAATTTTGTATGTCATTGTTATAATTGAACATTCATCATATCTTACTTACCAAGCTAAACTATCTTATATGCATATATGTGTGCCTTAACCATTTCTCTAATTGGCATTCCTCAAGACTCAGTTTCCCTTGTCAATGCTAGGGTGAGGATTCTCATATTCAAGTATTAGTCATATTCTCATTCGCACCTCCAATATCTTCAAATTAGGAGACTACGTCCTATTATGATATCAATGGCTATTCTCTATCCACATTCCTACTTATCACAACAGCAACAACACTTTCTTTGTCCTTCTTATTTATTCATCCAACTCTCAAATGATTCCTCATAACTCCATTGTTATCAACAACCATTCTTTAGATAACTATATTGCTTGAGTCACACCATACAAATTCATTCAATATTAACATATCCATATAACCATTTTAAATTAGTAAATGCAACTTTGTTCATGAGAATCCTCAACTTATAAATTTAAATTTCATAAAACAAGTCTAAACGTGAAATATTTTTCCAAATTTCACCTTTTTAAAATTCAAAGAATCTTGTGCTTGACGTCCCTAGATTACTAGATCATACATTAGATGTCCTGCAAACATATCTTCCTATCATTGATTATTTCTTAATTTTCATTGCCCATTGTCTCAAATTCCTATCATCATATCCCTTGTTAATATGGACATACTATTTAGATCTCAATTATATGCATAAGTTGAGCATTACTTATCCCTAATAGTCATTCATTCATTTTCCAAATATGTTCATTCCTTCTATAATCCTTTTTCCATGTATCTATACAATCTAATTCTCATATGTAGATAAGTGGCAAGAATTTGTTCGCCCCAAGGTGATCACTTTTAACTTGTTCATCTTTTCCCAGAATGATCCTTGTTCTCCAGATACAGCTTTCACGTACCCTGCTCACAGAATGTTGATTTTTGAAGTAACTCTTTTCACACCAAGCACAATTTATCCCAACATAGTCACCCACTCATCAAACTAAACCTTCACAAATATTGTTCACATGACACCATAATTCTTTACAACGTAATCCTTTCCAATAATTATACATTCATATGCTAGATATACCAGAAATAAGAGGTTATACATTGGTTGGCCACCCTAATCATAACCTTTCACCTTTTTAATGTCAAGCATTATCCCAAAAGTCCACTTCTTATTCAATCCCATGTTTAATTTCACAATCAAACTTCATAATTTTCTTGCTCGGGATTTCACATTCTAAGAATCATAGGTATCCTTCAACTTGAGTATACACTTCTAGAGTATTTCTAAAATCAAGCTTATTTCCTACAATCCAAGAATCATATCTTGAGATCAAATCCCAACATAACTCAAGTTTTCCTTAACACGAGTGTTTACATCCAAATTGATTCCCAATATAAGCTTAGTCTCTAATAAGCTCATCAATTCCAAGCACAAAAGTCATTCTCATATTAACCTAGGTCATTGAAAACATAGACTCTAATACCACCTCTGTGGCACCCCTTCCCAAGACAACACCTAAGCTAAAGGGCCACCCAATTTAAGGAATAACTAGGAAACCTAAAATTTAACCAACTCAAAGGAGAAACAACTTGCACTACGCTAAAAGATCACTCCATCAAGCGTAATATATACAACCAGGTGTCTTAAGTTCCATACAAACATTCATAGAACAACTCTAACATAGCTATCTTGATCAAATGCAGACGATATATACAATCATACTACCCAATCTATTACAAATAAACTTTCAACTAAAGCATGAGCCTCTATTTCTCACTTAGACCTGTTTGGAAAAAAATAAAGAATACAAAGAGGGTAAGTCCTAAGGACTTAGTGAGGAAAAAAGGAATGATAGGTTTGAAAGGAAAATTAGTGAGATACAACAATCAATGAACATTTCGGTAACAAGCAATATTTCCAATACAAGCCAACAACATAGCACACATGATATGAAGTTCAATAGATTATTGGTCATTTTGACCTTATTGCTCCCAAATCAAATCCTAATTTCTAGTACTGACCTTATTTCCAAACATTTTTTTGTTTTTATCTTGCGCCTTTGTAAATGTAATGGTGTTGTGACAATCATAGCTTTTTATTATTTTTAATATTCATACATTGTGATTTTTGTACCATATATCTTATTGAAAAACATATCAAGAATTAAAATTCACTTTTACATAAAATAAAATATTTTTTATTATAATTAATTTAATTTGTGCATCACACATGGCACGTATTAGTATCTTTTTATAAGTTAGCATTTTGGAGAAAGGGGGAGACATACCCCAGTACGTCTAATAATTTTGTACCCAACCTTCACCTACTTGTATTGTAACTAGCACCTTCATGTTTATTTGAACCCCATTAATCTAAGACATGATTATTAGATTCATTCTCAACTAAAGTGACGGCTCCAATTTAGTAACAATAACTCGGCTTTGCCTTTGTCACTGTCATGACTTAGCTCAAAAATCAGTAATCCATCATCGCCCAATTCAGCCCCCAATATTTTGTATATAACCTTACGTAGGTTTGTTAGGATTCATACAGGACTGCCCGTGTCAAGTCTGCTCCAACTTTTATTCTTCCTAGGTGACTCACTTTAAACGGCTCTCTTGAGTCCAACAAAATCCATGTCATTGATCTCGCCATGAGTCGATTGTCTTTGAGCTAATAACCTACGATGTTTGTTATTATCTGATAATTTTAAATTTCAAAATTTTAAAAATTCCTTAAGAAATAATATACAACGTGGCAGTTTGATCATAATTAGAGTCGTCTTGAATTAATCCAAAATTATGGTAATTTTAATTTCTTTTAATTATAAAGAAACGTTCTACTTATTATTTAACATCATGGTCTAATCACAAATTTTAACTTCCACTTCCAACAAAGGAAAACTTGCATTTTTGATCCCATTGAATAGAGAGTTTTGAAATTTTGACCCAAGCTCGCATTTACAGAATCAAAATTTCCAATTTTTAGCACATTTAGGGCATGCCCTAGTGTCTGTAATTTTTTTTTTATAAAAACCACTAAATAAAAAATGATTTATTACTTTACAACCCTAAAAATTTGATCTATTTATGAAACAACCCACAAAATTCCTTATGAAAATATACTTAAAATATTATATATGAATATATATATACATATTATATAAATAAAAATACATATGTACATACAACCCTATCCCCACCACCACCACCATAGCTAGCGGCCTACCTGGCCATGGCTGGTTGCTGGCAATAGAATAGTTTGATTGGCTATGGGTTGTAGCGAAATCTAGCCAGACATGGCCATGCCCAACTACTAGTCGCAGCCAGCAGCCTGGCTAGCCCTAGCTCGAGCCAAATATTGTCGCTGTGGGCAAAGAGGAAGAGGGTAGATTAGGGCTGGGGTCAAAATTGAGGAGGGGATAAGGGTAAGTTAATCATTGGCTTAGCTAGGGACAAGCGGCCACTTGCCAGAGGGGTGGAGGTAGTTGAGGTAGGTGAGAAGGATGGTGGATGAGTGGGTGTAGGTTGCTCGCTAGGGGAAAAGACGAAAGCACTTATTTTCTCCTTTCTGTCTTTTTTAATTTTTTACTTAGTTATTTTATTATTAATTAGTTAACCGAATTAAACTATTTTAAATATATTTATTATTTTTATATATTATCGAGTATATAATTTAAAAATTTATATTATCCAAATGATTAATTCTTTATTCATTTTATTTATTTAAAATTATTAATTATATTGTTTGTTTTACTTATTTAAAAATTATTTAAATTATATTATTTGAATGATATTTTTGGATTTTATTTTTATTTGTAAATTTTTTTTATCTTAATCTATAAATTTAACTATATTATTTTAATTTATAAATAAATTTAATTATATTATTTTGATAATATAAAATATGTCATTCAAAATTGTTAAATTATGTTATCCAGGATAATGATTCTATTCTGATTTTTATTTTCTAATTTTTACCTATTTTTTAATTAATAAATAAATTCAACTTAATTTAACTAAATTATTTTAGACGTGTTTATCATTTTAATATTATTGAGTATGTAATTTTAAATTAATTAAGAGATAAATTTAATTATTATTATTATTATTTTTAATTTTATACTTATTTTATTTTTTATTAAAAAATAAATTTAATTAAATTTAACTAAATTACTTTAAATATGTTTATTATTTTAAATTTTATATTTTAATTCAAATTTAATATAAAATCTATTCTATATTTAAGAAACTTTATTAATAATAAAATATATTTAAATTTATTATGAATAATTTAGATATTGTGAAAATTACTCTATGAAAAGTATTTCAAATAGATTAAGGGTATTCTTGTCTCAAAAATCATTGAAATAGTTTTTCGGGGTATTTTTTGACTCTCACATAAACTTTTGGATGATGCTAGCAAATTTGTTAATGATGCCTACATTTTTTCAAAAATATTAGACTAAACAAAATATTTAAAGGGTCATTGTAATTTCTTTGAATTTATTGTAACTAAATCAAAATCTTAGGGGGTTTTTATATAACTGACCCTAATAAAAAGGGACTGAAGCGCAACCTTTTCAAATAAACCATCAAAAGTTGGCAGAAAATTGAGTGGTGTCCCAAAAGTGCAAAACAATAAAAGTTTTGGTCCTATAAGTGCGAGCTTTGGACCAAAAGTGCAAACTCCCTATTCAATGAGGCCAAAAGTGCAATTTTTCCTCCAACAAATTTCATAGATTGATAAAAGATCGTTTCAAATTTTCAAATTCAAATTCAAAATTGAAAATTCCATAAGTACGTAGTAATATTGAAAATTGATGTTTTGTGTCAGTCAAAGAGATATTAATTTAGTTTTAAATCACGGTATAAAATCTTTTATATTGAAGAAAATTCTTATTACTAATATAATGTTATGGTAGATTTTCATTTATTGCATCATAAATTTTAACTTCTTCTTATCAAATTTATATTATTATATATAGCACAACAAAGTGGGACCCATAATTATGCAATTTTAACTCTAATTGTGTAGTTTTGGCCAAATGTCAAATTCTTAAAATTTTGAGCTTTTTAATTCAATTGAAAATTTTTCATTGGTTGTTTATTTATTTTTATATTAATTTTAATATGATCAATTTATCCATTATAACTAAAATATCATATTGTGTTTATCCACAATTGCAATATAGATTTCTATCGCATAAAATAATTCCAAAAATATCTATAAATATATTTTTATCTCAATAAATAAGTTTATAATTTTAAAAATATTTTTTAAGCATCATATTAAGTACTCTTATCATCAAATGTAATCTTATAAATTAAATTAATCACAAGATTGATAGATAAATATTTCATTTATTTTATTTATAAATTTTATTATTCTACAATTTTTCTTTTTACATTTTAATTTTGCATTATTTGTAGTATAATTTTTATATTTTTAATTGTAGGACTTCTTTCCCCAATTAGCATAATATAGTGATGTTCCTTTTCCTTTCCAATTAATTTAAAGTTCATTTTGTAGAAAATTTTTAATATTTTTTTGAAATACACCCTTATATTGTTTTTGTCTTGTTTTTAATTATGAATTAATTAGATACTTTTTTAATGTACATAAATATTTTATCAATATTATTACTTTATTGTTTTCCCAATATTGATTTAAAATTAAAGTTCCTATGCCCAAACTTAGGATTGTAATTTTTATTTTACTTAAAACTATCAGCAAGTAGTACTTTTTTATTTCAATTAATTATATTTGTATATTTATTTTTAATATTATATTCAAATATTTTTATATGTTCATATAAGAATTTATCTTTGACATTGAATTTTCATTTAACTATTATTTTAGTTGTAGCTCTCTTAATTTATCTAGATAAAAAATAAAAAAATAGTATATACTTCTTATTCAAATAATATACCTTGAATAATGTGATGCTATGAAATATTAAAAAAAATTATAATTTTATTAAGCTGTTGAAATTATTTTAATTTTCTTATCAAATTAATGAAGAAATACTATATATTTTTCTATAAAAAATAGAAAAATATTCATGAAATTTAGTAGCACTTGATTTACCAATTTCTAATTATGTGCATATGTGAAAGAATTATTTTCATTTTTTTCTATATAATATCATGTGATTTGACAAGTTTATTTCGATTGATTGAATCTTTACTCATTTGTAATATTTTTATAAGAAAATCATTTTATTTGTCTTCAATAAAAAAATTATTTATAGAAACTTATATATACGACTAAAAATTAAAATTTTATTGCTAAATAATTACTTTTACGCGATTGATATATTTCATATGTATTAATTTATATTCACTTTTATAATATTAACTATCAAAAATTAAATGAATATATGAAGTAATGAAATTATCTAATAAATGTGAGCTCTAATAAATATTAACTTATTTTTTATTTAAATAATGATATTCTTTTCTTTTTAATTTAATTATACATTTTAATCCAAAAAAAGCCTAATTTATCCCAAAAAAGTAGTTGAAAACTAAGTTATTTCAAAACAACAATCAATATTTCATATTTAGTAAATGTTTTCGTCCAATCACAATATTTTTTGTCGAAGTAATACAATATTCAATTATTTCTAATACAAAATTAGTAAATAAAAAAAAATTCAACATTTGATCAAAAAAACTATTCTTATTTATTAATTAAATAATTATTTTCTAGACAACTTCAAAAGTAAAATTAAAATTTTTACAATTTATTTATTGCTTATTAAAGAGATAAACAAATAGTTATTTAAAATATCAAACCATCACTTCTTTATTAAATAAGTATAAATTAATTGAGATGCAAGTCCCCATTTAATCAAAGTCTATAAAATTCAATTATTTTTACAATAATATTTTCAAATATATAAAATATTTTAAGATAAATTTATATATATAAAATATAAAAAATAATTTTATTGAAGAATTTGTTTCAAATACAAACAGTTATTTTCTACAGCAACTATAAACTCTTTATTTTTATATTATTAAGTTAAGTTATTTTAGGTTTTAGCAATACAATAATGGAGAACTCATTTTCAATTATTTGAAATAAATTTTTTTATATGGGACATATATATATATATATATATATAGTTGACATAGTTGAAAATCTTCAAAAATTTGATAAATGACCACTTAAATAGCAAATGATATCAATTTTTAACATTTCAATATATTTAGTCACACTATTTAATAATTACATTGCGTACATTTATTTTAATAATTTTTCATGGATTAAGAGATTAAAAAAATATGACTGAAAGTAAGTTACCATTTAATTATTCATAATTTGTGTATTCTAATCACAAAAGAAAGCTATGATAGATTTTTATTTTTTCTTAAACTGAATATTGAAAATTTGCTTATTATTTTATTCATGTACATAATATATGTTAATTGATAATTTTATTTTTTTATAATTTATAAATTTAGAGTGAGCAATGCTTGATATTCTACAACTTATTTAAATATAAATTATCTTCAAATAAAATATTTTTAATTAAAATATTTATGGCACCCCACTCAGGAGAACTCTTAAGTTGAAATGTCACCAATGTAATCTTAAATCTAACCTATAAAACATTCAATAGGCCCATTAGAAAATTTTTCAAAATTTATCAGAAATATCAATGGAATTCAACTTAAGCAAACCTCAACAAAAGCACTATAAACATGCCATAACTGTTTCCATAATATTTAACATAATATATACACATTGCAGATATTTAGTTTAAACCTAACTTATCACAACATCTCTAGGGTATAACAAAATGTCCAAGAGTACCCATAAGTAGATACAAACATGTTTCGATTTCAAAATATGATTCGCCGATCCATGCTTGTAGTCCAAGCACATCACCTAATTCTTGTCTGGGAAAAATCAAGAATAATAGAGAGGGTGAGTTCTAAGGACTTAGTGAGGGATGTACAATGAGCAACCACATAAATCTATAGCAGAATCAGAAGTTCAACGGGACATAAATAAGCATGCCATTGAAAAGATGACACGAACCTACCAGAACAAAGATATTTTCAGATTCCAGGCTACTAGCTTAGGAGTTGCTATAGTTGGCTCAAGCAACATGGCCAACTCAGCTAATTTGCTACTAGAGGTATTGCCATCAACCAACTCAACTAGTTTGCTAAGGGAGGTATCATCGCCACCGCATTCAACCCGAACATCAACTCGAACTAGATTAGGAAAACTACCTCATCTATAATGCTGCATAATCAAATTACAAATAGTTAGGATACAATTAACACAAATCAGACTAGAATAACATATGCATTCCAATAGATCATAGCATAATAACTAATCGGCTTCTTCTTACTCCGACCAAAGTAAACTAACCTAAGTATGATAGCTTGGTGTACCTAATAGATCATGGATACCCAAGGAATAGCCCTTGGCTCATCGATGCTACCTAGAGGATAGCCCCTAGCAGTATCACTGACATTAAGAAAAAGCCCTATGCGTGTCACATGTATCCAAGCATTCCACTAAGATCGGCACTTTTCCTAACATATCTCTACACTTATACCACATGACAATTAATGGATTGCTAAAGAAGTAAAATACTATTAGATAAACAAATAACCATACAGTAACCAATAATAGAATGGTAAGATAACAAGATGGTCAGATAGTAAAACTGTCAGATAATTGAACAGTAATAGATAACAAAATGATATAGATAATGAAAATGGTAATATGTAATAGAATGATACAAATAATGGAATGGTAACAAATAACAACAAAGAGTTCTGGGCACTAGAAAAGACATGGCAAACTTTTATCCCAGGAAAAATCAAGAAATAACCATCACAGGGGCATACGGGTCAATTAACAAATAGTAAATAAGATCTCAAGCAAATCACATATTTCAATAACCAAGATGCAGTCATAGTACCGAAATAGTGTAACCCTCACAGATAATAACAGTCAGGTGTATGCAAGCATTAGATTGGCAAACCCATAAAGGGTACAAAAAATAGTGGATAGCTATATAGAAGACAAGTACCAAGTTGGTAGAACCTCACAGGGCATACAAAATAAATACCAAAGAGGTTATACCTTTACAGGGGTTTAAAATACCATAAATAGATAAGAATTAAAGGTTTAAACTAAATGTAATTCATTAAGCAAGAATCAATTATTTCCCAGAATTAGAATAACTTAACCATTAGACCCTCACAAGGGTACACAACAAATAACGAACAAGCTTATATACGTCAAATACCAGAGCAAGGAACCCTCACCTTCATTACCTTAGAGATGCTGTTATTGCCTATTGGTCTGTGGGACCTAGCTCCTTAGTACACCAAATGAATAGGTCCACAATTAAAATCCTCGAAGGACTCTATATTCACAATTACACAAATAATATTCTAAAATTGATAATAATTTGATCAATATGGTAGTTAGGGTTCAATCGATATCATCGTTATGGAATGCGCTGATTATGCTAGTAATATAGGAATATAATTAGGTCCTTAATTACCAAATTTACCTTGCAACATTACACCAAATCAATTATAATAATTCGATAATAATATTATTGTTGTTGTTGTCGTTGTTGTTGTTGTTGTTGTTATTAATTGTAGCACCCTTAAATTTTGGTATTTTGAAAATAAGGATTTAGAATTTAAGATATTCATCAGTCGGATTTTAAGGCCTGAAAAAATAGACAAAAAGGACTTGATTACAAAATTTTGAAAGTTTTGGGGTTAGAATGTAATTAAGCAAGACTTGATTTAATCTTATTTGAATTTGTTGGGGGCAGAGTTGTAACTTTTAAGGACTTAATTTCATGCTTTGGAGAAATTTGGGGCTTGCATGGAAGATCCTAAGTCAATTAGGGTTTCGTCCTTACTTTTCCTAAGTTCTTAGACTTAATTGAATGACTTAAAATTTTTAAGGACCAAATTGCAAAATGGGAAAATTTGATTAGATAAAAAACTAGGAAGCAACATTTTTGTTCTTCAATTCCCTTCCTTTCTTCAACCTTCTTCCTTACCTATTTCTCTCTCTACCGTGAGCTACCCTCATACCAGCCATTCCTCTCTAGTAACCCAACCATAGCAAATTTGGTATTGTGGCCCCCCCTCTTGAGGCAGCAACCAAGTTGAGGCATCATTCAGTTCAGTCCTAAAGTACAATTCAAGTTAAAGTAAAATAATTCATATCATCCCTAAAAGATCAATAAAATTCATTACAGTCAATAGGCCCATTAGAAAATTTTTCCAAAAATTATCAAAGCTAACAACAACTATCAACTTAAGCAACCACATTAAGAGTTCTACGTACATAACATCAGGGATCCCACTTCATTCATTGAAATATGTACATACTATTGATTTTTAATCCAAACTTAACATATTACAATACCTTATCAGATTAGTTCTAACATATCAAATCATCTCTAACTTATAACACAATATCCCAAGGAACCTATAAACACACGTATTGCTCAGTCTAATACAAAACATGTTTCCCTCCAACTTGAGCCAGGATTCCATATCTTTCACTCAACCCTATCTAACCAAAATAGAAATAACAAGGAGGGTGAGTCTTAAGGATTCAATGAGAGAAATGAATAGTACAATATATAAAGAAAAGTTTATGAAGTACGATTTTTAATAAACAGCTTGATAACAATAAAAAGTTCAGTGAAATCAATAATATATACATATTTAACATTAAATCAATTTTTAGTATGCTGATTATCATTCCATTTTGCTCAAGCAGTTAGCCTGGCAAGTAATAACTTATTTATGGCATGGTTGACTGCATGCCAAATACCTACAATCATAGTTCGTTGTTCCCAATTATCAAGTAACTTTCAATCATGAGAACTTCATAGGGTTCAATTATTAACAATGATAACAATAATAACAATAATTTGATCAAACAACACGTCAGCAAAGCCTATCAGATTCGATGATTTCATAAGATGAAGCATACAAGCGAGAATCAATCAGTAGATTCCTCATAGAGGAAACAATAACTAACAGAGTATGGCAATCAAGTCATTACCAACCATCACAGGGGTTTACCAATAAAATGATAAGTACAAGAGATATCGGATTAGCGAAATCCCTAATAGGATTTTCGACAAATAACAAGTAAGCTCATGCAAAGTAATAACCTAAAGTGGGAGAAACCTTCACATGGTAACAATTAATGAATAAGCTATAATCAAATCAAATACCAAAGTGGTAGACCCTCACCTCTTGTGATCTCAATACTATTAAGCACCAGCTGCGATCTACTGATCCACTGGGTCTAGACCCTCATCACCTAATCAAATATCCATATAATCAAAATCTTGTCCAACTCTAATATTCCCTAACAATTATAATAATATCATTTAATAGAGTAAAATCACTTAGATTTATCCATTTACACCTATTTTAAGGTTTCAAAGCAATTTGAGTACTCGATATAATAAATTTCTTGTTCACATAATAAATCTTATATCGAGTCTCAACTTAACACCAATGAGTCCCAAATCAAGATTAATGCTAATTATCCCAAATAATAAATCTAAGGTTTTCTTGATCAATTATTCTCATTCGATCAAACTAAATCAAATAAGAATATAACCCTAAGTTCATTCATCCGTATCTCATCCATGCATGTCTCAATGCTTGGTCCCAAATTAGAATTTAGGTTCAATTAACTAGTATTTACATCATAGGTTAGCCCAAAATTTTACTCAGATTAAATCAGGAATTAATTAATCAAAGTTTTACCTAAAAACACGCAATTAGGACCTCAAATGTCAAGATCACCACCGCTCGCTTTCTTTCTTTCTCCTGAGTTCAACGGTGCCTTTAGTTTTGAAATTCAAGTTCGGGAAGGCCCTTAATCGTGGGTTGAAAGTTTCAGTTTTTAACTTCTCACCACCACGCCTGGAACGGCTATTTCTACTGCTGCTGCTACTCCAATCACTCATGCAAGATCACCACTGTGTTCCCTTCACTCAACTCTACCAAACTATTGCTTCAAAACCACTGTTGGTCGCTAAAAAGACATAAACCCATCACCCATTGTAAGTTACTCTCGGTCATTCTTTCAGTGGGTCATTGAAAAGCTTTTCAGTCAAGCTTGGTGGTGTTGCTGAGGGTGAGGAGGGTTGTTGCTGTTGTTGGGGGGTGGAGAAAATCATCGGGAGTGGCTGTTGGTGTTGGTAAAGGGGGTTAAGATGAAGAAATGGTGAGGTGGTGAATGAAATGGTGAAGTGAAAACACGTCTTCACTTCATGCAAATTTTCTTTCTTCTTTTTTTTTATAATAAAATCAATTTGTAAGAATTGAAATTTAACAATTAATTTAGTAAATGGTTCAATTAAGTCTTTTAGTTAATGAAATATTGTCTTGACCCTAGTTGACTAAAGGGGTTTCATGCAAGCCCCTAAATTATATATTTTTGTTCAATTAAGTTTTTGAAAAATTACAATTTGGCCCCAAAATTTTAAATAAAATAATAATATAATAAATAATTAAATTTAAATTCTATAAATTGCAAAATTTTAGGGTATTACAGACCTCCTCTTCTTAAGAGAATCTATTCCCTAGTTTCTTACTTAAATGCTGAAAAACATTCAAGGTATTACTGGTGCATGAGGTCTTCTCACTCCTATATTGCTTCTTCTACATTGTGGTAATGGCATAATACTTTCACTTGGGGAATCTTTCGATTCCTAAGTTCTCAGAATTATTGATCTATAATGCGTACTGGATGTTCTTCATATGTCAAATCACTCTTCAACTGCATGCGCTCAAGTGAAATGATGTGAGAAGAATAAAGGTAATACTTTTGAAGTTAGGATACATGGAAGACTTTATGTATGCCGACCAATTCTTGGGGTAACACAGTATGGTAAGCTACTAGTATATGCTTTTAACATATCTCATATAGCCCAACATATCTCAGATCGAGCTTTCCGTCCTTACCTATTCTTCTAATCTCTTTCCTCAAGGATACCTTGAGAAATACCCTATCACTAACTTCAAATTCTGAATCATTCCTTTGCATATCTGCATAACCTTTTTGTTTATGTTGAGCTGCTTTCATCCTTTGCTTAATCACATGCACCTTTTTGATAGTTTCCTAAATTAGCTTAGGTCTTATAGTATTCGGTAACTTGTCAATACTACCTCGGTATTCCCTTAAGTCCAAATATGCTGGCGATCAGTATTTTCTATCGTATAAGGCTTTGTGTGGTGCTATTTGAATAATAAACTGATAGCTGTTATTTTAAGCAAACTCAATCAAAGGGAGATGTCAAATCCAATCTCATTATTTCATTTTGATCACCACATCTGCTCTTGGACTTTCTAGTGCTTCTCTTTTTAGCATATGGCCTATTTCGGACTTTCGTCTTAGTGCAACTACCACTACATTCGCCTTTCCTGGGTGGTAGATAATAGATAAATCATAGTTTTTTAGGAACACTACCACCTTTGTTGCCGTATATTCAAATCCTTTTAAGAGTGTAAACACTTAAGGCTCTTATGATCAGTGTATACCTTAAATGTAGCTCCATAAAGATAATGCCTCCATTTGGTCAGAAAAAAAAATTATTGCGACCAATTTCAAATCATGAGTTAGGTAATTCTCTTCATGTGGTTTTAATTTTCTAGATACGTAGGTGATAACTTGCACCTTCTGCATTAACACACATCCAAAACATTTTTTTAGAAGCATCGGTATACACGATAAATCCTTCCAATCCTTCTAAAGAGCTAAAATTGGAACAATGGTCAATTTGTTTTTCAATTTCTAGAAACTTCGCTCACATTCAACACTCCAATTAAATGGCTGATCTTTTTGGGCATTTAGTCAATGGGCTGGCTATTTTAGAAAAGTCTTGTACAAATCTTTGATAATAGCCAGCAAGTCCTAAGAAACTATGCACTTCCGTTACAATTTTAGGTCTTTTCCCAGTTGACTATCATCTCTATCTTATAGGAATCAATCATTATCCTATATTGAGATATGTCATGTCCCAAAAATGCCACTTGTTTTATCCGAAAGTCACACTTGCTAAATTTGGCATACAACTAATGCTTCTTTAGAGTTTTAAGAACTAAGTGCAAGTACTTAGCATGCTCTTCTCTAAATTTGGAAAATACCAGAATGTCATCAATAAAGAGGACCATGAACTGGTCTAGAAATAGCCTGAAAATTCTATGCATTATGTCCATGAATGTGGCTAGCGAATGAAGGCGACAAATTTAAAGTGAACATATCTAGAATTGAAAGCTATCTCTGGAATATGTTCTTTCTTAATCTTCAATTGATTGTACCCCTATCTCAAATTAAGCTTCGAAAAGATTCTTGACCCTTGTAATAGATCGAATAACTCCTCTACATAAGGTAGGGGTACTTATTCTTCATTGTGACCTTGTTTAATTCTCGATGATCGACACACATCCTTAGAGATCCATCGTTTTTTTTGAAAAAATAGTATTGGGGCTCCCTAAGGGAACATTCTCCATCTAATAAACCTCTTTTCCATTAATTCTTAGAGTTGATTCTTTAGTTTTTTAAGTTTCATAGGTGTCATTCAGTAAGGGATCTTAGAAACAGGTGTGGTCCTAGGGAGAGTGTGAATTACAAATTCTATCTCTCTGTCTAGGGGTCATGAGTTTAATTCTTCTAAAAATACTTTTGGGCACTTAGCTACCACTTTCACCTCCTTAATCTTAATTATATCTTGCGGCTTGTTAATAAGGTACGCCAAAGGTATGCTAAGATTTCTTACCCATATTTTCTTAAACTCTTCTTGGCCTCTATCGCAAATATAATAGGTATCGAAAAGGTATCATTTGTGGGATGTGTGTAGGTACTGATATCTTGTCCCTAAGAGTGAGGTACTTGGTCTAACAATTTTCTTATGCTTAATGTTTATATAACCAATCCAAGCTAAGGATCAAGTTATATTTTTGTATAGGCATTTGTATAAGATCGGCTACATACACCCTATCCCCAATCAAAATTAGGCAATCTTGATAAAATACATCTGTTATTAGCCCTATTCCTAAAGGTGTTTGAACTTCTATATGATATGCCACAACTTCAAGTTACATATTTAATTTTCCAGACATCTAAGCGAATACAAAAGAATGCAAAGTACCAAGATCATATAGGGCATTTCCATTAATTCCAAAAATAGAAATCATACCTTCTACCACATCAGAGGGATTGGGCACATCTTATCTAGTGAGAGCATATGCTCATGCTCATACCCTCAGCTTACTATTGGATCTTGCAACTTATTTCCTTTTTTCTATAAGGGTTAGCCTTCTTCAATTTGGGTAATCCTTGAATAAGTGTTGATCACTACCATAGACTACACATTTACCTTGCTTTATCCAGCATTCAGATTTATCATGACCTAGTTTCCAACAAAACCAACATGCCTTTGATGCTGGATTTGAAGCTCTGCCAGTCTGTAACTTTCATTTTTTCTTTCTAGAGTTGTTCACCCCACTTAGTAGCAACCTCCCCTTTAGTCCTTTCTCCTCAATCTTTTTGATCTCGCGCAGATCTGATTATATATCTAGTATTTTACTCACCACATAATTGTAACTCAAAAGATCATAGGAGAGAAAGCCCATCTAAGTTCAGATCATAACCTTTCCACAAACTTACAAACTTGTCGTCTCTCATCTACCAGAATGTGAGGTGCATACTGAATCAATTAGCTAAATATAGCTTCATACTGGCTGACTATGGATGTCCTTTAGAACAACTCCATAAATTTCCATTCTTTGGCATACTTGGTCACTTCTAGTACATATTTTCCCATGAACTCTTTTGTGAAGTTTTCCCTAGTCCAGTGAGTTCCCTCTGCAATCCACTTGCAATCTATCATTTGCTACCAATCATGAGCAGGACCATCCAATAAGAATATGGCATATCAGATCTTCTGCTCATCTAGATATTGTAAAGTTCAAAATATCTTTTCCAAGCTCTTAACCCATATCTCGGCTTTTCTATCATCAAGTTACCATAGAAATTTTAGGGGTTGCAGCTGGAGGAATTTATCTAAAGCTCAATCCTCCATAAGTTCTTCAATATTTTGCACTCGGTGATCTTAGCTCTACTATTAGAAAAACTGCATAAATTGTTGCCATATCAGAAACATAGGCTCTGTTGGTTAGCCCACACTTGGCTAATTGACCTAAGGTGTCTCTGAAATCTCTTCTTCTTATAGGATTGATTGCTCAACCAGTGCTCTCTGTCTTGGGACACGCTGTGTACTAGCCCATATACCAAGTAGTCTCCATATTCTTTACCGACCTATTTTAGTTGGGTCAGGTATATAAGACCCTTCATGGGATGTCATAGTTTTCTCTAAATCATCCTTAATTCTATCTTAACTTACTACTTTCAATATATACAATGACATCTAAAGTTAAAATTAAAATCTTGATCTTTCAAATATAATTATAGGGTATTTAACAACCTAAACCAAGTTTATTCCAACAAAAATTAAAGCAGTAAAGGTCTAAATAAAAATATTCATTATCACTTAATTCTCATTCATAATCCTTTCTTGACCATAGAAAGACTTTCAAGCTCATACCAGTTAATCAAATATTCCCATCTAAGTCTAGGTATAATCTGCTACTTCCTACAAATATTATAATCACCTTAATTCCCACTTTCCTAGGTCATTGATAAACCTAAGCTCTAATACCACCTCTGTGGCACCCCCTCTCGGGGTAGCACTCAAGTTGAGGTGTTACTTAGTTCAGTCCTAGAGTACAGTTCAACTTAAAGTAAAACAATTCATATCATTTCCAAAAGATCAATAAAAGTCATTATAGTCAATAGGCTAATTAGAAATTATTTTTCAAAAATTATCAAAATTAACAACAGCTATCAACTTAAGTAACCACATCAAGACTACTATATACATAGCATCAAGGATCCCACTTCATTCATCAAAATATGTACATACTGCCAATTTTTAATCCAAACTTAACATATTACAATACCTTATTAGATTAGTTCTAACATATCAAATTATCTCTAACTTATAACATAATATCCCAAGGAACCCATAAACATATGTGTCACTTAATGTAATACAAAACATGTTTCCCTTCAGCTTGAGCCATATCTTTCAGTCAACCCTATCTAAGAAAAATAGGAATAACAAGAAGGGTGAGTCTTAAGGATTTAGTGAGGGAAATTAACAGTATAATATCTAAAGAAAGGTTTATGAAGTATGATTTTCAATAAACAACTTGATAATAATAAGAAGTTCAATGAAATCAACAATGTATACATAGTTAACAAGAAATCAATTTTCAATATGCTGTTTGTCATTCTGTTTTGCTCAAGCACTTAGCCTAGTGAGTAATAACTTTTTTATGGCATAGTCGACTGTATGCCAAATCCCTACACTCACAATTAGTTGTTTCCAACTACCTCTAAGCTAGGATTATAGATGGGTACAAGCCAGAAAGACTTGCATCCATTTGTTTATTCGGCATAATCATTTTCTAGACCTAGCCCCTGGGCCCAATTTCCCCAATGGCATCCCTTTGGGTGATATCTGCCCATGGCGTCCCATGGGTTAATAACTACCCATCTCTTCCCATAGGTTAGTATATGCCAATGACTTCCCATAGGTTAGTATCCGCCCATGACTTCCCATGGGTTAGTATAATGTATTGCCGCCAGATAACAATTCATATCAAATAAATTTGCAAAATCAAAGAACTTTATAGAGATCATATTTAAAATAATCATTTTCCAGTAAAAAGGGTAAAATATCAAGTAATTTCAAATCAAGAGAACCTTACAGTGTTCGATTTAAAACAAACATTTTCAATAAAAAATGTTAAATTATCAAGTAATTTCCAATCATGAGAACCTCACAGAGTTTGATTATTAACAATGATAACAGTAAGTTGATCAAACAACAAGTCAGCATAACCTAACAGATTCAATGATTTCATAAGATAAAGCATACAAGCAAAAACGAATTGGTAGATTCCTCATAGGGGAAACAATAACCAACAGAGTATGGAAATCAAGTTAATACCATCTTTCATAGGGGTTTACCAATGAAACAATAAGTACAGGAGATGCTAGATTAGTGAAATCCCTAACAAGGTTTTCAGCAAATAACGAGTAAGCTCATGCAAAGTAATAGCCTAAAATGGGAAAAACCCTGATATGGTTTAACAATTAATGAATAAGTTGTAATCAAGTTAAATACTAGAGTGGTAGACCCTCACCTCTTGTGATTTCAGTACTATTAAGCACCAGCTGTGATCTACTGATCCACTAGGTTTACACCCTTGTCACCTGATCAATTATCCATATAATTGATATCTTGTCCAACTTTAATATTCCTTAAAAATTATAATAATATCATTTAATAGTCTAAAATCGCTTAGATTTATCCATTTACACCAATTTTAAGGTTTTGAAGTGATTCGAGTATTCGATACAATAAATTTCTTGTTGGCATAATAAATCTTATATCAAGTCTCAAATTAACGCCAATGAGTCCTAAATCAAGATTAATACTAATTACCCCAAATCATAAACCTAAGGTTTTCTTGATCAAATTATTCTCATTCCATCAAACTCAATCAAATAAGAATATAACCCCAAGTTCTTTCATTTGTATCTCATCCATGCATGTCTCAATTTTTGGTCCCAAATCAAAATTTTGGTTTAATTAACTAGTATTTACATCGTAGGTTAGCCCAACAATTTACTTAGATTAAATTAGGAATCAATTATTCAAAGTTTTACCTAAAAACATGTAAATGGGACCTTAAAATCATAAATCGATCGAACCACCACAATGAGTAGGAGTTTCTAACCATCAAGCATCACCACCAAAAAATGTCAAGACCACCACCGTTTGCCTCCTTTCTTTCTCTTGAGTTTAACCATACCTTTAGTTTTTAAATTTGAGGTCGGGAAAGCCCTCAACCATGGCTTGAAAGTTTCAATTTTTTACTTCTCACCTCCGTGCTTGGAACGGCTGTTTTCGCCGCTACTGCTACTCTGATCAGTAATGTAAGATCACCATCGTGTTTCCTTCACTTAGCTTTACCAAACCATAGCTTCAAAATCATCGTTGGTTACTGAAAAAACATAAACCCATCACCCACTATAAGTTACTCTTGGCCACTCTTTTTATGGGTCATCGAAAAGCTTTTCAATCGAGCTTGGTGGTGTTGCTAAAGGTGAGAAGGGTAGTTGGTTTTGTTGGGTGGTGGAGCAAATCACCAAGAGTGGCTGTCAGTGTTGGTGAATGAAATGGTAAAGGTGGTGAGGATAAAGAAATGGTGAGGTGGTGAATGAAATGGTGAAGTGAAGACACGTCTTCACTTTATGCAAATTTTCTTTCTTCTTCTTTTTTTTTTTAATAAAATTTAATTTGTAAGAATTGACATTTAACTATTAATTTAGTAAAAGATTCAATTAAGTCTTTTAGTTAATGAAAATAA
The DNA here is from genome assembly GCA_014898725.1 of Jacaranda copaia. NCBI lineage: Eukaryota > Viridiplantae > Streptophyta > Magnoliopsida > Lamiales > Bignoniaceae > Jacaranda > Jacaranda copaia. The sequence continues at coordinate 226,168 of JACGDI010005241.1, read as the reverse complement.
TGTCTTGATCCGAGTTGACTATAGGGGTTTCTTGCAAGCCCCTAAATTATATATTTTTGTTCAATTAATTTTTTCAAAAATTACAATTTAGCCCCAAAATTTTAAATAAAATAATAATAATAATATAAGGAATAATTAAATTTCCCAAAATCAAAAATAATAAAATTTAAATTCTATAAATTGCAAAATTTTAAGGTGTTACAAGTATCATTTTCTTTCTCTCCTCACATATAACACGAATATACCATCTCTACCCAAAACTAATTGATGAGACAGCTAGAAATTGAGCTCAAAGTTTTATCCATGGTGGTGGTTGAAGGGTTTCTTTGTTTTGACAACTGAAACTTGAATATGAGTAGTGGGTTTTGACGAGCTAAGCTCAAGGATAACATTGGTTTCTTTAATTTTGGGAATAGACCACAGTGGACAGAGTAATTAGGAAAAAATGATGCAGTGAAGCTTGGTGGTAGGTCTTAGTTTTTAGTGAAATTGAAGCTTAATTTGGAGTTAAAATCAAAAATTTATTTGAGGGTTGAGTTCCTTATGCTGAGGTGCGTTGAATGGTGGTGGGATTGAACTTTTTGTCAACAATGGTGCAACGGCGGCCAAGAGTTAGAATTTTCATCTTGTTCCTAGGAGTGCATGCATGCAAATGGATCATCAAAATTATGACTCATTTGTGAGATATTGATATATAATGATGATTAGTGTATATGTGTTTACAATGTGTAGATACATGCTTTGATCTTCGCCAAAGCTTGTATTATCGTGTATTATAATGGAAATAATTGATCAAGGTACCTATGCATAAAATATAGTATACTAAGTGTAGAAAATCATAATTTTACGTAACTAGGATTTAATTGACAAAAGTTTGGATTTTATTGGCAACTAGAATGCTACGATCAATATGGAGTATCAATAGGATAATTACTCAGAATTTGGCTATTATGGGTATGATTCTAAATATTGATGATCGTTAGGATTGAACATGGATTTTGACATAAGGTTATTCTTTTGAATAGGTGACAGAGGATTTAACCCTAAGGATCAGTAGAGTTTGATCACATCATTGATGTGATTAAGGTGAGGATCCACTGACTTGGTAATTCCTTGAGTAAAGGAATATTATTGTGATTGGATCCTGTATGGTTTATCTGATCTGATACCTATCCTTGTTATTGTTCATATTATTGATTGACGATCAAACTTTGTGAGGTTTCTATTACTTGATATTCAATTTGATTATCATTTATTGTTGCTATCTGAATCTTGTGAGGTTCTATTGCTTGATATCTGATTTGTTTAATGTTTATTATTGTTATTTGAACCTTGTGAGGTTCTATTACTTGACATTTGATCTGGTTATTGTTCGTTGTTGCTATCTAAACCTATATGAGGGTCTACCAATCTAGCACCTTTTTTTCACTATCTATTAATTATGACAAGCCCCTGTGTGTGTTTTCTATTTTTGTACCATAATCTAGCCATTTGAAATTTGAATTGTGTTGAATTCTGATTTGTATATGTTACCTGGTTTGAAAATCTCTATAGAGGTCTACCAACTAATATTTGCCTTGTTCAAAGCTTACTCATAAATTATTGCACCCTTGTGAAGGTCTGCCAACTTAGCTTTGATTTATATCTATCTGTTCTTACAAAAAAACCCCTGGCAGGGTAACTTCCTGATTCTATTTCTATTTCTTATATGTTCTGGAACCTATAACGTCTATCTGTTATAGGCCATATAACTGTTCTGTCATTAGAATCGTTGTATTATTTGACTATTTTGTTATTCAATCATTCTGTTATCCGTTCGTTCAGTTATCTGAGTGTAAATTTGAATGGTATTATGGATTTTGTCAGTAATTTGTTATGAATCAAGCTGTTATGCTTGGGTAAGTTAGTTTGTTGGTATGTCATTGATTCATCCTGTTAGTAATAAGTTCTGTACCAAGCTGATATGCCCAGGTAAGTTATGTACCAAGCCGATATACTTAGGTAAGTTATGTACCAAGCTATTTCTTAGTTAAGTTCTGTACCAGGCTATCATATTTGGGTAAGTTTTGTACCAAGTTGTCACGCTCGGGTGAGTTTTGTACTTGGTTGTATCGCTTAGGTAAGTTAAGTACTAAACCGATATGCCAAGGTAAGTTTGTACCAATCTATGCTTAGGTTTGTTCTATAGTAGGTTATCATATCTAGGTAAGTTTTGTACAAAGTTGTCATGCATAGGTAAGTTTTGTTTGATTTGTATAAGTTTTGTACCAAGTAGTTATGCCTGGGTAAGTTTGGTTAATCAATATAAGTTTGTTCTGATATGTTTGTGTAAGTTTAGTTCAGTTTGATTGGTGTAAGACTATTATGATATTCGATTGTATTCTGATCATCCATATTCTTACTATATTCAACCATATTTGATCGTATTCTAATTGATAAATTATTTTTAGACTGTCTAACTATTTCTTGACTATTCAATTATATCTTGATATCTTCTATTTGACTGTTAAATTATGGTCTGTTGAGTTCATTCATACTTGACTGATCCCTATTGTATGCGATTACAATTATCCCTCACTAAATCCTTAGGACTTACCTCTCTATTTACATTGATTTTCTCAGGTAGGATCATATGATGGACTTGTGTTTCAATCTTGGATTGGTGAATGGAATTTTACAATAGAATGAATATGTGTGTGTGTATATGGGTTTCCTTACATGCTAAGCTTTATCTTAGAAATGTTGTGACATGTAAGACTAAATCATGACTTAAGGTCTGTAATTATTATGTTGGATGTTATGAGACTCTTAATGATATGTACTTCATGTTTTGATGAGGTTTGTTAAGTTTGAAATCCATTGCTATATGTTTTTGATAAGTTTAGAAAATTTTTTTGAGGGGCTCATTGAATATATTGCTTATATATGGGCTTGAATTAAAATTGAACTGGAGTGGTGCTTCAACTTAGGTGCATCCCAAGTAGGGGCGCTACAATAATAATAATAATAATAATAATAATAATAATAATAATAATAATAATAATAATAATAATAATAATAATATTGTCGTTATTATTATTATTATTATTATTATTAGTAGTAGTAGTAGTAGTAGAGAGATTTCGACTGATTAACTAGACTATTAAGCATGAGCTTGAGCTATTAATTCAAGAAATGATTAGTAACTTAGAACAAATAAATTCCTTGTTAATATAGTAGCGATATTAGCATATTATCCTTCGATATTTTTAGAACTAAGCCCCAAACTATTATATTAATTGAAACATAGCTACTGTTGAAATATAAACAGTTTAGTTATTGTTTACAGAATGATACAAGCAATTTGATATTTAATATGCTGTTTTGGAATAGGTGATAGGGATCCAGGGTCTCATGGACCGTAGGGCATGGATAACATCTTTGTAGAGTTTTAAGGTGAGGGTCTATTACACTTTTATTTATGGAAAGTGAATGTTCCTAAAATGTTTGAATTTAATGATTGTCTGAATTCTTGAGTCATTACAAGTCCTTGATTGTTATCTACTAATTGTTTCATATACCCCTGTGAGGGTTTGCTTCCTCGATTTTGCTTCTATTGAAACTAATTGTTCCCATTATGGCGCCAAGAACAATCATTGGTTGCCTGTTATTGTACAGTCTGAATTCATTCTACATACTATTTATTTAGCCTTGTCGGCATTTGTGGATCATTTATGTAATGGTTATTTAGCCTCGTCAGCATATCTAAATCCATGCAGTATACTGTTGATTGCCTTGTTGTGATATTTGTATCTTCTGTGTTATTACTTGTCTGCCTTGCTGGCATACTTGAATGCATTCTACACAACATTTGAGTGGCCTTGTCGGCAAATTGTTTATTGGTTGTATCAAAAGATACATGCACAGAGAAACTATTTGGCCAAGTGCTTATACTGAGTTATCATGCTTGGAATATTATTACTGCCGAGCTGTCATGCTTGGACTACTTACAATTGTGCTGCTATGCTTGGATTACTGTTACTGCTATTGAGGGATAAGGAGAATCCAATATGCATGCTATGCTTTAATTTACTTGGATTGCATATGTTGCCGGGGTTTGTTTTATTTTGATTGTACTCTGTTCATAGAGCAATAAGGACAATGAAGTTTGCCGAACTATATCGTATAGATGACCTGGCCGAACAAGCTGATGGTGAAATTTCCCAAATTAGATCAAAAAGTTGACTAGGCCAAATGAGCCGACGGTGAAGTCTCCCGAACTAGTACCCATTAGTGGTCTATCCATTTATTGAATTGAAAATGTTCATGTACTGGCATATTTGGGTTTCCAATTGAAATGTCTTGTGAGTTGATAATCTATTAAATTACTGCTTCATCGGCAGATCCCTTTGACTACTTATTATACTTCCCCTCACTAAGTCCTTTGGATTTACTATTTTGTTATTCTTTATTTTCTTCCCAAATAGATCTAAATGACGGCTGAGGGCTCAAGAAGTGCTCAAGAGAAATTATATTTTGTACTTAGGTAATTATCTTTGAATTGTATATTAAGTTTGAACAACTGATTTTGCATGTGGGGCTCTGATACAGATGACAGTTGTACACTTAGTGCTAGAAAGTGTGCAATGGTTTTGTATTTCCCTACGGGATGTTAGATTGTGCTTTGTAATCTCAGGTTGAGATAAATTGTTTTGATTGTTGTGCAGCTATTTAAATTGAATTTGAAGGTGTGTATTTGGTTTAAATTATTGTGTATAAGATTGAAGTAGTTCCTCAGCTTGAAATAGACAACTCCCAAGCAGGGTGCTATAGCTTCTAATCTTAAGATTATTAATCAAGCCAAAATGGTGGAATACATAATCCCAACACTTCAGAATAAAATAATGGATCTTTTATTAATCACGACCTTCAAATATACCAACTAAACATTCAATTACATATCTATCCTACACAATCCTGGTAAGCAAACAAATCCTAAAGAAAGGTGATCTTACTTTCCAAATTTAAAATTTCAATAGCAAATTATATAAGACAGGGTATTTATATGCAATTTGAATATGACTCAATTCTGAATGACGGTAATTTTGAATTTATTTATAATAAGAAAAATACCTACTAGTTATTTGATATCACAGTAAATCCTCATTCACTCTATCATAAATATTAACTTTCATTTCCAATTAACATATACACAGGGAGGATAATTTCAGAATTTAGATATTGCATAACTAGATTGACCACAGTTGAAGTAATACATGATACAATTATAAATTTTGGAAATTTTTATTGTTTTATAAAGAAGAATAATATTTATTGATTATTTAACTGTATGATAAATCCTTAATTCGGTCAACACAATTCTTACCTTCTATTTTCAAGGAAATTGGATAAATTAATTGCATAATTTAAAATTTCTTAAAACTCATAACAAGTTAGAGGTAGAGATTGACCAAAATTATATAATTTTATCGGAAAAATTACGGTTAAGAGATTAGAAAGTTAAAAAAAATATTAAAATTAAATTAATTAAAAAGAAATGATTGCTAAACTTTACAAATTATTAAAATATAAACGTTGTTGCAGAATCTGATTTATATAATCCTTCCAATATCTTTCTTAAAAGCCATACTCTGCAACCCTCCACTCATTCGTTTTTATTTTAGCACTAACTTTTAGAATCTACCACTTATATTGATGAAAAGTGTAATTCATGACGATTAAAGCATTAGGAATAAATGTAACGTAAATAACATTTGCAGTACTCCTTTCAGTTGTTTCTTAGAAGTGTGTACTGATTCTCTACAGAGCAGTTTTTTATTAGCACTAATTTCTAGAATTGTCATTTGTATTGATAGAATGTGTAATTCATCGTGATTAAGGATTAGGAAATTGCTAAATTATGAAAGGCAAAATAACTTTTAATTTATACTATATATATATAAAAAAAATCCTTTCACACTCACAAAATGATGATTTTTTCCGTGCTACACCGAATATAATATACTAATTTTATCCTTAAATATTTAGTTAGTTGTGAAAAAATTAAGAGTTGCAAATTAAATTCAACATTTTTTTGAAAAACTACCTATCTTTATTTTCTATCCTACTGTTTTTTTATTCTCCTACCATATTTTATAAACCAATTATATATCCTTCCTAAAATTAATTCTACAAAATATCTCATAAATTCTTTTATTGTTATCTGTCTTAAATTCAATCAATATGAATGTAATGAGATTAATGACTTAGACGGGAAGGAGGAAAAGTATTAGGTGTTGTTGATTTTTTTTCTTTTTTTAGGCATAATTTTATGCTTTCTCAAGTGATAAATTTGTTTTGTGTTATTTATTATTTATACTATACCAATCTAAGTTTATGGATGCAGGAACAATGTGTCATGATTAGGGATGAGAATAGGCCAGAGTACTCGTTAGGGACTATGGCCCAACTTATTTAATAAAAAGGCTAGGTCAAGGCTTAAAATTTAGCCTTTTTTAAGTAAATAGATTAGACTTAAATTCTACTAAAAGTTTGCAAAGTCTAATAGGCTGGCCCATTTATCATTCTTCACATAAAAAGTACAATAATAGTGATATAATATTGAATGACTAATTATTCTTTAATTAGTCCTTTGTAGGATCTATTATGTTGTTTAGCATTGATCTTCATTGAAATGATATTATTTTATAATTAGATTTAAACTTTCACAATTATGCATTTGTTATTTATCATTTTAATTATTTCTTATCAAGGCCTATTATAAATTTGAGCATATTAAAGATTGAGATTTGTGTAATATTTAAACTTAATTGAAACCTTAATAGAAAACAGAGTTTTAGATAGGTTTTCACGCAAGGTTAAAGCTTTAGAATTTATTATAAAGGCTAGGCGTAACCTTAAAACAAAGCCTATCATAGATAATAGGCTAGACTCAAGCTCGTCATTTGGATAACACACCTAGCTTATTTAAGCCTAGCCTATTTTCATGACTAGTCATGGACGCTAGTTATAGTAGATAGCAACTTACAAAATTAGGCAAGAAAAGCAAAATCATACTACTCCTTGAAGTAAAATTGAGTCATGCATCGCACGAAATGGTTGGTGATCAAATACAATATAGTAAAAGAAAAACAACATAAAAAAGGTATCAAAGGCTAGTAGCACACTCCCCCATTTAATTAGTTACACACACTGAAAATATTGAATCTTCTTATTGCAGGCATCAAGAAGGAGTTTAATTGCCTTATTTACATCAATGGGTATTAAGCCCAATAAATTAGCTCTAATTGCTTTGCAAAGACATGCAGCCGCCTCTTGATTGATGATTCCTTTAAAAGAACTACAACATGGCTGGAGGGGGGGCTTTCCAACACGACTGTCGATTACCCAACGAAGAAGATCGACACATACACCAAGTTTAGTATAGATATCACTTGGGCAGGTGTCCCTTGTGATCGGCTTCACGATGATATTGTGACAATTGACCATGGCAAAAAAGACAAAGTTAAGAAACACAAAAAGCACAATAATTGGTGAATTTCTATTTAGCCTGGCCGTCATCTTTTTCTTTCTTCCTCTTCTTTTTCTTTGTCCAATTTTTGGGGTTAACTCTAAATGAGTTGAAGGGTAAGAACCCGGTATAGATTCTTTTTGGAATTTTTTAGAATAAATTTTCACCCCTTAACATTAATTTTAATCAGAAGTAGAAGTCAAAATTTATTGTGGAGTAAATGAGGATTTACAACAAATAATCAATAAAGAGATTTTCTTTTAAAAAGTTTCAAAATTACCACAATTTAAAATATAGTTTAAATTGTCTCAATTCTGGCCAAAACGCCAATCTATTACTTCTTATGAAATTTTTAAATTTAAAATTATCTTTTCTTGATTTACAGATTATCAGTGAAAATGAAAATTAATATTTATTGGGTAAATAAAGATTTACCATAATATAAATAATAATCAATTTTTTTTTCTTCACATGATAATTCAAAATTATCACAGTTTAGAATTCAGTCAAAATTATTTCAACTATGGTCAAAGTTACCCTTCCTGTATTTATTGTTTTTGAAAACTACAAATTTAAAATTTAAAATTTTCTTTCCTTGATTAATGAAATTTATTTTTAAACAAAAAGTCTGGATTTTTTATGGGAAAATGAGAAGTACTTACCATAAAATAGGGGAAATTAGTTATTATTAAGGGAGAAACAATTTCTAAATTGTTAAAGTACAGTAACTTTTTACTAATTCAGAAGAATGATTATCAAATTTTATAGCTCTCAAATGCCAATCTCAATGCAAAATCAGATTTTTTTACACCTTATATTTTTCTTACTTAGAAATACAAATTTCTGACTCAATCATATATTTTTGGCACTAATTTAATTGAATTAAAATTGATAAAAAATTATATTCATCTTTTGCTTTAAAAATTGGGCATACTTGAAAAAATTACTTGACATTTCAGATTTGTAAAAAGATTACAAAAGATTACAAAAGATTACAAAAGAAATAAGATCAACAAATAACAAATTTGTTTCTTAACCTGACTATAACTAAAATATTATACTAGCATCATTTGACAAAATAATTTAAATAATTATATTTGATTGTGAGATAATATATTATTTTTATATTTTTTATTTTTTTATTTTGTAGGAAAGCTTGTTTATTTATTGCAAAGCTCAAATTAAATGTCATGTAATTTTTTCAAGTATGCCCAATTTTTCTAGTAAAAGATTAATATAATTTTTTTATTTATTTTAATTGAATTAATTAGTGCTAAACATAAGTGATTGGGTCAAAAATTGGTATTTCTCAGTAAGGAGGAGTGAAAAGAATACGATTTTACATTTAGATTGGCATTTTGAATTTATAAAATGTAATAATCATTCTCTTACATAATTAGTTAAAAGTTATTGTGCTTTAATAATTTAGATATTGTTTCTCCCTTAATCATAATTAATTTCCCCTATTTTATGGTATCTTCTCATTTATCCCCTGAAAGTCTTAACTTCTTGTTTACAAATAAATTTCATTAATCAAGGAACCATAATTTAAAATTTTAAAATTTATAATTTTCATAAAAAATAATATAGGAAGGCTGAATTTGACCATAGTTGAAGTAATTTTTGAGTTAATTTAATGTGATAATTTTGAATTATTTTATGAAGAAAAGATTTTATTATTATTTAGTATTAAAGAAAATTTTTATATACCCAATAAATATTAATTTTCATTTTCAATAAAAATATATAAATCAAGAAAAGAAAATTTTAAAATTTAAAATTTAAAAATTTCATAAGATGTAATAGAGTGGGTTTTTTGTTATCAGAATTGTAATAATTTAAACTACATTCTAAATTGTGGTAATTTTGCAATTTTTTGAAAGAAAATCTTTTTATTGATTATTTGTTGTAAATTCTCATTTACTCCTAATAAAGTTTGACTTCTATTGTAGCACCCTCCATAAAAGGTGCCTTCTTTGGGTTGACGATCTACTCCAGCCTTATTCACAGTAATTTAATCCAATTACTCACATCAAAAATTCAATTTAAATAACTGCACATCAACTAAAAACAGTTATCCCAATTTACTCTTACAATTCACTATTTTACATCCAGTAAGGAATACAAAACTATCATACCATTACTAGCATCAAGGTCTTAATGACCTACACAGATATATAATGAAATGCTATGCTTGCTTACATGTGCCAAAAGGGATAGAATAATTCTAAGTCTACAACTGTCACCAACATCAGAGCCATACAAGCATGAACACTAGAAAGAGACAATTAAGGCTTCAACTTACAAACATTATTCATCACAAAGTTGAGTCAAGATTTTGTATGTCTAAAAGTTAATAGCAAAACTAGGTGTTCTATTACATCTTGTAGCACTCCAGCAATTACCTGTTACAACCTAACTGGAAAAAGAAATTAGGAACACAAAAAAGGTATAAGTCTAAAGGTCTTGGTGAGGGAAAAGGGGTGGTAATTATTCACAAAAGCATAAGATCAAAGGGAACCAATAAAAGAGTTCTAATTCAATGGGTAAATAATCAAGGAAAATAATAGGAAAAACCAAAGCCGTAGAAATTATAAATTGATGTGATAATAGAATAGAACTCAAATAGATAGTATATTAATAGAATGGAAATCCAATGAAACGAGACATGGAACAGGTAAGACCTTACATAACCAAATATTTACAGCACAAAGCAACAACATAACATGACGTATGTGAAACCAAATTCAACTGACTATTCGCAAATTTTGTTCTTATTGCTTCCAAAGTCAAACACAGACATTAACAAACATATCAAATAGTAACAAACATTCACGCAGAGTATCATAATCCTAACAGGCTTCCCTTATCACTTCGCCATCCAAGCACTCGGCTTAATACCCAATCACTTGGCTTGGTGTGGCATGGCTGATCCACATGCTAAATCTCATCATTTGCATATAGCTACCTTCAATGTGCCCACAAGTTAGGATTTTAGATAAGCACTAGTTAGGAGACCAGTCATAACTAAACCAGTCGTATCTGTTCATTTGGGAAATGAATAGATAGGTTAAACCCTCACTTTAAAACTCCATAGAAGTGCTATCCCATCTCACAGTCATTGAGATCCTAATTCCTCGTCGCCTATTCCAATAGAACATTTTTAAATGTCAAAACACTTGCACTGCATTCTTTAAACAATAACTAAAGCTTTTATGCTTTATTATCTGGTGTTCCTAATTACGAGGCATATCCTTATATCTCAGGTTTTGAGCCCGTTTTTAGATATACGTAACTTAGGCTATAATATTTGGTTTATCCAAATTATTCTATCAAAATCATCATACTGATGTAGCTATAATATTAACAAAGGATTTATTTGTTTTGAGTCACTGATCATTTCTTAGGTTAATATCCCAAGCTTATATATAATAATTTAGCCAAATTGTAAAAAATGCTATGTTCCATTAATAATTAATCTATGCAATGTTACTTAAAATTTAGGGTTTTGATTATACTGATTAGCTCAATTAACAATAATTATGTTCTAATTACCAATCTAGGCCAACTAGCACAATACATAACTTATATATCCAAATATTTTGTGTAGCACCTCCTCTTAGGATAGCCCCTAAGCTAAGACACGACTCTAATTCAGTCTTAAATTGAACCCACAATACCATCACTTGGCCTATAACAAACTTTTCAAACATATCAAAAGTAACAACAGATTTCAACTTAAGCAAACCTTTACCAAACACTATAAACAAACCTAAGATGATCCCATAACATACAACATAGGTGCTAAATATGTACCATTAGTGGTTTCAAAATATTCATAACACAGCATTATATACATACTATAGGTATCGATTTAATCTTATAGATCACATCCCTAATACAAGCTTAATACACAAGTAGACCCACACATATACATAAAATACCTATTTTATTACAAAACATAATTTTCTCCAATTCTAGCAAGAAGTCTGCATCCATCATTTAACCCTATCTAAGAAAACTAAAGATAAAATGGGAGGATAAGTCTAAAGGATTTAGTGAGGGATATTTATAACCGTAAGTAGTAAAGGTTTATTGAGTCAGAATGGACTTAACAGATCATAAATTGACAATCAAAATAGGAATAGATTAAGATACAAGCATCAAGAATCAATTTATAAATGGATCAGGTTACAGATAGTTAGGAATAGTCATAGGCATTAACAAATTCAAGGTTATTAGTAGGTATTAGCTTGGCAATTGTAATTGTCGGCTTGAATGACCTAGGATCATCTCAACCGCATCAATTTTGGAGGAGTAGTTTGTCTCAATAGAATTAGTTCGAGAGGAAATGTAGATGGCTTATTCGACTTGGACGATAGCTTAATCTGGACTGAGAAACTTCACCATCCTTGTTGTTCCATGAGTGGGGTACAAACAATCAAACTATAGTTAGAATACAAATCAGTGCATAATAGGCATATTAAATTTTTCTTATATCACTAGTTCTAAGCTTATGACTTATCCCAAGCACCTAGTAGGGATTAACGTCCTGTTATTTAACTAAGAGTTTAGGGCTTATAATTTATTCCATGCACACAACAAGGATTAACATCTTGTTATTTAACTAAGAGTTTTGGGCTTACGACTTATCCCATACACCTAGTAAAGTTAACGTCTCATTACTTATTCAAGAGTTTAGGCCCTATGGCTTATCCTACATACCTAACGGGGATTAACATCCCATTTTTCTCATATAATAATTATAAATAGTAATAGATAACAAAATGGTCAGATAAGAGATAGTCAAATAATATAATGGATGGATAACAGAAAGTCAGATAATAAAATGGACGAATAATAGACGAGATGTTCTAGGTGCTAGAACAAACATAATTTAGTATCAATATCAAGGAATAACCCTCACAAGGGTGTACACATTAGTAAATAGATGGATAGCTAGCAAGATCTCCAACAATTCATAGATTTCAATAAATACAATGCAATTGAAACACAAAAATAGGACCCTCACAGGGGTTTACAAGCTAATTAATAGATAATAATTAAGATCACAAGCAATTATGATTCCAATAAATAAAAGCAAGTACAATATACAATCATGTTAAATCTTCATAAAGGTCATTCCACAAGAATGTATAGATAGAATCAAAGCCAGAATAGTACATCCTCACCTCTGTAGTCTTCACAAATGCAACCACAATCTCCAGTTTGCTGGTCCATGGGACCCATTTCTTTATCACCTAACCAAAAGAGTATTTTTATAGTCAAAATCCACATTCATGCCTAATAATTACTATTATACTACCAACAGTCCCAAAATAATTAGTTATTCACTTAATATAGTCATCTTTAGGGTTTGATCAGTACTATTATTAAAGAATACACTAATTATAATATTTAATACGTAAATACGTACAAGATTTATATCAGTTTCAATAAAAGGATGTTATTTCATCCTTAATTACATAATTAACCTCATAATGTGATCCCAAATCAAAATAATAGTCCAATCATCTTAATTAACCTAATTATTGTTACTTAGATCTCAAATCCATAAATTGGGGATTAAAATTTCCAATTAAATTAATTATCCCAAAATTATCATAGAATAATACAAATCTAGATCTACTAGGATAACATAAGTTCACATGTATGGCCTATATCTAAATTCCCATATCCAGTTCTTATATTTCGTCAACATATTACACGATTCAAAAATTTGGTCATTACCCAAGAAGTTCTTACAAAACTCTAAAACCATGAACCAACTTCACTCCTATGATTTTCATGACAAGCTAAACATTTTGTCTTAGCATTGCTGTTGTACTGTTGCCACCGGAGATGGTCAACAACACCACTGAAAAAAACATTTTAGCTCAAATAAACAAACCCCATTCAATTTCACCAATTGTTATCGAATCGATATCCAATTTCAGCTTCAATCACCCAACATCACCATATCTGTAGTGTCAATTTTCATGCAATTCTGCAGTCTCTAGTGCTCCAAATTTCAATCTAAAGCTACGTTCATGATCCTTGAGCTAAGAGCTATAAAACCTAGTACTCATACTTGAACTTTGATTGTTGGAGATGGAAGACCCACCAACCACTACCATGGCTCACTTCGGTCTTCACATTCCTAGTAGTTCACCAACATGAAGAGTGTGCATATGGTATCAACGTGTTGATGGAGGTGAGGAGAAATTAATAGTTGGATTATTTTGTGGGATAGAGTGGTCGACAGTATGGGTGATAGAGTACATGGGTAGGGAAAATGAAGAAATTGGGATGGGAGTTGGGAACTGTATATATATTATCAATTTTTCCAACTTATCAATTTGACCCTAAAATATTTGCTTAGCCATCATTTAAGTCCTCTAAGGTTTCCATGTTATTCAATTCGATCCCCTGACTTAGTTAATGCCTAATATTTACCCCTTTGAATAAAAATATTTCCATGCAAACCCCTATAATTCTTAAAATGTTATCTAATCAAGTCTTGCCTAATTGCAATTTGACCCCAAAACTTCCAATCTTTATGCAATTAAGTCCTTTTGATTTATTTTTTGTGCCTTAAAAATCGACTAACCAATATCTTGATTTCTAAATCTTTATTTTTCAAAAATACCAAATTTCAAAGGTGTTACACTCTTCCCTCCTTAAAAGAATTTGGTCCCTAGATTATTATCTGAATTCTATCCTGATTGGCAGAAAATAAATAGGTTCAGTTAGCCGATCTATATCATCTCTTCATTACATTCTACCAAGGTTGCTTCTTCAAGTCCCAATACAACCTCGTGCCTCTTAGATGAATCATGTATATTGACTTGTGTGCCTTACTAACAATCTCTCTTCTATTTCTTTTGGCACATGTATTTTTTTTATAGAATAGAAGAATACTTTACTTGTCGGCATTGAACTCAGACTCTTTGGAACTTCCAACCATTTCTTTCTATTTTAACATCCATATATCATTGGCTTGGGACTCATCGTATAAATTCATAAACACCCCCTCTCGGGACAATACCTAAGATGAGATGCTACTCTAATTTAGTCTTAAAATACAAATAAACTCACAACTAAAAAATTTGGAATTTATCCAACTTAAAGGAAAAACAGTTACACTAACCCAACAGATCACTTCATAGCAAAAAATATGTACATATCAAGGGTCTCAAGTTTCATACAAAACTCTCATAATATTCTTTAGGTAGTTGTCTTGATCAAACAATCTATATGAACAATAGTAACACCTAATCTATTACAAAAGAGGTTTCTTTCCGTAAGTTAGAACTTCACATCCTCTATTTAGACCTATCTGAGAAAATATAGAAGACATAGGGGTAAAGTCCTAAGGAGTTAGTGAGGAAAGATATTGACATGATTCAAAAGAAATTGATAGACAACAATCAAAAATAGTTTGGTAACAATAAGAGTTCCAACATGAATCAACATGGTACAAAGTACGCATAATATCAAATTTAACAAATAGTATTATTACTAGTACCAAACGTTGGTGCAGTAGGAATGAACTTTCTTTATTTCTCCATTTGCTCAAGCACTCAGCTTGGCGAGTAATTTATTTGCATTATAGCATGGTCGACAACATGCCAAATCCCAACACTCACAGTTAGCTACCTATAAGTCAAGATATTTGGTGGGTACTAGCTGAAAAGACCTATGTTCATTAATCTATTCTACCCGACTGTCTTCTGGACCAAGCCCTATGCCCATACTCCCTATGGCATCCCTTTGGGTAAAAACCACCAATGGCATCCCATGAGTTGGAAATAGCCTATGGTGTTCCATAGGTAGAAAAGAATAATACCAACAAATAGAATTTAATAGTCAACTTAATAAAGTCTAGAAGAGGTCTACTATTGAAATCGAACGGTGCTAACAAGAGTAGACTCAAGAAGAGCCCCTACTGGACATGCATTGTCAATTAGTATAGTTCTTTACTTTGCCTGACTCATGTTTTACAATACTGACCGAACAAGTCATTTAAAGATTCAAGAATACAATAAGGTACAAGTTTGGAACAATTAATATACACCATATATTGGTCGGCAAGGCCAATACTGATTACGAAATGAATTGACAAGTAATATGGGCTCAGCGGCAAGGTTGTGAAATACAAAGGGCAGAAATTGAATAATATAATAAGGGTTCTGGACACCAAAACAAAGGCAAGTAGAGTGTACTAACATAAATGGGAATTTACAAAATATACCCTCACAGTGGTGGTAACAACAACAGATAATTATATTTAAGGTTAGAGTAGCAAACCCTCATAGGGGTGTTCAAATTAGATGATAGATAATAGATTATAATTTCAAACACATTTAACATTTCAAACAATCAGACTATGGTACAAAAACAGAAAACCCACATAGGGGCTTATCATGAATAACAATTAGTGAGAAAAAGATGCCAGATTAATAGATCCTTGCCTTTTATAGTTTTACCAAAACAACCACAGCCCTCAACCTACGGATCGATAGGACCAATTTCATCGTTACCTAATCAAAAGAATATTTCCATAGTCAATTTCCTATTCAACTCTAAGAGTCTTATAGAATTACATCATAAGCATTCTAATGTCATTAACTTATCTACCAACATGATGATATAGGTTTAATAGCGTCTTCACAAAATTGTCCAATAAATCAATGTTTCTAAATTTAACTAAGACAGCCTACGTTAATACTAAGATAACGTGATATCTCATTCTTAGTTATAAGGTCATGGTCATTATTCTAAACCACACATTTATGATTCAATTCCTTACCTAATCAATCACAATCAAATACCACTAAATCTCATTACATAATTCTTAAGATTAATATCATTTTTTTTAAATTTAATTTTGGCATTTTGCATGATAAGTCCAGGTCTACTATCTAATATTTCTTTGCATGGGGATCAACACACACATATATATATATATGGACATATCAATTCATCTAAAATTCCTATTCTTGGCATAGATACAAACTTAAATAGGAAAGTACAACATATACAACATATATGTATTAATGGTAAACCTAATTATAAATTCCAAAGTTTGCCATCAAAGTTCCAAACCATAAACTGATGACACAGGTGTAATTATTACGTCAAGAAGGTGAAACTGCCCCTTCGTTGTTGCCAGTCACTGCCTGTCATTGCTGAAAAGTTGTCTATCACCTTGAAAAGCTTTGCCTCGTCACAAAATTTTCAATGGTATTATTAGTTTCAGTAATAGTTGTCTAAAAGTCCTCTAAAAATTGACTTGAAGCCTAAACTCTCTGTTATTGTCGCCTTATATTCCTCATGATTTTCTGCTATTGCCGTTGCATTTCACTACCTTGCAACACCTCCACATTGTTCTCTTTGCTAAGTACTGCTTAGACTACCCCCTTAGAGTTAAAGTTGGTCATCGAAAAATAAGGAATTGACTTGCTCACCGTGAAGCTTGCTTTTAGCCTCTCTTACAATGGCTCGTTGGAGAGGTGTTTAGCCGTGCATGTGGTGTACAAGTGTAGCCAAAAGTGAGGCAAATTTTCTGTAAGTGTGATTTGGTGAAAGGGTGGTCATCGGTAGAAGATGGCTGAAAGTGTGGTGGTCGTGGGTGATGGAGAAAGGAAGAAAGAAATGAAAATTTAGATGAAATTTCTGCCATTTTATAAAATTAAAGTTTTCATTTGTGTAGATTTGCCCCAAAGACTTTGAACAATCATCAATTAAATCCTTGAAAGTTCTAAAAATTACCCCTTTGACCCTGTTGACCAAGGTTCTTCCATGCAAACCCCATTATTTTCAAAAAGTGTTCAATCTAGCTTTCTAAAATTATAATTCTAACCCCAAAAATTTCAAAATTTTTGAAATCAAGTCCTTTATATATATTTTTTGAGCCCTAAAATCCGGCCAACTAATTTCTTGAACTCTAAATCCTATTTTTTAAATACTGAATTTCAAGGGTGTTACACATATAATTCGAATTGCACTTCTCTTTTAAATCCTACTTGTTATTTTAGTTTTAACACAACACCCATTCTTAGGCTTTTTGATGCCTCTACTGCCAATAAGTAAGCTATTCCAACCCTTAGGCCTAAAGTATTGGTTATTAGATTTGCCTTTTTGGGTGATAAGTGATGGAGGAATTGTAATTTTCTCAGAATTTCCTCTCATCAGTGTTGTCTCATGTTCAGGTCCTTGTTCTAGTCAAATGTTTGACCTTTCTAAGTTAATTTAGTCAGCATGTCAGCTATTTCAGAAAAGTTCTACACAATTCTTTATTAATAGCTGATGAGACACAGAAAACTACAAATTTCTATCACATTTTTTGGTCTCTTCCAGTTGACTATTACCTCTATCTTGGTGAGATCAACCTCTACCCCATCTTTGGATATGACATGCCCAAGAAAAACTACCTTTTTTGTTCAAAGTCCACACTTGCTAAATTTTGCATACAACTGATCCTCTCTCTCAAGGTTCTGAGAACTATGTGTAAGTGCTTTACGTTGTCTTTTCTAGTCTTTAGTTGGTATTACCCTTACTTCAACTCTAGCTTTGTGAATATCCTTGATCCCTGATCATATTTGGGCAATTTCCAATACATGGTATCTGTTATTAACCTTATTCCTAAGGGCATTTAAACTTCTATTTTGCAAGCTATGGTGTCAGGTTACATATTTAGTTCTTAATAAGGAAATAAGATAGTTATGAAAGAATGAAAAATACGAGGATCATATAAGGTATTATCATGGATTTCAAACATAGAAACTAATCCTTTGTCACTTTGTTAAGATCTGGTGTTTTTTCTCGTATCAGGGGATAGGCACAAACTTGAACATTCGGCCTCCCGCTAGCTACAGCCATCTATTTTCCTTTTTCTATAAGTGTTGGGCCTCTTTGTATGGGGTAATCTCTCACAAAGTGTTGTTAGTTACTGGAACCTATATATTTGCCCTATTTTTTCCAACAACCAGACTCTTCATGACCAAATCCCTCATATAATTCACATGGTTTGGGTGCCCTTTCTTAAATCAATTTTTCCTTCTCGCCAAAATGAAGGGCTAGTCGAGTGGGGCTTTCAGCCCGTGGTCTTGGCTATTTTCTTTTGGCATTACCTTGTCTATTAAGGTGCATTTTTCCCTTTCGACTTTTATCCTCAATTTTTTAGATCTCATGCACTTCTAACTCAAGTTGCAGTATCTTGCTCACTACTTCATTGAAGTTCAAAGTCCGCAAATGGCTAGACATTTTCTCAATTTTAATTGCAACTCTTATACAAATCATTGGACCTCTTACCTTTTATCGTTCCATATGTGGGGAGCATATTGTATTAGTCAGCTAAAAGTAGCCTCGTACTGACTAACAAACTAGGCCCCCTAAACAAAGTCCATAAACTCTCTTTCTCTCGCTTAGTTCACCACCTCTGGCACATATTTATTCATGAAGTCTTAGGTGAAATTTTCCCAAGTCTAGTGGGTTCCTTCAACCATCCACTTTCGGTTAATCATTTTTCACCAACTTTAGGCAGAACATTCCAGAAAGAATATAGCAAATCAAACCTTTTGAGCATCTAAATAGTGAAATATCTTGAAAATATTCTCTAAATCCTCAATTCATTCCTTAGCTCTTTTATCATCAGGGCCTCTTAAGAACTTCGAGGGATTAAAATGAAGAAACCATTCCAACGCTTGATCTTTAGCTATCTCATTAACACCTCTTGCTCCACTACCTAACTATTGTGCCTGTGGCATAAATTTTGGCCCCTTTTAATACATAGTATCTATTGGCTAGCCTACTAAAGGTGTTCACAAAACTTTCTCTTCTTGCATCACGTATGGGTAGGTAGGTGCCTCTTATTTTAGAGCTTGTCGGTCATTGACCTATTGCTCAAGAGGTTTTCCCTGTTATTTAGTTCTAAGCAGAATGGGTACACTGAAATTTCCTTGTGATGCCATCAATTCTACCAACCCCTTCGAGCTTTTAAGAATAAAAGAAAGAGAAGGGTTAGATAAAATCAAATCAATCTCATAGACACACAAGTTCAATCATCCTGCGATGTACAACAAGATCCCAAAGATATTTTGTAGTAAGTAAACTTATCTCACTAACACTAACTAATCAAATTCATCTTAAATTCATAAACCACATAGAAGCTTTCTAATATGGAAAAATACCTAGAATTTATACTTAATCTAACCTAAACAATAGGTCAATCATATATTCCAATGATACTCAAATGCCTAGGTCATCAACAAACTTAGGCTCTGATACCACTTCTATAGTAGCCCCTCTCGGGATAGCCCCTAAGCTAAGGTGCCACTTCAATTTAGTCTTAAATTGAACCCACAATACCATTAATTGACCTATAACATACTTTTCAAACTTATTAGAAATAGCGGAGGATTTTAACTTAAGCAAACATCCACAAAACACTACATACGAACTTGAGATGATCCTACAACGTATAACATAGTTGCTAAATATGTACCATCAGTGGTTCTAAAATATTCATCACATAGCATTATATATACACTATAGGTATCGATTCAATCCTACATATCACAACATCTCTAATACAAGCTTAACACACAAGTTGACCAATATATACATAAAATACCTATTCTATTGCTAAACATAATTTTCTCTAGTTTAAGCTAGAAGTTCATATCCATTATTTAACCCTGTCTGAGAAAAACAAAGATAAAATGAGAGGGGAAGTCCAAAAGACTTAGTTGTGGATATTCATAACCATAAGAATTGACTCAACAAATTAAAATTAATAATCAGAATAGAATACAGGTAGTCAAGAATCAGTTTATAGATGAATTAGATTATAGATTGTCAGGAACAGTCATAACCATTGAAAAATTCAAGGTTATTAGTAGGCACTCATTTGGGAGTTATGATTGTTGGCTCGAATGGCTAGATATTATCACAATCGGATCATTTTGGGAGGAATGGTCCATCTCAACTAAATTAGTTCAGAAGAAAATACAGATGACTTGTTCGACGTGGACAACAACCCAATCTAGACCAAGAAATTTCAGTATCCTTGTTGCTCCATAAGTTGGCTACAAATAATCATACTATAGTTAGAATACAAATCAGCATAGAACAAGCTTATCAAAATTTTCTTATATCACTAGTTCTAGGCTTACAACTTATCATATGCACCTAGCAGGGATTAATGCCTCGTTATTTAACTAAGTGTTTAAAGCTTATGGCTTATACCATGCACACAGTAGGGATTAACATCCCATTATTTAACCAAAAGTTTCAAATTTGTGGCTTATCCCATGCACCTTGTAGGGATTAACGTCCCATTACTTATTTAAGAGTTCAAAGCTTACGGCTTATCCTACACACTTAGCAGGGATTAACTTCCCACTTTTCTCATATGACAATTACAAATAGTAATGGATTATAAAATGATCAGATAACAGAATAGAGGGATAATAGACAGTCGAATAATAAAATAGACGGATAACAGATGAGATTTTCTAGGTGTTATAATGGATAAGATTTAGAGTCAATATCAAGGAATAACCCTCACAAGGGTGTACACATTAGTAAACAGATAGCTAGTGAGATCTCAAAAATATTCACAATTTCAATAAATACAATGTGGTTATAGTAAAGAAACATAAACCATCACCGGGGTTTACAAGCTAATTAATAGATAATAATTGAGATCACAAGCTATTATGATTTCAATAAAGAGGTGCAAGTGTAGTATACAATCATGTTGAACCTTCATAGAGATCATTCCACAAGAATAGATAGATAGAATTAAGACCATAATGGTAGATCCTCTCCTCCGTAGTTTCAGAAAATGCAACCATAATCTACAGTCTATTTGTAAGTGGGACTCACTTCTTCGTGATGTAACCAAAAAAGTATTTTTATAGTCAAAATCCACATTCAACCCTAATAAATACTATTATACTACCAACAATCCCACAATCATTAGTTATTTGCTTAATAGAGTAGTTTCTAGGGTTTGATCAGTACTATCATTGAAGAACACTCTAATTATGTTGTTAATATGGAAATATGTATGGGGTTCATATTGATTACAATAAAAGGATGTTATTTGGTCTTTAATTACGTAATTAACCTCATAACATTATCACAAATTAAAATAATAGTCTAGTTATCTGATTTAACCCAATTATCTTTACTTAGGTCTCAAATCTACAAAATAGGGTTTAAATTTTCCAATTAAATTAAATGTCCCAAAATTATGATATAATAATACCAATTCGGGTCCACTAGGATGACATAAATTCACATGCATGGCCTATATCTAAATTCCTATATCTAAATTCCTGTATCTAATTCTTACATTTCCTCAACATATTACAGATTCAAAAAGCAATATAAATGGTTAAAAAACTTAAACCCTAATTCGATCATTACCCAAGAAGTTCTTATCGAAACTACAAAACCATGAACCAAATTTGAAAAATAATAATTTGAAAATCAAGGTATTGGTTGGTTGGATTTTAGGGCTCAAAAAAGAATAAAAAAGACTTGATTATATGAAAATTGAAAGTTTTAGGGTCAAATTACAGTTAGGCAAGACTTGATTAGATCACATTTTAGAAATTTGGGGGTTGGAATGGAATTGTTTTGTGTCAAATGTGCCAATGTAAAGTACTAACTTAATCTTAGGGTTGAAATAAAAGCACTCAAATTCTTGGAAGACCTACTTAGAATTGGGCAGAAACCTTAGAGGTTAAAATAAAATTTCTAAAAAGAAGATTTTATATAGCAAATTTCCCTTCCTTCTTCTTCATTTCCTCTAGCATGCACCTCTTATCTCTCCGAGCGACTTCTTCGGCGAGCCCATAAACTACAAAACCAAGCCAACTAATGTCTTCACCTCACTTTTATGAACACATCAGAGTATCATGTAGTAGAAATTGATCGGTGAAGTAGTAGAAAGTCATGGCTTAAGTTGAAGTCGTGACGATGGTGGTAGGTTCCTTAGCTTCGATGACTGAAACTTAGGTGTGAGTAGTAGATGTTGAAAAGTTTAGCTCAAGGAGTATTGGTATCTCCAATTTGGTGAATGGGTTGGCAAAGGACAAGAATTAGGAGTGGTGGCACATGACAGCTAGTGGTGTTGCAGCAACTCTAAGATTGCAATTGACCTCTAATTCGATGGAGAAATCTAAAATTAACTTGGGCATTTTGTTGGTTGAGCTGAAACGCATCTTTTGTTGGTGACATTAACTAACTTTGGTAACAAAGCTGGGATAGTTTCTTTAGCATTTTGCGATGTTGGTGGCAATATTCTTAGCTCATGATTTTGATGTCTTGATAATAATATATTAGTTGATGATCGAGTTTGGGCTTTAGGGTTTTATATTGTTAAAATTTGTATGAATTGTGTATTTTTTTAGTTAAGTTAAGAAACATGTATAAGTGATGATCCTTATATACATGTATGGACCTTGTTTGAAATGGTGGACCTAGATTTGTATTAATACATGTTAAATTTGGGATTACTAAGATTATTTAACTAAGAAAACCCTAATTTTATGAATTTGGGACCTAAATGACAGTAATTGAATTATTGAGCTAATTGGCCCAATATTATTGATTTGGGACAGTAATATGAGGTTAATTATATAATTCAGGACCCAATTGTATTCTTTTATCAAAACTAATATTATTAGCATGTCCTTATCGATGCTATCAAAATAGCTAATTAACTATCAATTTTAGATTGTTATTTGTATAAAAGTGATTATAAGGTCGAATGAAGATCTTGACTGTGGAACCTATTGTTTTGGATTAGGTAATGTGGAATTTGGGACCTACCAACTAGTAGATTCTTGATTATGAACTACATTTTTGAGACTATGAGGTGAAGGTCTACCACTCTAGTACTTTCTCATACTTGTTCGTTATTGTGATAAACCCTTGTGAGAGTTTCTGTTTGACTTGATTCTAAAACTTATTGATTCTTAATTATCGAATTTCATGATTTGCTTGCATTCTTGAATGTTATTGAATGCTTGAGCCTATTTTGGTGCCCATAACTTTCTTTACATTATTAGATTTTTGTCCATTATACCCCTAGCCTTACAGGTTAACCCAATGTACTTGATATCTGTGAAAGTGATATTTGAAATGGTTGGTAGACCTTTTTATGTCAGAAGTCTTCCTAATTTGTTCATATGCCTTGTTTATTGGAATAGGCCTTGTCAGCCGTTATTGAAAAATATCATGCCTTGTAAATTGCTATTCGTGTAAAGTTCTGAATTATTTATGTTATTACTTTAAATTGAATTATTATCTATCGGCATTATATTATATCAATCCATGGGGATGCCCTTAGGAAGTTCAACCCGGAGGGATGTCATAGGAAGTTAGGACCGGACTAGGTCTATAAAGACAGCCAAGCAAAATGAACTAATGGTGATAGGTCTTTCGGCTAGTACCCACCTGTGATCTTGACTTATAGATAGTTGAAGGTAGAGAACTGTGAGTGGCAAGATCTAGCATGCAGTCAACCACACCATAAAAGCAAGCTATTACATGCTGAGCTGTGTGCTCGAGTAAATGGAGAGATATGAAAAGTTTTTCATGTTTAAGTTAAATGCGATTGTAATGTTATCTTGTATTCATCGAGGATAAATAAGGAAGGATGCCAACAGGCCAGTTAAATGTTTACAAGTTTCATATTTTATGAGTCTAAATCTGAAAATTGTCAATCATAAACTAATTATTTGATTTATTATTAATAACCTTGTTTATTGTTGTTGAAATTCAACATTTTTTTCTATCTTCTATTATGTTTGTCTTTCATTGAGTCCTTAAGACTTACCCTCCTTGCTATTCTTTATTCTTTTCCCAAGCAGGACTAGGTTAGATATAGGATAAGATGGTGAGTAAGAGAGACCATTTTGTAATAGATTAGGTGGTTGAATGTATATCTAAAATCTTTTGAATGTTAAGCTTGAATTTTGAGATGTTGTGATACATCAAGATTGACAATGATAACCTAAAGATATGTATATATTTTGTTGAGCGTTAAGGAATAAACCATTGCATGTGTTTAGGGTTTTGGCAAGGTCTATTTAAGTTAAAGTCTGCTGTTGTCCCTGACAAGTTTAGAAAATGTTTCTTTAGGTCTATTATTTGTTTAGGGTTTAAGATCAAGATTGAACTTAGTGGCACCTAGCTTAGGTGCTGTTTTGAGGGAGGGTGTTACAAATTTCACCACTACAATTGTCGTGACAAGTTTAAGATACGTCTTAGCACCACTGTCGTGCTTGGAGATAGTCAACACACCACCAAAAAATACATTTCATCTCAAACAAACAAACCCCCAATGTAATTTCACCAATTGCCGTTAAATCGATGTCTAATTTTAGCTTCAATCACCTAACACCACCTCCTACGCCATGTTGGTTATCTTCTAGTTCTATCATCTCCGGTGCTCTAAATTTCAATCCAAAGCCACCTTCGTGATCCTTGAGCTAAGAGCTACAAAACCCAGTACTCATACTTGAACTTTAATCACCGAAGATGGATGACCCACCAATGACCGCTGTGGCTCACTTCGGTCTTCACGTTCCCAGTGGTTCGCTGGTGTGAGAAGTGTGTATGTGGTATTAATGTGTTGCTAGGGGGTAAGGGGAAACTAATGGTTGGATTATTTTGTAGGTTAGGGTGGTTGCCGATGGAGATCGCCTGCACGAGTGATGGAGGATGTGGGTGTGGAAAAATGAAGAAATGATGGGGGAAAGGGGAATTGTATTTATATTATGTCTTTTTCTAGCTTTTCAATTTGACCTCAAAATTTTTGCTTGGCCATCAATTAAGTCCTCTGAGGTTTCCATGTTATTCAATTCGATCCCCTAACTTAGTTAGTACCAACATTCTCCCCTTTTACCAAAAATATTTCCATGTAAACCCCCATAATTCTTAAAATGTTATCCAATCTAGTCTTACATAATTGCAATTTGACCCCAAAACTTCCAATCTTCATGCAATTAAGTCCTTTTCAGTTTTTTCTGAGCCATAAAATCCTACCAACCAATATCTTGATTTCTAAATCTTTATTTTTTAAAAATTTTGAATTTTAGGGGTGTTACATTTTAGCTTGTCACCATGATATTTATTGCAATAATTTTCAATCCATAATTACAATTTGATGCAATTAAGTTACTAACATCAGTAATCAACTTAATATTTTTAATCAAATTGAATTAGTAGACATTTAACCGTTTAAACAAAATTTTACCTAAAATCCCGAATGTAATGTTCTAAGCCCATATGTTTCTAAATTTATATCACCTCTGTAAATTTTACATGTTTTCCTAATAACAATCATTCTCCATAACATCACACAATTTAAATTTCTCAATTATATAAATTAACTTAATTTAATAATGATTAGCTTCTAGATAATGATTTGAGTCTACATATCACTTTATATTATAATCACACACAATCATTCCAGTCCATAATCATAATGTTCGTCCAATTAACTTATATTTACATTAAAATTTATGCTAGCAATTTGATTAGATTAAATCGGGATTCAAATTCTTTGATGAGATGGTATTTTACCCAAACAAACAAGTTCAAGGCCAATTCACATTGTCAAAATAGTCTACATGCACTTAGCTTGACAAGCAGAAGATTACACCGAACCACCACCGAACCGCCGCCACCAGAGCTCAGCTACTCAATTACACCAAAATCCACCAACTCTATAGCCGGTCACCGCTATGCGCATTTTCAAATTACTCCATTGTTGTTGC
>JACGDI010005241.1:62568-197879 GCA_014898725.1 Jacaranda copaia | reverse complement strand
TTCTCAAGTTCAAAACAATAAACAGGAATTCCAGTTTAAGGTAATCAAGTTTAATTAGAATTAGTCAAAAAGTAAACAAACTAGCCCGACAAGCATAAAGAAAAAGATTATAGATACATTCATATAAGATCAACATTCAAATGTCAACAATAAAAAAATTCATTAAATAAAAACTGGCCGAGCATCAAAAAAAACTCATAGTTTCCAATGGATATTTCAACGGACACCAATAAACACAAATCCTAATCCAAGGGGATTAAACTTAGATTGACATTAAGCATAAAGTTAAAAAAAATCTCGAAAACTACAAAAAAGTTATACGCATTTATAAGATCAATATTTAAATGTCAATAATCCAGAAATTCATCGAATAAAACTAGCTAGCACCACAAAAAACTCATAGTTTCCAATAGAAATTTCTATCACACAAGATCCGCCGAGACTTTCCAATGAAATATAGTCAGGTTTTCGACGGAGTGTACATCTATTGGAAATCTGATGATAGACCGTCAGAAGACATGATGGGGCTGGCCGGAAAATGCACCAAAATCTTTTAGCAGAAATTTTGATGAAAGGTTTTTCTACGGATTTTCCACTAGGAAAGTCCATACTATTTCCTACATAATTTCCGTTATAAAAATCTGTAGGAAAAATTTATTGTGAATTTTGATGCAAAGTCGGCTTTCTATGCCCTCATTAAGCGTCCGCGAAAATATTTCAAATTTCCTGCAGATTTTCAATCTAAAAATCATATCAAAATATTTTCTCACTGAGTTTTAATTAGATTTAAAACGGAAAATTCATAAGAAAACATTAAATTAATTGTGATTCTTTAATAAATGTTTTTGTTTCCAACGGAATTCCTCTGGCTTATGAGTGAACAAGCTTTCAGAGATGGAAAAATCCATCTCTGAAACTAAATTTTCTGTCTCTAAGCTAAAATTGAGATAGAATTTTTGGTCTCTCATTCCGTGGATGATACCTTTGTTGGTAAATTAGTAGACGAAAAAAATAATCCGTCAGTAACCTTTTGACACGGAAATTCTCCGTCTCAAAATCATCGAAACAGGCAATATGATGATTCATTAATTATATCTTTAATCCATAACAAATTCGTCTCTAATTTTGTCAAAATTATGTTGGTAAATTTGTTTCTGAATTCATCATTAATATGTCTTAAGTCCGTGACTGAAAGTGTGTGTTTGAGATTGAAATATGTCTCTATCCTATCTCAAAGCCATCTAGAACCTTTGTCTCAATTCCATTGGTAAATATGTTTTTAAATTCATCTCTAATTTGTCTTAAATCCATCTTTAAATATGCACAAATTCATCTCCAAGCTGTCTCAAATCTATCTTTATTTTTGTTGTATTTCTGTCGGTAAATGTGTCTTTAAATCCATCTCTAATGCATCTTAAATCCATCTTTAAATATAACTTCTTGGGATTCAAATTTCTCTCTAAATTGTCTTAAATATATCTTTATTTTTGTCATATATATTTCAGTCGATAAATGTGTCTTTAAATCTATCTCTAATTCATCTTAAATCCAATTGTAAATATAACTTCTTCATATACAAATTCGTCTTTAAATTGTCTTAAGTCTATCTTTCTTTTTGTCATATTTCTGTTAGTGAACTTGACTTTATATCCATCTCTAATCTATTTTAATTCCATCTATAAAAATATTTGTATTAAATTTAAATTCTGTCTTTAATTTGTCTATAATTTTGTCATATTTCTATCAATAATTCTATCTCTTATTTCATTTACATTGATAATTCATATTTCAATTATTTCCAAATTTGTCTTTAAATTTGGGTCTAATCATATTTAATGGAAAAATCAAAAAATCCATGCATACAACTATGCTAATATCATAGAAAGTAATCAAATACATAATATTAGTAAAGAAGAACCTCATAACATTCAAAGAAAAGGATGAGTGAAAGCATTGCAAAAAGTATCCTATGCTAGGAGCTGTAAAATACGGAAGTATCATAGTATGATATAAATGGCTTCTAAAAGATTAAGCATAAGTAGATAGACAACATTTAAGCACTACTTCCCACCAAATTGTTGTGGCTCTCATGCTTCAGATCTTCTAGGCATGCAATGGTCTCTTGAAATATTTTGTTTAGTATCCCTTGTAACATCCAAGTACTTTACACATGCACACGCTTATATATTGGATCCATAATAGAAACTATACATTTTAGTAGGAACATCTTTGGAAAAGTATAAATATTAAAAACAACCTATAGAAATCAACATTTGTTGTGCAAGTACAATTATTAAGAATCTTACTCCTTTAGCTCTAAATGTATTAATTTAATTTCTTAGCTATTCCATTCTTTAATACAAATTTACATTTACATGTCAAAAAATATTAAGAATTTGTAGTTTTCTAGTTATCCTTGATTTAAACATTCAGTAAATTTATTAGATAAAGATAAATAAATGAAATGAACTATATTAAAGTTTCAAAGAATAGCAAGAAAACAACCATTCTAGAAATTGAAATAATATAGGTGAAATCTTATACCTGTGATGTATGGTTGGATCCAATCATTAGATCATCTGGTGGAGTACCTTGTTCCATTGGCAACAAAGTAGGAAAATTAGAATCTTCCCTAGAAATATCTCATTATCTGTTAAATAGTCAGCCACTATATTGCCATTTTGAGCAAGTAAGGAGAAAGATGACCCTCGTACACATCTTCTTCCTTAGCCTTGACCTCGATCTCATGAAGTTCCTCAAAAAGCAAAGCCTCTACTTGACATTCTATAGGGGGGTGGGGGGGTGGGGGGGAGCTTCAATTAGAATCCAACATTCATATAAAATTATGATTATAATTAATTTAGATATACTGCAGTATTTACTAAAATGAAATAAGATACTAAGAATTGGAATAAATATAAAATTAATTAACTTTTAAATTCATATCGAATAAAATGCTTTCAAGATTACAACTCATGAAAGCTTTGTCATCAATGCCTTTGTCACTGTCACTAAAATTAGAATCATAGTCCCCCTTATCCTTTTCTCTTTCTTTTGATAAGAAGTTTTCAAACTCTTCTCCAACTTCATCTACTTGATCCTTATTGATAGAAAATTCATGAATAATGTTTATAGAATGGTGAAGCTCATCAATTTGCTCCACATCTAATTCTTTAGCTTCATCATCCAAAGCAGTGTTTACCTCATCAACATCCACCCCAACAGTAACAAGTTACATAGTAGATGATTCTTCTTGAAAAGCATTCTCAATGCTTGTCTGAGCATTATCTTCTTCAACTTCAACTTTTGGAATGTTGAATTTTCTTCTTACTTTAATTTACTTTACAAGCTGCCCACCAGTCACACCTCTCTTTTCTCATGCCTAGAAAATTAGTGTAATATATTTGATGAGATAGAGAGGCCAATATAAAAGGATCAAGTATTTGCAACTTTGCTTTATGATTTACTTCCACAAAGCCTATTCTATGGACCTTAATTCTTTTATCATAAGTGTCAAACCAACGGCAGTTAAACCAAGTTATAACACCTCCCAAACCATAATATTGAAACGCCAAGATTTCTTCTAATAATCGATAATAATATACCTCATATTGATTGTAGGTGCTTCCCAATACACACACGCCATAATTTAAAGTTGTTTTAGAAATTCCATGCTCCATAGTGTGAAACTTGAATCCATTTTCAAAGTTTCCTTTGTAGCATGAAATTTGGTGATTTGGACCATGTGATAGCTTTGTTATATTCTCATCAATTTTACTAAATGTATTTCTCACCTGTTAAGAAATAAACAAATAATAAGAAGGTTGATATTAAATAATGACATGTTTGATATAGTTGGTAAAATCATGTAATATGTCAAGTTCTTTCTCATTTATCCTTGGAAATTGAAACCTCTTTTCATCATCAAATTTCCTAATAAATGGAAGAGATGAACAATTCATTTTAAAAGCTGTTTGACTAAAAAAGAAACCAAATGCTACACAATGAGCCCCCCTAAAAAAAATAAAAGTTTACATACGACACAATTCATCAAAATGTCACAATGGGAAACTCTCAATTCATCCTCACTCAAATATCTAACCATAACTCTCGAACCAAGTGCTCTCCAGGTTGTGTACATATTGATAAACTTCTATTCCAATCTACTACTCCACCATCACCATTTTGTGGTACTTGGTTTAACTTAGTTCTTACATGTGGCTCAAAGTATGAGGAACAAAATGTAGAAACTTCCTCAATAATATATGCTTCTACAATACTTGAGCTCAATTTCACACCTTTTTCTTTAAATGGTATAAAAACCTAAAATACATTTAGAGAAAATTTTAATTAAATTTTAATTAAAATAACTATTACTTTACCAAACAAGTATAGGAGAAAAAATTACCTCTCAAAAGTTTACATCTATCAATATTGCACTAGACCGCCAACCTTTGCTTCATATGCAAGATGAATAGGCAAATGCTCCATGGAATTAAAGAACCTTGGGGGAAAGGTTCTCTTAAGTTTACACAAAATCTCAATAATAAATTTTTCAAGCTGTTGCATATGCTCTTGCGTAACATAATTGTGCATATGTCCCTAATAAGTTACTGAACTCTGCTAATGCTTACCAAATTGATTTTGGAAGTGAATCTCAAAATGCAGTTGAGAGTAACCTTTGCATAAATTCATGACAATCATGACTCTTTATCCCATATAACTTGCTTTCATTCTCATTCCTGCAATGAGATATATTTGAGGAATATCCATCAAGAAATTTTAAGGATTCTACCCAAGCACACACTTCCTTTGTTTGTTCTTTACTCAAAGTGTAAGGTGCTTTAGTCTTGTAGACTTTCCCATTTGTATCCTTAAATAAATACAATACAAAATGGCTATAATACTTCTCTAAATTTTTTCAAGCCTTAGCTTTGTCTTTTGTTTTGTGTTTAACATCCATTATAGCATTAAAACTATTATCAAAGACATTCTTCTCAATATGCATTACATCTAAATTATGCCAAATAATTTTTGTGACAATTAGGTAACTCCCAAAAAATACTTTGCTTGACCTAATTATGTCTTTTGCTAAAGCCCTCAATAATTTTTGCATCATGAGGTGAGTTGCCAAAGGTAATATCACGAAGTCCTTTGACTCTCTGAAACATTTCTTCACCACTTAAGATAGGAAGTGGTGGATCATTTTCAATTCTACCCTTGCGAAACTTATATGCTTGTTTTCTGTGTGGATGATCAAAAGGTAAGAATTGATGATAACAGTCAAACCAAGAAACTTTTCATCCAAATTGAAGTTTGAGAGACTTTATGTTTTCCATACAGTAGGGACATGCCAAGCAGCCATAGGCACTCTACCTAGACAACATTGCATTTGCAGAAAAGTCATTGATTGTCCACATAAGTGCAACTCTTATTTGAAAGTTTTGTTTGCTGCAAACATTATAATTTCAATCCCAATATTCCATAATTTTTTAGCTCATCTATCAATGGATGTAAAAACACATCAAGATTCTTTCTAGACGTTTTGGGCCTAAAATTACCATATTAAGAAACATGAATCACTTTTGCATACATATCCATGGAGAAAAGTTGTACACTGTAATAATTATAGGCTAACAAAAATATGAAGTACTAGAATTGTCAAATGGACTAAAGCCATCCATGCATAGCCCAAGGCATATATTGCATAGATCAGACGCAAATGATGGATAAGTGTGATTAAAGTGATTCCACGCCTCACTATGAGCTGGAGTGCCGTACTTCCATTTTCACAATGATTTTTAGCATGCTAAGTTATGTGCTCATAGGTAAATTTAGATACATATAGTCTTTTAAGTCTAGAGATCAATGGCAAGTAGCGTAGAACTTTGTAAGGCACTTTTTTTTGAGCTCCCAACTTGCTTATCTTATATCAAGGATGACTACAAACATAGCATTCTCCGAGGTGCTTGTGCTCTTTGTAATATAGTATACAATTATTCCCATAAGCATCAATTTTCTTATATCCAAGCCTAAGATTTCCCAATTATTTTTTGGTCTTGTATAAATTTTCAGGTAACTTTTCACTTTTTGGCAACATACTTTTAATGATTGACATAAGTCGATCATAGCAAGCCTTTGGAATATTGTATTCTGACTTGAGATTTAACAATTGGGAAATAGCAAATAATTTGGAATGATTTGTATATCTATCCTATAATAGCTCATTTGTATCTCTCAACAAATTGAAGAATTTCTGTGCTTTAGGAATAAGTGGTTCATTATATACTGTATCCTAATTATATTCACATCCCACAGCATCTATTACCATTATTTTATATTGAGATTCTTCTTTATTTGACACCATCGAAGAAGCCCTAACATCACGTTGCCTTTTCAAGGATTCACTATATGCAGACCACAAATCATATCCATGAGTGTATCCATTCTTTAAAAGGTGATAATGTATTTGGTCTCAATAAAAAAACTTTCTACTACCATGCTTTGAGCAGAGGCATTTTATTTGGTTACAAAAAACACATCCCGTATGTGCAAAGGCAAAATTCAAAAACTCCTCAACCCCCACCACCTTAAGCTAAGTGCCACCAATTCAACCTTAAAAAATAATTCAAAAGATAACCAAGGAAGCCAAATTTAACAAAACTCAAAAGATAGCAGCTCAATACTAAACCTAAAAGATTATTCCAAAGTAAGCAATATGTACATATCAAGAGTCTTCAAATTGAACTTAAACATTTACATAACATTATCAAGTATAAGTGTCCTAATTAGGTGTAATCTATATATACAAACATAGCGCGTAATCTATTACAAAATACATTTATACTCAAGCAACCCTCATGTCCTCAATCTTCATCCAATCCTATTTTGGAAGAGAATAAAAGATAACAAAAAAGGGTAAGTCCTAAGGACTTAGTGAAGGGTGTGTGTGACAATAATCAAGGAAAAGCTACCGAAAGCACCAATTAATAAACAAAGTTTCAATATTGAGCAAGTTATTTACAACATTAAGCAATGATATACGATAACTCATATGATACCATATTTAACAAATTATTGGCAACTTCGACGTTATTGCTCCCAAAATAGAACATAAATGGTAGCATGGAGTACAATCATATTAAAATAAATTTTCTTTATTACTCTATTACCTAAGCACTTGACTCGACAGATATATGGCATGGCTGGTTGAATGCTAGATCTCGCTACTCACAAATAGCCACCTGCAACTATCTACAAGTTAGGACTTTTAATAGGTACTAGTTCGGAGACTAGCCGTAGTTGGCCTATATTTCTCAATCATCTTTCAAACATGGCCCTAGGCCTAACCTGATTTGTAGTGTCCCTATGGGCGGTAACCCTCCAAGAGCATCCTCAAAGTAACTTAACATAATGGCAACAGATAGTACGTACTTCAAATTAATTGATTAGAAACATAAATGTGAATAGTTCAAAATGGTATAGTTTGTAAAATATTGGCCGGTAATGCTATATAAATAGCATAAAAAATAATTTAACCAGGAGTACAAAACAAAAGTAGTCAATAAAACCAAAATATCAATATGAATAGGGAAAGTTGGCAAGGCTATGGGGTGTATAGGAGAGATAATAGATAATACAATAGAAGTTTTGGGCACCAGAATGAGTACAATTAAATTTAACAATAGACACATGGAATTCAAATATCGTAGACTATTCACTTTCCAGAAGAAAAATAGTCTTTACCCACATCTTAGTTTCCCACAGAAAATACTATCCACATTCTACTATTTTGCAAATCCCGACTTCTCATCACCTATTTCAAAAGAATGTACTTAATTCCAAAGTGCTTGTATCATCCTCTAAATAATAATTATACCATTTATATCTTAATATCAATTTTTTTATGGTTAATCTAATATTGTACATGTCAGTTTCGAAAATACCATAAGGTAACATGCTAGTTACGCTATTAATGCTATAATTTCTTTAAGGGTCACATTAACTCTGGTCAATAATCATTTCCTATATCAATATTTTATAACTTAGCAATTTTAAGCCCTATATCATTTATTTAGTTGAAACATGAAGATCAATTTAGATTCCAATTAATATTCGGCCTTGCAACGTTATACAAATATTGAATATAAAATTCTAGCAATTAAATCTAGCTAAAGATAACCCAATCTTTAACAACTCAACTCTATATATCATCATTGATATGGTAGGGTTTCAATTGCTTAATTTAACTTAATTAATCAATGATTATATGTATTTTTTACGTTTAAGTCCACTTAACATTAGATATATATATCCATGCATTGCATAGTCTCAATTCCAAACATATATTTCCCATATCATTTTATAATACAAGAATTCATAAGGTAATGAGAACAATACAAATCAAATGGTAAAAACCTTAATTCTAAATGATTTGTACTAAAGAACTTATTTTCGTAGCTCAATCACCACAAAACAAAACCATACATGCAAGCGCAATGACATGATAAAGATTCTATCTTAGAACTGCTATGTACTGCTACCGTCCACCATTATTACAGTTGCTAACCCCCACTACCAATCAACACCTCTCCATACACAATATCAAATGCCCATGTTAATTTTAAGCATTGTTGTCGATTTACTATCCAATTAGCTGAAAAACTGAATTGGGACTCTTTCTCATTGTCACTCGCTTTCTTGTTCAATTCTCCTCTACTGTTGGTCCATTCATGAAATTGAAGGCATCGGGATGTTCCTTGGGTTAAACCCATCACCACTCACCACTCAAACTTAAGCTTTCGCTGCTGGTGATGCTGTTGCCCAATTTTCTCACGCAAATTTTGGTCATTTCATTAGTTATTTATGTGAAAATTTTGTATCAATGTGATCCTTAAGTTGAGAGGAAGAGATTGGTATGGCTAGTTTCGCATTTTCTTGGCATCGAAGAAAAAATAACTAGAGAGGAAAGGAGAGATTGCAAAAATTGAATGAAAATTAAGGGAGAGAGAGGGATGCTATTTAAAGGGCAATTTTTCAGAATTAGAGATTAACCCCCTGAACTTTTTTTCTATTTTTAATTTAATCTCTTATTTAATGAGTGTCATACATTGACCTAGTTGATTGAAAATAATTATAATTTGACCCCTAAAACTTTCAAATGTCTTACAATTAAATCCT
Organism: Jacaranda copaia; assembly: GCA_014898725.1. Classification (NCBI taxonomy): domain Eukaryota; kingdom Viridiplantae; phylum Streptophyta; class Magnoliopsida; order Lamiales; family Bignoniaceae; genus Jacaranda; species Jacaranda copaia. Next base: position 188,699 of record JACGDI010005241.1, on the reverse strand, counting down.
TTCCTATTTATGTTTTGACCCCCAAAATTTTTTAATTAATTTAAAATAATAATTTTTACATATTTACCAATTAAATTTTTAGTGTTGTTATAATCCTCCCCCTCTTAGAAAAATCTGGTCCTTAGATTCTTATCTAACTACTAGAAAAGTTTAGGATACTATTAGCACATGAAATTTCTTCCTCTAAGTCACCTCTTCTATGTTGTGATTGCACCATAATACTTTCATTAGAGAAATCCTTTGATTCCTAACCTCTAGAAATTTTCAATCTAAGATGCAAATTGGTTTCTCACTTCCTAGAGGTTTCTTTTCTTTTGAAATAACGTGGGAGGGGTCAAGATGACACTTCTAGAGTTGTGATACATGGATGACATCATGTATTCTTGTTAATCCTTGTGGTAGCACCAATCAGTAAGCTAGTGTTCTAATTCTTTCACATATCTCGGGCTAAGCTCTTTGCCTTTTTTATTCTTCAAATACCCTTTTTTGGGGATATTATGAGGAATACTCATTCACCAATTTTTAATTCTAAGTTCTTTCTCCACATGTCTGCATAGCATTTCTATCGATCTTAGGCTATTTTTATTTTTTATTTAATTGTCTGTACATTCTCAATAGTCTCTTGAATTAGTTCTGGCCTTAGGTTTCCTAAAGACTTATCAATATTGCTTCTATGTTCTTTGAATTCCCAATGTAATGGGGATCGACACTTTTTCCAATATAATACTTTGTACGAGGCTATTTGAGTGGTAGACTGACAATTGTTATTGTAAGTAAATTCTATCAGAGGAAAGTATCTGTTTTAGCTCCCATTGAAATCCAAAATACTGGCTCGTAGCATATCTTTTAATAGTTAGATAACCCTTTCTGACTGACCATGTGATTGAGGATGAGCAATAGAACTGAATCATAACCTTGTTCCTAGATGTTCTTGCAAATTCTTCCAAAGTCTTGAGGTAAACTTTAGATCTCATTCTGACATAATACCAGATGAGATTTCATGTAATATGAATATTTCCCTAATATATAATTGTAACACCCCAAAATTTGGCATTTATAGAAATTAAGATTTAAAAATTAAGACATTAATTTGAAAAGAATTTTTAGGATTTAAAATATAGAAATAAAGGACATAATTGTAAAAATTCTAAAAATTTTAGGGTCATTACGAAAATAAGGAAGTGTGGCACCATATAGATACTGAGTCACCACATTGCGACACTAACCCTCTTTAGGAGATTTTTCTTTCAAGGGTCAATGCCAAGTGTAGACTAACAAAAGAAAATGACAAATCATATTGAAAGGAACAACTTATATTTTATTTTTTGTACTCTAACCTGAATTTTCACTCTAGTTGTAGATGAGTACACATATACTAGTACTTGAGGTATGGCACTAAAGTAGCCATGGCTATAAGTTTTATTATGCATATACATAAATTTATTGATCAGGTACATTGGGATTCAAACAAAAGATAATTTCTTCCTTCTCTATTCCCAAGTTTCTTCTTTTAGTATGACCAGTCCAGCCTTATCTATACAAAGAGAAGTACAAAGGTGAGTTCGAATGACTCAGTGAGGAAAGTTGAAGAGAGTTCCCTGTATAGAGCTTATTCTATAGTAGAAGATGATAGAGTAAGAGTTTAAGTAGAAAACCACATACCAAGATAACTAGATTACTTTGGTAAGAAGTTATAAGTCAAATGCACCTATATTTGAGGAACCTTAAGGTTTCATTTAGATTATGAGATGTTTTGATTAAATTGTTTATGAAAGCCTTATTAGATCAGAGATTTCATAGTTATAGCAAATCTTTTGTGTAACTCCATCACTATTCTATACTAGCAAGGAGAATTCTTCAATCTTAATGCCTTTTTCATGTTCAGACTTAAGTATACGGGATTCTAGAGATGACCCTTGCCGCACAGCCATATATGCCACTTAGTTCCTTACACTTCATTTCACAAAGAATAAAATAGGAATTTATCATTTAAAGTACAAAAAATGGCTGAACGATGTCCAGTACTAAAATCCAGAGGTGCCAATGACAAAATATTCAAGAGGTGGCCCTCACTGCATATCCTTTTTCAACTAGTGTGGCACTTTGCCCTGCTCAGCACATACTTTACACTACTGACTAAATATGATATTCAAAATGGTTAAGAATACAACAAGTATAGCAAAAAGTGTCAAACTCAAGATTCTAGAGGTAGCTAAGTTGTACGCCCCCTGTCAGCAATTGTAGCACTTAGTTCCTAGTTCAATGAGTAAGATGAGAAGATTTATAAAAATTAGAAAACACGAATCTTCTCCAAGTTATAACTTATCTACAGTAGGGATACTTTCATAAAATATTTTAAACAATCTTTTATATTTTGAAATGTTTTGAAAATATCTAGTACAGGGGGTTCTTGCTTTACTTAACTAAGTAGCACAGTTTTGATTCTAAACAAACAAACAAAATAAATATTACTAACTTGATCTTCAGATCAAAAGAAAAGGGGAATAATTTAAGATTTCAACTGCACAAACTTACCAAGAAGATCAAACAACTATCATCATCATAAGTGAGACATTTTAGAGAGTGCGAAAATCACTACAAGAAAAAATGATTTAGCCACCAAATTCTCAGTGACCACAATAAAATAGTTGCTAAACGTATAATTTTAGCAACTAAAAGTAATCTGATTGCTGAAATCAAGGTACATAAGTACTTTTGTGATCAACTGATATTTGGTAGCTATAATTGGTCACTATAATTTGACCAACCATAGCTAGTGGTATAGCAACCAAAATTGATGTATTTGGTGACAACTTGCATTGTTGCTGAATATGAATATTAATTATAACCAATTTAACAGCAAAATATTATATGGTTACTGTAAGTTTTTTAATCTAATGATTAACAATCAATTCTTTTTGTTGCTAAAAATAAACTTATAGCAACCAACATTTTATGGTCACTAAGAAAAATATTTACAATAAGATTGCAGTTAAATTTCTCCATTTTTTGTTTCTTCCTAATAATAATGTTGATTTAGGATAATTAAGTCCTCTATTTATGGAATTTTGCAACATGCCAGTTTCTATACATGAAATAGGTTAAGAATATATTAGCAATCAAAGAAAAAAAAATTACAAGACCAGAGTTTTTGGGCAAAACCATAAATAAAGTACTTACTTCCCTTAAAAAATTTTAATTAAGTCTAATCTTCTCTAAAGAAATGGAAAAGAGCATGAAATTATCATTAATAAATCCCCAAAAGGAATTGGAGAGTACATAAAATTAAATTCAAAAATAATAGAATAAGTGGGCAGATTACTCCCACTTCAAATTGCTTTATTTAGTGAAAATTGAAAAACCATTTAAATTAAAAGAGAGTAAGGATCGATTCCACAATTCAATAGCAATTTCAGCAAACAAAATCAAAATGCCCAAGTTTAATTTTCCACCAAGCTGCCAATTTTCTGCAAGGAGTAACACTTCAATTCAAATTCTCCTTCCAGTGAAATTCAACATGAAATGAGGGAGCCTTGCAATTTGCCCGAGATCAAATCAGCACTCTAGCAATTGAATCAAAAGTAAACAATGAGAAGAAACATCCTAGGTTTGAATCTGATTGACAACAAAAGGTTTCATAACAATCTTAGTTTTTGAGTATACGAAATAAGAGCAAATGCAGCCCCTTTAGCAGCAAATCCATCCAACCATTCATCAATCAAATGCACAATTAACAGCTATATTCCATTTAAAAGATGAGCTGTATAGACAACATTAAGATTCTATCCAAGTCAGCAGCAAGGTGCCATTTGTGCAGTAGCCAAAAAGAGGCTATAGTGCCATTAAAGCACTACTGACCGCCATCAAAACCTGCTATAAAAAAAACCCCAACTAAATAATTCCTATTACTACAAAACATGGATCCAGACTTTAGCAGATTTTAGCAATTATCAGATGCCTAACTAGAGTCTCAAACTCACTCTAACTCAACGTTTTCCCCAAATCACGGATTCCAGTAGATGCAAATTGCCAAGTAAAGCCTATGAAGCCTAGCAATTCATAGGATCTAAAAAACAACATAGCTAGCATCGTCCAATGGAAATAGAATAATACAAGCAGCAAACTAGAGATGCAACCACTTAATCAAGAAAATAATCCAATATAAAATTGAGTTGTTATTTATTAATAGAGCTACCCCAGAAATCCTTAAGGTGCTTCATATTTCTTTCCTTTTGCTTAGTAAAAGAGTTTTATCACGTTATGCACCTCTTATTAGAAGTCTTTGCTTTGTGAATACATTTACACAGAGGTCTACCCATCTACCACTTATGATATAGTTAGATATTGAAATTTTTGGAAGAAAAGCGGTGACCAGAAAGAATTAACCTTACTTTATTTCTTTTTTGTATAGCAAATGACATTGATCAAAGCTCAGGCTTATAGCCAGGATTTGTTAATTAACAAAATCAAAATCAAGATTCTAGATAGATTTTCTCAAGCTAGTCACTATCCACAATATCAATCATGTTGAGATAAACTCAAGCAATTATAACCAAAAGGCAGCCCAACAATTGCAGCACCTGAGTATTTCTATTCCAAATAATCAAGCTAGTAGGTTAAAACAGAAGCCACTTTCTAAATTTGTACTCAAGCTCTACATAAACAAACCATGACTTCAAGAAATTTTCTGTAAAGCTACAAAATGGTCTAGATAACAGAAGAAACATGAAAGTTTCCAAACCTGTGCAAACCCCTTAAATTGATAGCTTCCGAAGCAACAAAATATAATAACCAACACCCAAACCATGACAACTAATCATCTCCTCTACTGAACCTACAAAGCTAGTATACAATTCTTAATTGAATAAAGATACTTTTACCTAATATTACCTCTCATATCAGTTTTGACATTTTCCATTGGTGTATTGAGCATATGTTGCACTTGAGACTCTTCCCTAGGTGCTCTAGCTACAAAATGAAGAAATAATTATTTTTACTAGAATGAAGATAATCATAAAGTTCAAAACATTAACAATTTAGAAGATAGACTACCTATACCTCTCGTATTATCAGGCATTGGTGAATGTCTACTTGTGGAACTTGGAGTGCTTGGGTTGCTAAAAATTTTTGTTGAAGGAAAAGCTACACTTTTCTTCCTACTTGAAACTACAAAAAATTTAAACACATTTAAATTGACCCACATCCAATTGGAACTAAAACAAAAATGTAAATTTATGCATAATTACTTGAGCTATGAGGCAAATGATCCTCGATTGGATCATTAACCATATCATTTGTTGTAGCTAAGGCATTTGACAACTCCAATTTGCCCTTTAAAATGCTCATATTTTTAGCAGTTGCCATTGATCTTGACAACTTCTGTCTACCTTAAAAGTGGTGATCATTATCTGCCATATTAGCCTAATAAAATTTCTTAGTCTATGAAGTCAAGAACTATTGGGTTTTGTGGATATAACAGTTTATTTAAGGAGTTTCTAGTAATTTTTTGAAAAATTACAAGAACAAAAATTAGACAAATGTAATAATTTATTTAAGCCGCCACTTCCCTTTTCTTTATATCATTGAAGATAGAGTGTGATTTATTCTTGTAAACATCAATAATAAGTTCTCATCTCAATCTTTTAACTATTCCACATCTAAAATGTGGGGACATCTCAAGAGATACTTCTCAGTTCATTCCTTAGGATTCTTCAAGTAGTTTTTCTTTCTAAATAGCCAAGGTGTAAATTATGATCAAAATAGCCTTTAATCAAAAAACCTTTAATTGGAATTCAGAGCAACCTTTAATCAAACATTCTTCTCATAGAAAATATCGAATCCCAAAACATATTAAATTGAAATCAAATTTTACTAAATCTTGAAATCTAAATGAAAATAAAAAAAATATTAAATCTCAGAACCTAATTCTTTATGATGAATTCTTCCAAAATACATAGAGCAAAAGGCAAAATAAAACCCATAAAAAAACAAAGAGAGATACTTGCTAAATTTAATGTATTGAAGAATTGGAAGTCTAATGTGCCTAATTACGTGCAGAAAACCCCTAGACTATCCTTAAGGTGATAATTTCCCCCACTATTTGTGCTATAGGGATTATGAAAATTCACCTCTAGAATTCAACTAAGGCACCTTAGAAATTATAGTTAACATTTTGAAATTCCTACCTAAAATTTTCTGCTGGTGTTGAGAATAATTGAAAAGAGTATAAAAAATCTTTTGCTGGAGAGTAATAATACTTTACTTTAAAAATTACATTATAATTTGTGTGGATTAATTCACCTTATATAATATTACATCAACCATTCACACAATTATGATTGTTACATTAAATAACACATTGATTATAATAGTTTTGTCTTTTTCCTAACAGTCACATTGTTTCTAATTAAAAAATATAATTTAAATAATTAAATTAAATTACGTATTTAATTAAGTGCTAGATTAAAATATAATTAGAATTTAATCCACGCCGCATCGTGCACGTGCAAAGTGCTAAGTGCTAAGTCTTGATTATTAAATATATATATATAATTCCCATTCACTTGGACACTCTCCAAAAACTCTTAAAATAATTTAAAAGCTTAATAAGAGATTTACCTAATAAAGGGACTCTCTTTTACTTATTTTTTCAATGTGGGAATGAAATCCCAAACGAATTCTCATCTCGTCTCTACTTAACATACTATCTAGAGTCCTAATTAATTCCAAAAATCCCCCACTTAGATAGTGATGTTAAGAATTTTGCAGAATAATGCATAAGAAAAATGTCTCTTGACTTGAATCTTTCCTTAGTGTAAGTACTTCAAAGTTGTAATAGAATAAATGGTGTCTTAAGTGATTGAACCATTATTCTTTGCATTAGAACCGAAAGTACCACACACAAGACTCTCCAACACCTTTAGAAATTCACCGAGATTGTTATAGCATCAATATGGCCATGTGCTACATCCTAGTATTCATAAATATTTCCAAAGGTCAACCCTTAACCATTCACAGTAGCGGCACCACTTCTTAGGTTTATATAGGTAAGGTTTCCCTTAAGATTTGAATAATTTTGGTCATATTCAAACACATAAGCCTCATTAAGAGTTATACTCAGCCTCCAAGTATTATGTCCTAGCTTATTTGAAAGTTGTCCTACTACCTCCACAATCACTTATCAGTAACTTGTTCTTAGCCATTGAACTTTTAACTAGTGGTAGCACTAGAGAAAATTGGATTTCTATTACTGGTGATTTTAGGAAAAGGGTCTTATGCCTATTCCAATTGATGTTTTCCTTACTAGATCCTTAGTAAGTTCTTTTGTATATGGGTCTACCTAGTTATTACTTGTTTTTGTATATATTATGGTTATAATTCCTTCAAGAATTAATTATTTTACATACTCATGTCTCAAGCTTATAAGTCTAGATTTCCTGTTATATATCTTGCTATAAGCTCTAGACATAGTAGCTTCACTATTGCAATGTAAAGAAATGGTTGGCATTGATTGTGACCACAACTCTATTTCTAGTAATAAATTTCTAAGTCATTTTGCCTCTTTACTTGCTCCTACTAATGTAACAAAATCAAACTCCATAGTGGAATGAGTTATGCACGTTTGTTTCTTAGAAGTCCGAGAGATAGCTCATCCACCAAGGGTAAATACCTAACCAGATGTAGACTTATTGTCACTGGCACTTGTTATCCAATTGGCATAGTGTATCCCTCTAATACTGCTAGGTAGTTTTCATAACGCAGTCCTATATTTATAGTTCCTTTAAGATATCTAAGGACTCTTGCAATTACTTTCCAATGTTCAGCACCAGGATTGCTAGTATATCTTGAAAGCTTGCAAACAGTAAATGAAATATTTGGCCTAGTACAATGCATGGAATATATTAATCTACCAATCGCACTAGCATACTCAATTTGAGCAATAGCTCTCCCAGAGTTCTCCACTAGTTTGTCTGAAATATCATATGGGGTGCTTACCTCTTTAATTCCCAAATGTTGATACTTATTTATAATTTTCTCAATGTAGTAGGATTGGCACAAAGTATAACCCGCACTCTTTTTCTTAACTTTGATGCCCAAGATAGTATCTTCCTCACCTAGATCTTTTATTTTAAATTGCGAGGATAAATGCTTCTTTGTTTCATTAACACCACTCATATTTGTCCTAAATATGAGCTTATCGTCAACATAAAAGCACACAATGACATCATAGTCCTTTGTGAATTTAAAATAAATTCACTTATCCACATTATTATGCTTAAATCCATTAGATAATATAACAGAATCAAATTTCTCGTGCCACTGTTTTGGTGCTTGTTTCAAGCCATATAATGACTTTACCAACCTGCATATTTTCTTTTCCACTAATCCAGCCTTAAAGGTTTGAATAGAACCATCAGTATTATATTTTCTTTGAAAGACCTATTTACAACCAATAGGTATTGAACCAGGGGGCAAATATACTAGTACCCAAGTATTATTAGATAATATTAAGTCAATTTCATCATTAATTACCTCTTTCCAAAATGCTACATATTTAGATGTCATTGCTTCTTTATAGGTTTTAGGATCTCCTTCTATGTTCAATATAATAGACATTTTATTGGGCACTAACTCCCTATTACCCTCAACTAAAAGGATAATAGATTGTGGATCAACATAGTCTGGTCCTAGGTTTTTTGCTTTTCTAATCCTTTGACTTCTTCTAGGTTCACTAGGAGATTTAATTATGTGCCTTTTACCAATAGGTAATGTGCTTTGATCAATTTGTTGGTGTGTTTGTATGGTTACATTAGAATTATTGCCTAATTTATTTTCAATAAATTCAACATCCCTTGATTCTACTATCACATTAAACTCTAAGTCTAATAATCTATATGCTTTAAAATGTTGAGAATATCCTACAAACACACTTTTTGTAGCTCTTAGTCCTAACTTTGTCCTTTTAGGATCTATCACTCTATGAAAGGCTAGACAACCCTAAACTCTGAGGTAATTTAGGCTTGGTTTCCTTCCTTTCCACAATTCATATGGAGATGCTTTAAGTTTCTTAGATGGTATCCTATTATGTACATGACATGCAGTCAGTAAGGCTTCACCCCATAAATTATTAGGCAATTTAGCATTCAAGATCATTGCATTCACCATATCAACTAGAGTCCTATTTTTCCTTTCTACCAAACCATTATGTTGTGAAGTGTATGGTGCACTCATTCCATGCATGATACCATTATTTTCACAAAAAGAGTTAAATTCAAAAGAAAAGTATTCACCTCCTCTGTCACTTCTTAAAATTTTAATTAAAAATAAAAACTCTTATCAAGTTCGATGTGAATCTAAGTTTTAAACTTAATTTGAAAATCCAAAGTAATGTAAGTTGCAAGCTTATCTAATAGAAGTCAATCTATATTTGTTTATTTTGGAGGTTGAAAACTATTCTATTAATGTTTAATTTATTTAATTTTGATAACATTAACTTATCCCATCCATAATTCAATGTACAAGTAGCTGTGACTAGTTAGTTTAGTAATATTTTGGATATATTAAATAATCTAGTTAATGTCTTGGAGAAATATTCTAATAATAATAAATAAAATTTTCAAGTCAAGAAAAAAGTAGCCTTTTTAAAAGAAATATTTTGATAATAAAAAATAAAATTTTTAATTTAAAATAAAAGTGGCATTGTCCATGGTTTGAAAAACCAATTGAACTATCTTAAGTAAAAGTAGTAATTCTTAAATCAATTTTATTGAATTGACATTCCTAACTAGAATGTATGAATTACTTTGGTTGTGCTTGCTTGTGAAAATGTTTTTCAAATCTTATTTCTTTGAGTTAAAAAATTGAAGTGGTGTTTTGTTGTGAGAATTTTTCTCACTCTCCAAAAAATACTGATCTCTTCCTTATCTTATCTTTGAAAAATATCCCTCTTCTCCTCTTAGAGAAATTCTTTGGATTCTCTCAAAATATGGACTCTTCTTCTCAAGCAAATTTTTGAAAATTCTCTCAGGATTTCTCATCCATTTGTATGCATAAAGGTGTAATTCTATATAATTATTTCATAATATATAATAGTATTTAGCCATAATATTTTAATATTTATTTAAAATTATTTTCATAATATATAATTATATTCACACATAATATTTTTATATTTAAATATTTTTTTCTTAATAAATTATTTACATGTTATATTAACATTCAAATTAAATTATATGATAATATGTAGTTATAATTACACATATTATTTTTAAAGTAAAATATTATTATTATATTCTTATGATAATTTATTTTGAGGGACATTTAAATTTTTTAAATAAAATTATTTTAATATTATGTAATTATATCTATACGTAATATTTTAATATTTAAATATAAATATTTTTGTAATAAATAATTATATATACACAAATATTTTTATATTAAAATATAATTATTTTAATAATATAATTATTCGCATGTATATTTTAATATTTCATAATATTATTTTTGTAATATATAATTATATTTACACATAATATTTATAATTATTTACATGTATATTTTAATATTTTCTAATACATAATTATATTTGCACATATATTTTATTATTTATGTAAAATTATTTTCATAATATATAATTATATTTACATATTATATTGAATTATTTAAATAAAATTATTTCCTAACATGTATTTATATCTTCACTTGGCACGCTTACATGTATATTGGATTATTTAAATCAAATTATTTTATAATTACACATTACATTCCTAACAATTGAAAGGCAAAAAACGAAGGCTCTGGGGCGGCAATTGCGAAGTGCTCAAGCCCGGCGAAATTGCGAAAGCTCTCAAGCAGCAACTGTGAACGTTTTGAGAAGAGAAAACAAAAACAAAAACTGTGAATGTTTTGAGAAACAAGCTTTGGATTTATCATCATCGACATTTCAATCACCATTATTTCAATCATCGTCACCACCTCCATTTTTTGGTGAGCTTGACTATTTTGCCCCTAATTGCTAGGGTTTTTACTTTGATTTTTTCTCTCCTAAATTGATGTTTTCTCTTCTAAATTTCCCTTGCCTGATTATAAGCGTGCCAAGTGTTGTATGCCTTAGAATGTAGATAATTAATTTTAGTGGAACAGAAAGGGGACAAGAAGATATATGTTTGCCTTCATTATTTTGAGTAAAATTTGATATTTGTTACAAAATTTGCTGGATTTCTAACAAATTAATGCACCTTGTACTGTAGTGGATAAGAATTCATGGGGGGTATGATTCAAGATAATATTTTGCAACACTTTAACATGTTATTTAAAAAAGTCTCTCAGCATAAAAGTAAGGTATTAATTAGTATACTACTAGTTGTAAAGCAAATGCACTTGGTTCATTAGATGTATGTTATGGCTCATCCACATAAAGATGTCTGCTTATTTCTAAAGAGTTTCAGCTTCCAACAGATGTATATGTTCTGATAGAGAGTTAGAAATGTCCCAAGGTGTTAATGTATATTTGGCCAGCATCATTTGTATCTGTGGTATAAAGATTAAGGAATCTAAAATAGCTATGGAAATAGGAAATGGACCTCTCTACTTCTTAGAAATTTTAATTCCTTCTAAAGAATGTTGGCAAAGGTCTTCTACCTTGTCTTTCCCCTGAATGATGTCTATCCATAAAGCATTTCATACAAGAGAAACATTTCAATCAGTAAAAATTGATAGCAAAGACCATTGTGGTGTTAATAAGTCTCTGTAGATCATGAAACATTGCAATGCTTATACATGAATTACCACCAGTCAACTGTGCTAGCATGGCCAGCCCCCGTAATGATTTCCTGTTAACATGAACAATCTATCAAGTAACATATTTGCCAAGAAAGTGAGTTCTTTTCATTTAGTTAAATATTACATTAATATAATATGTCTCCGGCAGTATATTAGAAACAATATCAGTAAGTGTTCCAGAGACAAAACAAAAGAAAAAAAAAGAGTCTATGGCATAAGATACGTATTGAAGCTATATATTCTTCAATACCAACAGAAGAATTTGATGCTTCGAATGGTTCCGCCATAAAAATTGGAGCCTGTTGACCTTTTTGATGTTTTTTCTTTTCATTTATCTTAGGAATCAAAAGCTACACATTGCGAAATATAGTCAATATGTTTTGGTTGATCATATGTCATCTTCTAACACAACGTTATATAGTTATATGGTCATCGTTAGGGATCTACGACCTAACCTATTTAATAATTAGTCCAGATTTAACCTTTTAAAAAAGTTTATTTAGTTGAAAAGGTTAGATATAAGCTTCTAAAAAAGCTTATAAAGCCTATCAGGCCGACTTATGTAATTTATTATATTATAATAAATATATTTAAATATTTATAATACTTATATAATTGCTTTTATATTTTATATTAATTAATTTTAATTATTTTATATAGTTACATATTATGTTCTTAATTAATATATAACCATTTTATTTCAAATTTTTTGTTTAACTTAATAATGTTAGATTATGCTTTTCTTTTTATTTAGATAAACGTATTATAATTGCCAATTATTTTTGCATAATATAAATTATAGAATTCTTAGGCCTATTAAAATCTTGAACCTATATAAAATTTAAGTCCAATTGGAATCTTAACTAAAATAGACTTTTTAAGGCCTAGCCTGGGCTTTGGAAAAATTTAAAAAGGCTGGGTCAAACTTTAAGAAAAAAACCTATGTTAGGTAATAGGCTAGGTTGAGGCTTAGAATTTATGCAACAGGCTTAGCCTATTTAAAGTAAAGCCTAGCCTATTCCCAACCTTAGATAATAGCCTTAATTACAGTTTCATGGCTGAACCATTTTTTGAAGTAAAATATAGATAATGTTAGAGAAAACTATTTGACCTTTTTCTTTTGTTATTGGAAAGAGAATAAAACTAAATATGCTATGTAGATTAGTTAATTAACGATATCAACCAATAATCAAATTTAATTGTCTACAATTAAATAACAACTGACTATATTGTTCTAATGCATTGTTTGTCTTATCAGTAGTTATAAATGGATACGAGTTGGGTCAAATTGCAAGACTTTACTTCAAAGTATTATGTTAATGGAGTTAAAAGTTTCATAAAATTCGCTATAGAAGAAATAATATGCTTTGTCCTTATAGAGAGTGCTTGAATCAGATGTTACACCCAATATATATTTAAATTGCATTTACTCACCAATAGAATGGATGTGGATTATATTGATTGGGTGCAGCATGGTGAAAGCTCTAATCAGTATGTGGACGATAGTGATCACAATTATATTTGTGCATTTACTGCCATTGATTATTGTAGGAAGTTCTTTATTGTGCTAAGAAAGCAAGCATTACTCATTTTCTTAAAGCTGGAGGTGCTTAGGTCAGAATATTCTATATTCTCAATAAATATTCTATATATTGTGACGCTTTTTCTGATGGTACTATATTTGACAATATATATGTTTCAGCAATTTTAGCTATGGCATGGGGGACCTAATCTTGCCCTAAGGTATCACTTTCTTTATCAGTTGTTGCATGATGTGTTTTCATCAAGTCTTTATGAATCACAATAGTATTTATATGAATAATACAAGGGATAATACATGACTTTTGATGCAAATAGTTGGTCAAATTATTGGGATTTGAAAGGTGGGTTTACTTTTTCATGATTCAAAAAATAATGGTAGTAGTAAATTTTAATAAGACTAGAACTCTACTATCAAGTAAATTTTGGAACCTAATTGAACCATGGGCTTGGAAATAATCAGCATTTGGTTGCATTGTTGCAATGCAATTTTCTTGCTTTGCTTATTGTATGGCTTTGGACTTTGATTTTGTTTACTTCTACACAATGCTTGATTTGCAATGCTTGTTTGCAGGAATGGAGATTTATTCTTGGTCTCTGGGACGTCTCCTACAAGTGCTTAAGGAGGGTTGCAATATGATGTAATTTAATCTCTTTTCTTTTTTTTTTTTTTTTGTATTTTTTCTTATTTTCCTCTAGGGGAGATTAGTTAACAATTTTTCTTTATTCGAAAAATATTGTAAGAGAAATAAGTACTTCCTTATTTCTATTTAGCACAAGTATTTTTCACTTGTAATCCCATTTTGGTTTTAGGACACCTAGGATGCTATCAACATTCCTTGAGCAGAATACGAGGACAAATGTGCTCATATTAGAAAATCTAAAAGACTTAAAGGTAAGGGGCAGCATTCCTCTTGTCGTTGATATAGCGCCTTCTATCGGGATAGAACCTAAGTTGAGAAGCTACTCAGTTCAATCTTAAATTGAACCTATAATACAAATCAATAATCCACCAGAATATTTTTTTTTTTTCAAAAACTCATCAAAACATTTCAAACTTATTAGATATAGCATTAGATATAAATTTAGCCAAGCCTGTAACATACAGGCAATACGCTATATGTGCCACAAAATTCCAAATTTAATCCTAACATATGCAGCGAAAATTCAAACTTGACTAGCTCAGTAAACCATTAAATACATACCATAATTCACTTTATACCTAACAAAATATTTCTCGTCTAACCTGGAGTCCGAATTCCTCACTTAATCCCTATCTGAGAGAATTAAAATAACCATTGGGGAGAGAAAAGTAAGTCCAAAAGACTTAGTGAGGGATTATTATAACATAAATGATAGGGATCTGTTGAGGAATAAATTGACTCAATAGATCATGAATCAACAATTAACAGAAACACAACAGGATATATTCAAATACTTTGGAGCAGTCTAACAAGCAGATACAGTCCGTCATTCAGATTAACAGATAAACAACAGATGCCCAGGTAAAGCCCTAGCACATCACAGACAGATAGACGGTAGATGTTTAGGGGTAACCCTAGCACATCATAGATAGATAAATAGTAGATGCTCAAGAATAGCCTTAGCGCATCATAGATAGATAGAAAATAGATGCCAAAGAATAGCCCCAATACATTACTAATAGAAATACGAAAGATAGATGCCTAGGAATAACCTTAGCATATTACTGATGCTTAGGAATAGCCCTAACACATTGCACATACTTAGGAATAGCCTTAGCATATGGCTGACAAATTGAATACCCAGGGAATAGCACCTAGCATATTAGACTCACAGAATGAATACCTAGGGAATAGCCCTAGTGTATTAGATTTACAAAATATATACCCAGGGAATAGCCTCCCACGTATACAAATAAACAGATGAACAATATGTAGGAATAGCCCTAGTGTATCACCAACAGACAGATAAATTATAATAGAATTGCTGACTCAATAGATCATCAATAACAATTAACAGAAACTCAACATGATACATTCAAATAGTTAGGAATAGTCTAAAAAGAAGATACGATCGGTCATTTAGATTAACAGATAGGCAATAGATGCCTAGGTAAAGCCTTAGCACAACGCAGATAGATAGATGGTAGATGCTTAGGGGTAGCCCTAACACTTCACCGACAGATAGATAGTAGATGCCTAAGAATAGCCTTAGCACATCACAGACAGATAGAGAATAGATGCCAAGGAATAGCCCCAGTATATCACTGATAGACATACGAAAGATAGATGCCTAAGAATAGCCCTAGCACGTCATTGATGTTCAGGAATAGCCCTAACATATCGCACATACCTAGGAATAGCCCTAGTATATGGCTGACAAACTGAATACCTAGGGAATAGCCCTTAGCATATTAGACTCATAAAATGAATACCTAAGGAATAGCCCTTAGCGTATTAGACTAACAAAATATATACCCAGGGAATAGCCTCCCATGTATACAAATAAACAAACGGATGATACCTAAGAATAACCTTAGCATATCACCAACAGACAAACAAATTACAACAGAATTACTACCAGTGCAACATGATTGCAATATACAAATTTAGTTAAGCTAGCATGGCTATTAAGAAATTGAACAAATAAGAAGATATGCTGACAAGGTAATGGCTACAATATAAAATAACACATATACGAGATAGATAATAGATAATAGAGATATAGATAACTGATATGGTTCTGGGCACTAGAATAGATAAAAATTAGAATCAAATTCAATAGATAATCCTCACAGAGATGCACCAATCAAATAATAGATATAGATCAGATTTCAAACATAATTCAAAGTGCGGTACATAAATAGAAAACCCACGCTGGGGCTTATCAACAACAATAGATAGTTAAGAAAATATGCCAATTGGCAAACCTTCATAAGGATTTTCAACAAATATGAGTAAGCTCAGACAAAGCAATAACCTAAAGTGGGAGGCCCTCACCTCCATAATCTCAAAAATACTGTCGCTGGCTATTATCTGTGGAGCCCATCTCTATGTCACTTAACCAAAAGAATAAGGTCCATAGTCACAATCTTCATTTGACCTTGTAATCACAATTATATAAGCAACGGTTTAAAATTAATACTTAATTGGCTAAATCGATAGCCTTGATATTGAAATGCTAGTAATGCAAATCTCAATTAAGGAATATAATCAAGTCCTTAATTATATAATTAACCTCGTAATAGCTCGCCAAGTCAATAATAATGATTCCATTACCGATAAGAACCTAATTTTTACTTAGGTCTTAATTCCTTAGAATTAATTTCTTAATCATCTATTAACTTAATTAACTAGAATTATCATATAATTTTACAAATTTGAGTCCACTGAACTTATATGTATATACTTATGCATGTCTAAGTTCTCGATCGCAAATCATAATTTTGGTCCAATTAACTTGTATTTACATCGTAAATAAACCTAACGATTTACTCAAATTAAATCAGGAATCAAATTATTCGATTAACTAGTATTTTACCCAAGATTCTCAATAAAGACCTCAAAACCACAAACTAAGAACACCACTACAATCCTTACGACAAGACAAGGATTTTATCTTAGAATCGCTGTCGCCGTCGTCCGCTATTGGTGACAATCACCAACACCACCATAAGATACCATTCTACTCCAGAGGTCCATTACCTAAGTCAATTTTTACGACAGCTGCAGTGAAAGGCATTAATCACAGCCTAAAAGCGTTTGCACCACCTTATACCACCATGTTCTGTCGCATCTATTTCACCATCTTTGGTGGTCCAACCTCAAAACTGACTTCGCCAAACACTTGATTAAGCTAAATTCATTCCAAAATACCCTCAGTCTACCGCAAAAGGCCTCCAAAAATTGGAAACCCACCAAGGCACACCATCATATCTTGGCCTTCACATTTTTTGGCATTTCACCAGTCCAAATGGAGAGTTCTTGGCGCTAGTGTGTTCATTGTGAGGAGACGAAGAAGTTAGCTAGGTTGGTTTGGTAGTTACTAGCTTGTCGAAAAAAGTCACCAGAGAGAGAGAAGAGACTTGCATATGGGAGATAGAAAGAAGAAAAAGGAAGAAGAAAAAGAAAAAAAGAAAGAGAAATATGAAGGAAAGCAATTTTGCGAAATTTAAAATGAATTTTCCATTTTTGCAATTTGGCCCCAAAGGTTTTCTAGTCACTTCAATTGAGTTCTCGAGTTTTCAAAAAAACTATTCCTTTGACCCCATAGACTAAAACGCTTCCCTGCAAATCACATAAATTCCAAGTTTAGTCTAATCAAGTTTTTAAAAATTACAAATTTACCCCTAAAACTTTCCAAAATTTGCAATCAAACCCTTTTGATTTATTTTCTAAAATTCCAAGTATCAAGGGTGTTACAGCTGATTTAGGTGTTAGATTGCATGTTACAAAATTGTAGTCTATTATTTTTACTATTGGAGTTGTTAATGGAATTTCAGTCTAGTTTTGGGTTAATTCTCTTAACCAAGTTTTTGCTTCTTTGTTTAGTTGCTTGGTACATTTCTATTTCCAATGGATGATACTAGTTGTGTTGTTTGAGTTGGCTGCATTGGTTTTGCTGTTAGTTTCTTTTTTCTGCATAGTCTGATTTGGTCTGTTGTTTCTACGTTGTATGTTTTGTTTTCAATATGAGGCTATGATGCTTGTGTCCTACTATCATCAATCTTCATGATTGAATTTGACTAATAAAAGTTGGTTAAGAAATACAGCCAGAATTTTGGTTCAGATTTCTGATTTTTTTTTAATCTAATTTTTAGAAGTTGATCACATATTACTTGGCATTTACTTCATGTTGCTGATTTGAAAATAGCCTGGATAAGGATGGAATTGGATTCAGCATGAGGGGATGGTTTTGCTTGGATAATTTTACTGTTGCACTAGTATTACTTTGTTGCTGATGTTGTTTCTTTAGCTAATCTTTTGCTCAGCTTGTGTTGTTTGCTAGAGTATTTCTGAATTGCTCCTTCATATTAGCTGGAATTTCCTTGGGCAGGTGGTCAATTTTATTTGAATGTGCAGCAATAGTTTTGCATATCAATAGGTGTTCTTAGGTCTGCTGCTCCTTGCTTGGAAGCTTGCATTGCCAAACCTTATTGTCACAAGTTCATTCAAACTTTAGATTTGGCTTGTCTTGAACTTTAGATGCCAATTTTTTAGGGTGACCCCGTCGGCTCCTTGGATATTTTGTTTATCATTTCTGCTTCTAATTTCTGCTATTCGAGAGTGGGATACCGTGACCATGTAGCAACAACTCTTTTGAGCAATATATTTTTAGTAGCCTCTGAGTGTGGACATGGAATAGATTATAAGCATGGAGCATTTTATTTTTAGTAGCCTCAATTTATTTGTTGTGACTTGGAATAAATTGTGCATAGGTTGTCTCAGATTATGCAAGCTTTAGCTCGTTGTTTTGGATTCTTCCACATGTTATTATGACATTTTTTTTGAAAAGGGATTTGGGCTCTGTTCCAAGTTGAATTTGGCATGAAATATTTTTGAAATTATGGCTCAAGAGGTACTCGATACTGCAACTTAATTCTTCTTTTGTGATGCAAATTGCGGGTATTGAGACTTGATACGTGACATGCTAGTGCTCGTAATTTGCTTAGTTTTGCTGAAGAGAGGATTTAAACTAGTGAAGCACCCACCTGCATATATGTTGCAGCCAATTTGGACTTTTGTGCAACTTTGACTTTTCGTAGAATCAAGTCACTGGTGTTGCACTCATTGGATTTCAAATTAGCTTGGGTAGCTAACAACCTTTTAGCAACAAATAATTTTTGGGGTGGTCATCTATTGGATTTGGCCCTAAATGATTTGGGGGCCCATTTCAGTAGGATTTGCTTTTTAATTAATTTTTATAGGAATTAGTTGCAATCTTTTTTAGTTTTAAACATTTGTAATGACAGTAAGCACTTGTTTTATCTTTACTAGGACTTATTGTAAGGGAAGTAAGTACTTCCTTATTTAATTTTTACTTTAACAATGTATTTATTTATTGGCTTAAAAATATATATTAGCAATCATTCCAAACTAATTTTGCAACCACTATTTGGTTGCTAAAATATACACATTAGCAACCAATTGAAATTATTTTTCCAATTGGCATTTGGTTTCTAATAAGTAATACATTTGCAACTAGTAGCTCACTAAATCATAAAAAATGCAATAAATCATGCGACAATATTAAAATTATTGCAACCAATTATTTTATCACTAAAGCAAACTTTATAGCAATTATGTTTTATGGTCGCAATGCGGTTGCTAAAACATATTAAATAACTCAACTATTGCAGCTATCTAAAAGTAATTGCTACAAAAGATTTGGTTGCTAAAGAATCAATTTTTACCAATCAAAATATGTGGTCATTGTATGTGTACCTACAACAACCATGTTAATGTTATAGTGACCACAAAATTTTACATTGAAGAGTGAAAAATATGTCATTGATTTTTCCATCTTTACTGACTGTTATTGGATGGTCACTAAACATGCATTTTTCAATGTCCAAGTTAATAACTCATCATTGAGCACTTTTAGTAGCTACTCTGTTGTATCCACCTACAACCGTTGTTATTTTGGTCACTATAAGTTTTAGCAACCATTTTTTTACTTTTAGTGACTATTGACAATGATCGCTAAAACCATTTTTTCTTGTAGTGAATGTAATATGATTTTAAGAAGTAGTTATTAACAAGGAACAGATAGAAACTAGAAAGGAATAAAAGACCTCATGTATCTATGATAGCAGTGTTGCTAAAAACATGAGATTGGTATAATATTTTAGAAAAGATATTGGGAAAGAACAAAAGACCGCACATATCAATATTCATGGTGTTTAAAAAAAAAAGAATTACATGCAACAGAATAGCAATTTAGAATGAATAGGAAACTTTACATATAAATGATCGAGGTGCTTAAGGGAACACAAGAAGGTGTATGATTTCAAGGAAAAGAATTATAGGTAACAAAATAAAAATTGAAAAGGAATTGAAATCCTCACTGTAGCAAGAATCAATGTGCTCGAGGAAACATAAGATGGATATTTAATTTTAAGAAAAATATTAACGTGTAACAAAATGAAGTTAAGAAGGACCACAAGACCTCACCAATTCCTGTGATCTAGATTCTCCAACAAACTTGTACACTTAAATACCTAAATTTAAGATTCAATTATTATTGATCGTTCTTTTGGTAATAATATTATGGTGGAATGAAAATAAAATTAGTTCACTTAAAGTTCTACATACTATTTTAACTATTTTAGTCACTATTTAATAATTCAAGCGACTATCTTTGAGCAAATATATATATATATATAAAAGTGATCTTTCCTACTTATTACTTTTCACATGAATAGAATATATCTTAACACTTTTCTTATCACATTGTTCTAAGAATTACATAAAATCATTGTATCATATTTAATAATAAAATTATAAGTCACTTATATCTAAATCAAAACTCAATCTTCCAACATATCCTCAAAATCCAAACATTCATTCATACCCAACCATCTTTAACTAAGAAAAAAAAAAACAGATTATCATCATTGCAATATTCCCACAATTTTTCAAGAAAATCTGCCTACTTTTAGAAGTCATATCTTATATAGTCAATTAGGATAGTTTTTCATCAAAATTAAATTTTAACCAAATTCAAGGGAGTTTAATGGTGATTTTTACCTTAAAACTAATTAGAAATTAATGAATTTTCTAATTGTGGCTTTAATTGGATGATCAAAGGACCGATCTTTCCTAATTCCAGTTCAAAGTTGAGTTCTGAACTTAGTCGGGTCCTGATGGCAAGTTGTAGTTTTTACATAATTTAGGTCAAAATACTACATCAATTTTAGTGAATCATACTTCTAATCTTATCTACTCATAGGGATTTCCTTACATAGTTTCCTTTTCTCATTTGAATGGCAAAATCTCCAATCATAAGCAAAATAATATCACCTCCTGTTCTACTAGCTCTTTCCTATGTGTAGCAATGCCAATTATGGTAGCAATTTAGGTGTGATTTTGGCATAATTTCTGAAATCCCATTCCACTAAGGTAATCCACACAAAAATAGCTTGCTAAATATATATTTTCATGGGTGATCAGGTGACAAGAAGATTAGTTTTTGATTTTTTGAAAGTTTGAGTTTGGGTAGTAATTTTATTGGCTAGCAAGTTTCTTCTTGGTTTTGAGAGGAATTCTGGAGTTCAAGACTAGAATTTCAGGGAAAGTCTTTTGAGGAATGTGATTCTTGATGACCAGGCAGGTTTTGGCTATAATTTGATGGCTATTGGATAAAGGTTTGAAGGGATAGAAATTAGGTTTCAAACAGCCTGCAGAGAGAAAAGTATATTCCATGTGGAAATTCCTATGGGGCTTGCCTCTATTTATAGAAGTGAATTTTTTATTATTTTCTTTGGGAAGTCCTTGGATTTCTACTCTTATTCTAATTGGCCTTGGACTTTTTATTATAAGTTAGTCCTTGATTTCTTATCTTATTTAAATTGACCCTATAAAACTTTTATTATATACCTAATATATATACATATATATGTATAATGATGTATTTATATCTTAAATTATGTAAGCTTTGCCTTGTAACTTAGGGTGCATGACTAAATTCACAATATGGGCATATTTAGAGAATTTTAACATCAATTTTTTTTTATTAACTTGTTTAAGCTAAAATGCTATTAACTCAATAAGAGGGATGATTTTATGAGATAGCCTAAGAATTTTAAACTAGAATTTTCTATAGTTAGTAGATAAGCTTAAAAATTTATTTATTTTTACATTATTATTTTTAGAAAGAAAATTTACTTATGAGAAAAGATGGGATGTTACAGGAAGGATTTAATTGTAACACTTTTGAAAGTTTTGGGGGTCTAAATGGAATTATTCTAGGTCAATCGGTTAATGTGAAGTACCAAAATAGTAGGGGGCCTAATTAGAAGATGGCTAAATTTTTGGAGGACCAAATTGGAAGTTGAGCAAAGTTTTGGGTGCCATATTAGAATTTCTAGAATTTACCTATAAATAGCAACCTACCCTTCCTAAGTTATCTAATTCTCACATGCAAGACCCGCCATAACTCCTCCAACCAATTCTCACTAGTACAGGTAAAACACAAAAATAAATCAACCATTCTTTTTCTCCATTCATGATGAACATGCCGGTACCAGCCCTCAAATTTAATTGGTGAAATAGCAAAAAATTGAAGCACAAAGTGGGCACTAGTGGGTGGTGGTGAGTGCGGTGATTCCGGCAATGGAAACTAAAATCTAAGCTAGAGGTTTTAATAGGTTTAGCTTAAGAAGCATCATGGTGCTTTCAATTTGTAAATAGACCGGTGGCAAAGGAAAATTTGATACAGCAACAAACGACAGTGAGTGAGAGACTTTGTTGGGTTTTCTAGCCAATTGAGTGGTGATTCGACGGAAAAAGCTAAAATTAACTTGGGGGTTAGATAGAGCACAACAAGGTGCATCCTTTGATCGTGGTAGAACTCATATTCAATGATGGAATGCGGTGGAGCTCTAGTGGCTGACGGCAACACTGCAGCAGTTGACCTCCAGTTTGATCGGCTCGAAGATCTGAATACATATAGACCACTTTAGCACAGTGTATTGGCATCGAACTTGGTTGATTTGGGTAAAACTTTGATTAATTGATTAATCAATTCCTGATTTAATCAGATTAAATTGTAAAGTTGATTTTAATTGTAAATTCAAGTTGACTAGACCAAGAATTGTGGTTATAGACTAAAATGATCGAATGGAATTTGTTCGTAAGCATTTATGAACTAAGATCGTTAATTAAAAGCAAATTATTGTTCAATTGATTTAATTGATGTAATTGAGGAATTTAAATTGTATAATGATATGAGATGATATGGAAGGATATGAAATGGGATTAGGAATGATATATGCATGGGTATTTATATAAGCCTAATAGATCCATATTTGTATTATTATATGATAACTTTGGGCTAATTGAGTTAATTAAATGATTAAACCCTAAATTCTAAGGATTTGAGACCAAAGTGACAAATTTGGGTTATTAAAGATAGTTGGGCAATTATTATCATTTTATGTATAATTATAAGGTTAATTATGTTATTTAAGGATCTGATAATAATCCTTAACCAAAATAGATATATATAAATCTCATGAGTATTTTGGTGTTAACAGTGTAACTAGCATATTTTCTATTAATAATGTCGAATGCAACCTTAAATACCATATTAATTAAGCAGTTATCGCTTTTAGATTTGCTATTTATGTAATTTTGATTATAGCGTCAAAATGAGGACTTTGATGGTGAACTTTTTCTTTTGGTTAAGTGACAAGGAGCTGGGTCTTGCAGACCTGTAGATGGTGATAACATATATGAAGCTATTAAAGTGATGCTTTATAGACCCTTGCGAGTGTTCAGCATGCCTTTCTTCTAGGAAAAATATGAACTTCAATTATTTTGAATACATTATGTTATCTATATTTGTTTGTAAACCCTTGTGAGGGTATGTTTCATCGATTTTTATTTCTTTTAGAAATTACTTGTTTTTATTCTGGTGTCCAAAACTCTTTCATATTATTCATTTTTCTATTCTTTGAACCCGACAGCCTTGCTAGCTTACCCCATATTTATTGTTAGCTTCCTATAAATGTGTTTGTCGTTAAAAGGATTCTATCGATCTAATATCCCCCCGTATTTTCTTTGTTGACTTACTTTGTAATCCCAAAATGGTCTTACCAGCTGATGTACTGTGTATATTAATTGCTCCAAATTCGTACCTTGTTATTTTCATGATCATAGCTTTAAAAGTCAAAATTTTCTTTGTCAGCATTATATCCTATCAACCTATGGGATACTATAGGTAGTTATTAACTCATGGGATGCCATGGGCAGTCATCATCCTGAAGGATGTCTCGAGGGTTGGGCTTGGGGGTAGGTTCGAAAGATGGCTAGGAGAAATAGAGTGGCGGAGGCATATCTTCCGACTAGTGCCCACTTGTGACCCTAACTCACAGGCAGCTGGAGGTAGCAAACTATGAGTGGGGAGATTTGGCATACAATCGACCACGCCACATGACAAATTGTTACATGTCGAGCTGAGTACTTGAGCAATAGAGTGATAATGAAATCTTGTATATGCTGTACTAGTGCCCGATATTAGCAATTATAGCTTACTATAGGAGTAATAAGGTCAAAATAACCAATAGCCTATCAAAGTTGTTTTTATGCATACTATGTTACATTGTTGATTTGATCTAAACGTCTTACTTATTATTAAATTTGCTTACTAATTATTGTATCTTAATAGCATTCCCTTGATTGCTATCATTTTTTTTTCCCTCACTAAGTCCGTAGGACTTACTCTTTTTGTTATTTTTTATTTTTCCCCGACAAGACTAAGTGAGAAACATGAGCTCATGTTTCGGTCTGGATGTCTATTTGGTATTAAATTAAATGTTAGAATTATACATATAGACCACACTTGTTTGAGATGGTCAACTACGGAAAGTTATGTGAAGGTTTGCATTGAAGTAAGGACTCTTAGTTTGTACATATTTCACTACATAAAGCGATCTTTTGGATTAGTTTGAATTGCCAACTTTTGAGTTTAGTTAAATTCTAGTTTCCCTAGTTATCATTTGAGTTATATTTCAAGCTTGATCTAGTGGCATCTCTATTTAGGGGTAATCCTGATTAGGGGCATCACAAATGTAGTTTTAGAGCCTAGTTTTTCAATGACCTAGGTTAACATGGGAATGATTGTTGTATTTGGAATTGGTAGGTTACTAGAGATTAAACTTGAAATTGGAATCTTCTAG
The DNA here is from genome assembly GCA_014898725.1 of Jacaranda copaia. Lineage (NCBI taxonomy): Eukaryota > Viridiplantae > Streptophyta > Magnoliopsida > Lamiales > Bignoniaceae > Jacaranda > Jacaranda copaia. The sequence goes on along the minus strand of JACGDI010005241.1, from coordinate 163,495 downwards.
GATGTGAACACTCGGGATAAGGAAAACATGAGTTATTGAAGGATCTGATCCTAGGATATGATTCTTGGATTGTAGAGAGTAAGCTTGATTTTGAAAATGCTTTAGATGTGTATACTTGAGTTAGGTCAGGATATGATTCTCAAAATGTAGAATTTTGTGCATGAAAATATGAGGTTTTATTACAAACTTGAATATGGAGTTGAGTAGAATATAAATTTTTGGAATAAGGTTTGACATTAAGAAAGTGAAAGGTTATGATTGCGATGGCCAAATAGTGTGTAACATCTTACTTTTGGTATGCTAAGCATATAAATGTATGATTATTAGAAAGGATTATGTTGTGAAGAATTATGGCATTATGTAAACAATGTTCGTGAAGGTCAAATATGATGAGTAGTTGACTAATTGGAAAACAAATTGTATTCAGTATGTAGAAAGCTGCTTTAGGAATCAATGTTGTGCAAGTGATATTCATGGGAGTTATATATGATGAGTAAGGGTTATTTTGTGAAGATGTGTAATGACCAGATGGTGATTACCTCAAGACAAACAAATTTCTGCCATGTATTTGCGGATAAACATTTAGCTATGTGGATTATATAAGAAAAGGATTATCACAGGTAATATTGCATTTGAGAAATGCATTAGTATTAGGGCTAAGGGATATGTGACATGTGTATATAATTAAAATCTAAATGGTATGTTTATATTGACAAAGGATATGTTGAGATAGAAAGGGTAATACTGATACAATGTAAAGAAAATTAAGTGCGGAGAACAAGAGTCAACATTTAGATAAAGCAGGATTCTTTGATGAAACTTGAGGGTATAAAAGAGATTAAAGACAACTAAGAACCAATGTTCCAAGAAATAGGAAATTGTACCTAATCCTTTTGATATGAACTTAAGCCCATGGACTATGGAAACTAAGAAAATAATCAACGATGGAAAGGTATGTTCTCAAAATAACCAGCATATCATTTGATATTCTAGTAATGTCAAGCTGGGATAGGACTCTTTGAAATTCAAAAAAAAGAAAAAAATTAGATTTGGAGAAATATTCCATGGTTAGATGTGTTTTGTGAATTTTTGATTTATAAGTTGAGGATTCTCCTGAGTAGTATCACATTTGATGATTTAAATGGTCGTATGGATAGGTTAATATTGAATGAATTCATGGGGTGTGACTTAAACAATATAGTGGTCTAGAGAATGGTCATTGGCAACCAAGGAGTTATGAGGAATCGTATTAAAAGTTTGAGAAGAAACAAGTAAAACCAGTTTTGGAATACTGGAAATAATAGATAAGAGCAAGGAAATTTACTAAACAAGAATTGGAAGAATAAATAGAAAGGATGAAGAAGATGTTATTATTGTGGCAAATAGAAATGTGGATGGAGGATAGAGATTGGCGTCATCATGGAATACAGTTTTCAGATTTGAAGATATAAAAGGTACAAAGGAAAATAGGACCAGTACTTGAAAAGAGAACATGCACCTAGTATTGACAAGAGAAATTAAAGAATCTTGAGGCATGCCAATTAGAAAAATAGTTAAGGCATGTATATACGCATATGAGCATTTAGTTAGCACAACAAGTGGGATATGATGAATGTTTGATTGTAACAATGATATACAAAATGTAGTAAGTTCTACCAAAAGGAATTAAATGTCGTCAAGGATAATTGATAGTTTAAATACTCTCAAGGTCAGCTAAGTACTAATTTATATGTACGATGATAGTATCGCATGTGAGCCTTGTATATGAACTAATTGTGTTCTATACCTCATATATGTTGATTGAAGTTTTAAAGGATCTTAGCTTGCGTCAAGATATCTTATGTTCTCTAGGAGATAACAACTATTCTAATGCTATTAATATTCAAGCTGAATGCTATTGGCTAAATGAGCTCAAGCTTGTTTAGTATGGCTGAAATCATGATGCAGAGGGAAATAACATTACTAGAACATCCTTAAACAAGAAGGCGATCGTCTATCAACTAAATTATAGCAGATGGTTATTAATCAACGAAGCTAATATGCTTGAAAACCGCAATAAGGATATTGGAATTAGAAACCTCTCATGGAAAATCTAAAGATAACATTAGATCTCATTTCCCCTTCTGCTAGTAGATCCAAAGATAGGAACTTGTTACAGGGGGACAGAGGACCTTAAAACCTTATTAATGAGCTACTTGGGTTAGGAATGTTAGAAGCATGATAGAGACCATTGGAGGATAGCCTCAAGGAATTTTTTTTACAAGTTTTATCCCCTCAATCATTGAAAGGATCAGACAAGTAAAGCATAGGGATGTGAATTAAAGAATGGTAAGAAAATTAAAGTATCAAGTAAACTTGATGAACAAAGAAAATAAGTATCTATTTACTTTTAGAAGGAATCATGTGTTACTAATAAAGATTGACAGAATAACAGTAAGAGCTTGACAAAATGCACTGAGTTGGAGATTAAAATATCATTCCTCATAAGTTATTTAATTTAGTGCATATGTTTTAGGTTGTTTAAAATCAAAGATTAGGAAAGGATACGGCACAGCAAAATAGGAAGCTAAAGAAAGAGGTAGGCTAGGAACTATCTTTTATTTGTAGTACAAATAATATAAATTAAGATAATGTGTTGGGATTAGTTTACAAGGATCTTGATTGGAACGTTTAAATTATTTGGAATTGAGAAAAGAACCATATTGTGACTATGTTTGAGCTGTGGTCTTGCAAACATTAAAGGAATAATCCTATTAGAATCAAGGTCACAGATAATTAAGAATGACCATGAATCATATCAAAAGTACAAAAGTTTCTGAAGTTTTTCCAATTAGTACCAATAGCGTATAAGGGCTTTTCTAATGAATAAGTGTATAAGTGAAATCTACTAAGGAAATGCTAGGTACATACATGCCTTATAAATGAAAATTGGTCATACGAGAATGATCTCATATGCCTTGGTAAAGATTTAAGTCATAGAACAAACTATCTTGCTTTTGTTTAGGACTATTGAAATGGTGATTGCTTGAATGAAACAAAGATATCATTTAAGAATAGAGAAAAGAGAAATTCTTGTGGATTGTGAATACATTGATAGGTATGATTTAGGTCAATTTAAGAGTGAAAAACACTCTAAGTTTGAAAATGAAATTACTGTATTCAATGGTTGGCAAAATAAGTAAATGATAGGCATATATAATACCTCGTCGGGGAGGTGCCTGCTTCGAGTTGAGGTGCTACTCAATTTCTTTTCCATAATAATTTAAATCCAAAACACACCACCATAATTTAATTTTTATTCACAATGCTGCACAACAACCCAAAATTTAACAACTCAAGTGATAGTAGCTTTGCACTTACCCAAAAGATCATTTCAAACTGCACAATATGTACAACCAAAAGTAACATAATTTCCATTCCAAGAAATACTACAAGGACTACAACATATATTCACTTTCTAAAGTCTCCTAAATAACTGCATATCTTAACATAAGATAACAATACACACCAACATTATACACATGTCAAAAATAGTCCATCTGAGTTTCGTCTTATCTGCAATCTCAAATCCTGTAATTACCATCAAATGATGTACAAATACCTATCATAAAATGGTTCTTCCGAGCAAACCATTAGCCTTTATTCTTTACTATTTATACATGTCTGAAAAACATTTAAGAAATAAATGGAAGGATGAATTTTAATGATTCCATGAGGGATAAAATATAAAGTAGTACATAAATTTATTGAAGAATCAATAATTCAACAGAACTTAACTAACATGAATATAAAGAAAACATAAATACGCCAAAATAAGGTCATTATTGGGTTTCAAGCTGCTTGTAAATATTAGCTCAAGAGTTGTTCCATTAGCTCGAATGGTCCAGGATCATCTTAATTAGATCAGTTTGGGAGAAAATACAAATCGCTCAGTGAATGGCCCAGGATCAACTCAACTTAATCAGTTCAAGATAAAATTTAGATGGCTCATTCAGCTTGAACAATAACCCAATCTAGACTAAGAAAGTATACCATTCTTATTACTCCTTAATCAAAGTACAATTAGAAGCAAACAACCTAAGCTTTTATGCAACCTAAATAATTAAAAAATGGTATGCATAATAGATTTTTCTTGTTCCTTTGTTGGGCTTATGGCTTATCCCAACATACAACAGGGATTAACTACCCATTATGTCAAAGGCTCTGGGCTTATGGCTTATCAATGCATTCATCAAGGATTAACGTCCCATTTTGGGCTTACGGCTTATCTACACACTCAACAAAGATTAACATCCCATTATTTCAAAGGTTTTGGGTTTACAACTTATCTATGCACTTAGCAAGGATTAATATCCCATTTTGGGCTTATGGCATATCCACGCACTCAGCAAAGATTAATGTCTCATTATTTCAAGCATTTTGGTCTAATGGCTTATCCATGCACTTAATAAGGATTTAACACCCCATTATTTAACATATTTTTGTTATATACAAAAAAGAATCTATGTACCGATACAATCTATGACCTTTTGTCGACAAGGTTACATATATGTTATATAGAATAAGGTAATAAATAACAACATGACATGACATAAATATGCCAGCAAGGCTAAACGGGTGAAAAATAAAATTAATGAGTCAAACCCTCACAAGGGTGTAAGACTTAATCAATAGATAATGACCATGAATTTAAATAATTCGTAGAATCTAAGAATCAAAGTGCAAATCACATATTAGAAACAAAGTTAGCTCTTATAAGGGTTCAATAATTAATAAGTAAGATAATACAAGTCAAAATCAAGGCGATGGAACCTTTCAGAGTGTACAGATCATTCAACATGCATCGATCAAGAGTTCAAACAAAGCAATTCAACTAATCAAAGATATCCGAACAAATTAGAGAAACTTATTTTTTAGAAATAGAAAGGGGAACAGACCCTCATAGGGGTTCAACAAATAGTGAATAGGCACATAGAAGTCAAATACCAAAGTAGTAGGCCCTCATCTTAAAATCACAAAATGCGAGAGCTACTTTGAGCTATTAATCGGCAAAATCCTACTCCTCAACACTTAATTAGAAGAAAAAGGTTTTTGTCAAAATCCCCATTGACCTCATAATCATAATCATACTAATAGCAATCTAAAACTAGTCATTATACTATTGGTACTATTCCTTAGTGATTAGTCTCGACATGATCAATAGGTATTATTCCTGATTATGCCATTACTATAGAAAATATTCTTGGGGTTCGCATCAATTTCAATAAAGAGATATTATCAGGTCCTTAATTATATAATTAGCCTCTTAACATTACACGAAGTCGATTATATTAACGCAACTATTATTAACATTCCAAATTTTCCATTTAGTACTCATTTATACAAAATTAGGACATAATTACCTAATTAACTTCAATTAACCAAGATTATCATATAACATTTCAAATGTAGATCCATTAACTTATATAAATATATAAAGTATGAATTTTTTTGATCAAATTGTCCATTCTTCTCGATTATACATGGCATTGCAAAGCTTGGGAGACATATACATACAAATGTATATAATTTAAACTCATTTTCCATTTTACCCAGTTTTCCATTTTTCTGCACATGTATTTCTTACAATGAGATAAAAATTCTGTCCTATCACCATCTCCACGACGTCGTTGTCGCCATCCAATGCCGTTGGAGTTGGTCAATACTACTACTAGAAGATAAGCCTCTACTCTACAAATCAAACCCGTTAGTCAATTTTTGAATTACACATCAATTGGCTAATCAATTACCTAGTTTACCACCAATGCCACCATGTTGGTTTTTCTTCAATTCTGCCATCAACGGTGGATAAGTCTATGAGCTGAAGGTATCAAACTATTTCTTGAGCTGAGGACTAGAAAACTTAGTACTCAAAACTCAACTTCTATTCCTGGAATGAAAAACACATGACCACCACCATGGCTGAGTTTTCATGCTCAATTTTTGGCTATTACATTGATTAGTTTTGGAAGCAAATGGCATTTTTAGGTTCCTTCAGCTGAGATAAGTAAAACGATATATAATATGTTGGGTTTGGCTGCTCATCGAAAAAAATGGCTGAAGAAGGAAGATGGTGCACTTCAATGAAGAAAATTAAGAGAGGAGAAAAGCATTATAAAGAGCAACATTTTGAAATCCTATTTTGACCCCAGAACTTTCGCCCAATATCCAATTAGGTTCTCCAAAGTTCTTTCATCTTTTAATTGAACCCCTAACTTTGTTAGTGCATGATATTGACCTATTTAACAAAAATAATTTTCATGCAAACCCGTAAGACTTTAAAAAATTGTCCAATCAAAATTCTACAAATTATAAATTGACCATAAAACTTTCAAAAGTTTTATAATCAAATCCTTTTTATTTATTTTTTAGGCCCTAAAGTCTAGTCATCCAATATCTTAATTTCTAAATCCATATTTTTTGTAATACCGAATTTTAGGGGTGTTAGAGTATAAGTATCATAACGATGGAAAAATTTAATCCTAGATATAGAAGTCAGTGATTTACCTTAGTAATAAGTCGAAATGTGAATTGCACATGCCTATATAAATACGTTCAGGAACTCAAGCCAATGAGCTCTAAAGGATAAGGGAAAATAAGTGGATGAAGTTTCTATTTGAGTTGTTAAATATTTGAATAGAAATTGATACCATAAATTTTAGCTTTATATCCCAGACAAAGTCTAAGGAGTAGCAGACATATGGTTCATGACTATATCTAGTATGTTTAGTTTTTGTGAACCTAGAGCTAGCTATTTAGAAATGTATGAACTTGTGCTGATAATGATCGTTATTGCTATGGTGGTTTTGAGATACATTAAATAGCCACATGTGCTTTATCAGGGTGTAATGGAGAACCATGAGTATTAAAATGACATGTGGTGTTGTGCATAAGGCTTACTCAACTTCAAATAAGCATAAAACACTGAGTGATATCATGGGATCACCAAGGAGGTTTAAAATTATTTTTGGGATAGTTTAATTTACTTTTTGTAAACTTGATGTGGCAATCAAGAGAAAACTTTAAGGGATGACAGGTGTTAGAACCATAGATCATGGGATTAATAGTCATTCCTAGACATAAGAGATGACACCATATGCCTTAGAAAAAATGGATATGTTGGAAAGAAACAGAAAGGAGAGATTTCTAATATTTTAGTGAGATAAGTGTCACCAAGGATTGGAGAGAGCATGTCATGATGATGGGAGAAATTCACTTATGATTGAGGCGAATAAGAATCTGAGGACTAGATTCTTTTAGGAAAGGCAGATCTTTAACACCCTAAAATTTAGCATTTATAGAAAGTAAGATTTAAAAACTAAAACATTAGTTTGACAAGAATTTTTTGGACTCAAAATATAGAAGGACTACATTGTAAGAAATATGAAAGTTTTGGGGTCATTACAAAAATAGGGAAGGACTTAATTGTAACACTTTTGAAAGTTTAAGGATCTAAATGGAATTATTCTTGATCAATAGGTTAATGTGAGGCACCAGAAAAGTAAGGGGGCTAATTAGAAGATAGCCAAATTTTTGGAAGGCCAAATCAAAAGCTAAAAAATGTTTTGCTGGTCAAACTAGAAGTTTTGGAATTTAACTATAAATAGAAACCTACCCACCCTAAGTTATCTAATTCTCACATGCAAGACCTGCCATACCTCCTCTAGCCAATTCTCACCGGTGTGAGTAAAAGATAAAAATAATTTAAAGTCCAAGCCAAAGGTTTTGTCAGGTTTAGCTCAAGAAGCATCTTAATGCTTTTAATTTTGTGAATGGACTGGCAGTAAAGGAGAATTTGACGTTGTGGTGAACAATGGTGAGTAACAGACCCAATTAGGTTTTTTGACTAATTAAGCAGCAATTTGGAAGCAAAAGCTGAAATTGACTTGGTGGTTTGATAGAGTGTAACAGGGCATGTCGTTTGATTGTGGCAAAACCTAGTTCTAGGGATAATACATGGCAAAGCTCTGGCGGCCAACCATTAGTTTGATCAGCATGACGATCTGAGCACATGCGAACCACTTTCCTACAGTGTAATGGCGTCAAACTTGGTCAATTTTGGTAAAACTTTAACCAATTGATTAAACAATTCCTGATTTAATTATATTAAATTGTAAAGTTGTTTTTAATTATAAGTTCAAGTTGGCTCGACAAAGAATTATGATTATAAACTAAAATGTTTAGATGGAATTCGATTGTAAGTAAATGTTGACTCAGATTGTTAATTATCATTAAATTAGGTTACTTGATGTAATTAATGAATTTAAATTGTATAATGATATGAGATGATATTGAAGGATATGAAATGTGATCAGGAAATGAAATATATATGGGTATTTATATCAGCCGAGCGGATCTAAATTTGTATTATTATATGATAACTTTGGGTTAATTGAGTTAATTAAATGATTAAACCCCAAATTCTATAGATTTGAGACCTAAGTGACAAATTTGGGTTATTAAAGATAGTTGGGCTATTATTGTCATTTTGTGTATCAGTATAAGGTTAATTATGTAATTTATGAATCTAATTATAATCTTTAACAGAACAGATATATAAATCTCGTGAGTAATTTGGTATTAATAGTGTAACTAGCATATTTCCTATCAATAATATTGAATGAAAACTAAAATATTGTGCTAACCAAGTAGTTATCACTTTTAGATTTGCCATTTGTGTAATTTTGATTATAGGGTCAAGACGAGGATTTTGATGATGAACTCAGTCTTTTGGTTAGGTGACGGGGAGCTAGGTCCTACAGACTAGTAAGTGGTAATAGCATATCTGAGGCCATTGAAGTGAGGGTCTACAACTCTAGTATTTACTTTATAGACCATAGTGAAAGTTTAGCATGCCTTTCTTATAGGAAACATATGAACTTTGATTGTTGAAATGCACAATTATTTTGAACACCTTAAGTTATCTGTATTTGTTTGTAAACCCCTATAGGGTATGCTTCATCGATTCTTGTTTCTATTAAAGAATTACTTGTTTATATTCTAGTGTCTAGAACTCTTATTATGTTATTCATTTTTCTATCGCTTGTACCCTACAGCCTTACTAGCTGACCTTGTAATTATCATTAGCTTTTTATAAATGTGTTTGTTGTTAAAAATATCCTACTGATATAATATTCTACTATATTTTCTTTGTTGACTTACTTTGTAACCCTAAAATGGCTTTGCTAGTCGGTGTACTGTGTATATTGATTGTTCTAGATTTATATCTTATTATATTCATGATTGTAGCTTTAAAAGTTAAATTCTTGTCTATTAGCATTATATCCTATCAACCCATGGGTGGTTATTTACTCATGGGACGCCATAACCCGTTATCACCCAGAGGGATGGCATGGGAGTTGGGCTCAGGACTAGGTTCGGAAGATGGCCAGGTAGAATAGATTGATGGAGACATATCTTCCAATTAGTACCCACCTATAATACAGACTTATAGATAGCTGAGGGTAGCAAACTATGAGTGGTGAGATCTAGCATGCAACCAAATATGCTACATGACAAGTTGTTACACGCCGAGCTAAGGGCTCGAGTAATGAAGTGGTAAGGAAATTTTGTATATGCTATACAGGTACTTGGTATTAGTTATTATAGCTTACTCTATGAGTAATAAGGTTGGAATGACCAATAGCCTATTAAACTTGTTATCATGCATACTATGTTACATTATTGATTCGATATAAAAAGTCTTACTTGTTAGTGAATTGTTTAGAGATTGTTGTATCTTAATAGTTTTTCCTTGAATCTTGTTGTTTTTTCCCCTCAATAAGTCTTTAAGACTTACCCTCTTTGTTATTCTTTATTTTTCCCAGATAAGACTAAGTGAGAAACAAAAGCTCATGTTTTGGTCTAGAAGTTTATTTTATAATAGATTAGATGTTATGATTGTATATATAGACCACACTTGATGGAGATGGTTAGCTAAGAAAAGTTATGTGAACATTTATATTTAAAGAAAGGACTGTTCATGAAGTGATCATTTGGGTTAGTATGAATTGCCATCTTTTGAGTTTGGTTAAATTCTAGTTTTCCTAATTATCATTTGAGTTATATTTCAAGTTTGATTTGGTAGCATCTTTGCTTAGGGGTCATCCCAAGTGGGGGTGCCACAACTTTGCCAATTTTTCAACCCTGTAGTATGTTCCAACTGATAAAAAATGTGCAGACTTTGTGAACTGGTCTACTATCACCCAAATGTTGTCATATCCTCCTCTAGTCGAGGTAAACCTATTACAAAGTCCTAGTTACTTGTTCCCATTTCCAATCAGGCATCGGAAGTCATTGTAGCAACCTTAATGGTTGTTGATGCTTTACTTTTACTAACTGGTAGAATAAGCATTTTTTCACATAGTTTGCAATATCTTTCTTCATCCCTTTCCACTAGAACTACTTTTTCAGATCTCGGTACATCTTTATAGCTCCCAAGTGTATTGCATATCTTGCCTTGTGTGCCTCTTCCAATAGTCTTCCTTTGATTTCTTCAGACATATATAATCTCCTATGGAATAAAAGAGTACCTCGACTATCAGTACTAAATTTGGACTCTCTAGAACTTTTGATTGCTTCTTTCTATTTTAGTATCAAGCTATCATTAGTCTAAGCTCGTCATATTTCATGATGTAGTTCTGGCTACATATTTTACCTGTGATCCAAGTTCATTATTTCATTCTTAATATTGCATATGTCCTTGGACTTTCGAATGTTTTTATTCCCAGCATATGGCATATCATAGCCTTTTGGGTCAAAGCATCTGCCACTACATTTGCTTTTCCCAAGTGATAGATGATAGAGAAGTCATAATTTTTTAGAAATTCCATCCACCTTCACTGTCGCATGTTCAAATCCTTATGGGAGTGTAAATACTTAAGACTTTTATGATTGGTGTGTATTTCAAAAGTGGCCCTCTAAAGCTAGTGTCTTTATTTTGCTAATGAAAAAATCACTATAGCTTGTTCCAAGTAATGAGTTGGGTAATTCATCTCATGTGGTTTCAATTTTCTAGACACATAGGCAATCAATTACCTCTTTTACATTAGTACATATCCAAACTTTTCCTTAGAAGTGATCGTATATACAACTTTCTAATTCTTTTGAAAGGGATAAAATTCAAGCTAAAGTCAATATCTTCTTCAATTCTTGGAACCTTTTTTCATTATCCTCATTCCAGTAAATGGGCCAGCAATATTAGAGAAATCTTTTACAAACGTCTAACAATGGCCAATGAATCCTAAAATGCTACAAACTTTTATTATTTTTTTAGGTCTTTTCCAAGTTCTATTATATTACCTCTATCTTTGGAAAGCCACTTTCTCTATCCAAAATTCATATTTGTTGAACTTTGTATGTAGCTTATGCTCCCTCAAAGTTCTTAAAACCATGTGTAAGTGCTTTGTGTGCTCTTTTCTACATCTTGAATACACCAAAATATCATCAATGAATATGACCACAAACTAGTCGAGATATGGTCCAAAAATCTGATGCGTATTGAATATCTTAGAAATGGGTTACTTGTAGTTACGGTTGTATCATTCACTACCTCTAGCCTTGATTGTAAAGGTGAAACATCTAAATCATTAAATGACTTATGTGGGCTTTGACTCAACATCTTACCAAATATATGCCTAGATCAATAAAAGAAATATCAAAATACACTATGTAGTCATTCAACAAAAAGATAGCAAGCATTCACAATTCTCAAAGGGGAGAAAATTGTAAAATCCTAAAGTACTTCCGATCTAAGTCTCATAATATGTCATGAATCCTATTGTCAAGTACCAAAATTTTTCAATTGTATTAATTGTCATACTTAATAACAATCCTCCACAACTCAATACTAAATAAAATATGATTAATTGTTTTAGTGGTTGAACCTAAATACTCAAATCAATTCCTAAAAGTTCTATGCCCAAATTCCATAATCTAAGGATCATATCCCAACATAACCTAAGTTCAAAACCTAGGCTCTGATTCCACTTTGCCATGCCCCAAAACCGAACCATCCAATCTAGTCTCAAGGCATAAAACTCAATCCCAAATAATAGAAGTCAATTATCGTAAACAAAATCAAGATCGTAAACAATTAAAATACAAATATTTATAATAATTAAAATAAGTCTTGCAATATAAAAACTTAAAATGCCCAATACGCTAACCTTAATTGAGGAACTTAAAAAGAGAGACTAGTAAGCTAATTCAAAATAAAACTAGTCTACTACGAAGGTTCCAAAATAAAACTTAAGTCCTGATTCTCATTGTAAGCAGGATTCACCTTCTCACTAGGGCTAGAGTCTAGATTTGCTAGAAGAAAATTAAAATAACTTAATGAATGCCAAGTGTGTGCAATGTGTGTTTGAAAATATATCATGACTAGTTCAGTGAAAACATTCAGGTAGAATATAAGTTGAAAGCAATAAACGGTCAAGCATTAGTGAATAAGAATTCAGTAAACATTTTCATAAACTGATAATTTAAATGGGATGAGTACATAGTGTTTGTTGTAGCCAATTATTATAGTCAGTTAACCTTATGACTCCCTTTGTAATAGTCTATTATCGCTCCTAGCAAAGTGTGACTTTACCAAAATGGTACCCGAACCTAAGTCTTCGGGAAATCCTACGACCCACCTTAACCATAAATGACTTCTGTTATGCACTGGGAGAATTAGGCCATAGGGGCTTTGTGTTCAATCAGCAAGCTCACTGCCGCTCGATGAAGTCCTTCACTCATCCAAACTAAGTTGGATCCAACTAATAATAACAATAGCACTAACAACAAATCTAGTAATTAGTGGATCATCAAATTTAACTATTAATGTAGAAGTATAAAATAAAAATCATAACAGCACATGTTTCTCTCATCTAGAAATAAAGCAAAAAAAAATTTTTGTGCGCAGTGGAATACATATACAGTGCAGTGTAAGATAAAAAAAAAGTTGTCAATAGATTATGTAGCATATATATATATCTAGGTTTTAAGAATGCTTTATATAATACATATAAGTTTAGGCACTCATCTTCAAGATCGATCCTAGAAGTCAATCACCAATCTCAGAGTCAATCAAGTCCCTTGTTGAATCACCTTATTTATTTAATATGCACATCATTCACTAATTAATATGGCTAGCAAGATAAAATTTACTTAGAACTAGCCTTATGGGTGCCATAAGCCTATAGTACCTTAAACCTAATGATCCTAATTAATACTAAAATAATCTATGACTAAATCACTAATAAACTGACTAAATTTTTAACAGAGCAAATTGGAATTCATCTCGCAAAAGCAACATCCCTCATATGTGACAAAGTAGTACTCATGGGCACATGGCAGCATCAACTATCATGAAACTCACCATTGTAAAGTAATTCTATTCATTCCTAAAGGAATTGCATGCAAACTCATGGTCATACCGGTAGGTGGTAGGTTTTTCTTTTTTAAATAAAAAATAATAATTTCACTCATAATGACAACAAAACTTGAGACTCCAAAGGACATGCAATTAACTTGGTGGTTTACGGAAGTGTCTACAAATAGAAAGTTTCCTCTTGTCTTCAGTTTCTTCTACTTTTTCTTTTTGTATAGGAATTTAAGAAAAACAAATAAGCAGAAGATATCATGCAACCACCAATTATCATGATTCTCACCATTGTAGAGAAATTCCAAGTAAGTGGATTAAAGAAAAATCTAATTCATCCTTCTATTTCTCAAGTAATTGCTCATAAGTCTATCTAATACATGCGGCAGGAGGCATATTGAACAATTTTTCTACTCATGAAATCTTTATTTCCAAGTGGCACATTTCCATGATTTATCATCAATTTACTTCTATACAAATGACAAAATCCAAGGCAATACATGTCAGGTTAATCTAGGGCCCACTAACAACTTAAACTGTCAACATGAGAGAGAAAAATTAATCAAAAAAAACATAGGATACACATAAATTCTTTACCAATGTCTAAATTTTACGATGAAGATCCACCATTGCTAGCCGTCGATTTTCTTCTTCTTCTGCCATTTACCTCTCTCTCTTCGTTTTTCGAATTATTGTTTTCCACTAATTATTCCCAAAATTCCTTCTCTTTTTCTCCTGCCTGAAAGCCACCATAATTCTTTTTCTTCTTTTCCTTTGTTTTTTTTTTTGTGCGTGTGTGCTTAATTGGGTTTTGATCCATGAAAAATATATATATATATATATATATGTGGGGAATGTTAGATTTAAGATGGGCTCTTGTAGTTTTCCTACTAGAACTATAAGGTAGACCTATTTTGATTTTTAGTGTCTTTTATTATTGTTTCCTAAAGTTTATTAATTTCACTTCTTGTACAACATAACATTTGTTTGAGTAGAATTATAATTTATACTCCTCAAAATATGGAATATATAATACGACATAAAATAATAATTATCATTATTTTATCTTGAGATAATTTAATTTTAATTTTTTAATTTCTAACAAAATTTATTTTATGCCTTACTATAAATTTAATTGATATACTAAATAAAGTAAAATAAATAGGGTAGTATAATCAAATAAATATAATGTAAATTATAATGCATTACAATATTATTTCTAATTTTGAGAGAAATTAACAACAGATAGAATTTAAATTAGGCATCCATAGTAAAGCATTAATGTTTCCTCGGATGGTGTGGAATGTTAATGTGACTATAGATTTAAGAATATTGATGGGAATGCCGAGATTACAATGGTTTGATATGATTGCCTACTTCTTTGATTACTTCCAAAATTTTGTTGCACTTTTTTCCAAGATAAAAACATGCATGTGTAATCCACATTTATAGTTATTAAAAAGTCAATCATTGATAAGTTTTTTAAACCACTAATATAAAATAAAACATCAAAAAAGGTTGTCAAACAAATTTTAAGAAACAAACAACTTTTCCAATATTTTATTGGAAACCTATATTAAAGTTCTTTATATATGTGTGGGTAATGATTTTACTATTAAATATTTTGACACTAGTTAGTTAATTCTAAGATATTATGGAGAAATGACATCCATTTTTCTATTTGTGAATCATTTTCTCAATATTTCATATTGTTCATCTCGGGAAGGCCCATAGAAAGCCATGTTAATGGATACGTTCAATGACAGATCACAACCAATAGGTGGCTACTAGTCATTCAAAAGCTGTTGAAGCAAGGCTTCATACCTATTAATGTCAATCAAGCAATTAACTCCTTTTTGAATAATTGGAATAAGAGTGCTCAATCTTTCTAGTGTGTCTAATTAATTTCATGCAAATGAAATTGGCAATGTACATGATTTATTTCACATTTTAAGTTTTTGGAGACCAAAGAACCTAAAGAAAAAAATTAGCATTGCCTCAGGCTATGTAGATTAGCATAAAGATACTAGATTTATGAATAGTGTTAACAAGATCATTATTAAGTAGGTAGATATAATTAACAACTTGTTAGATTACTTTCAAGATTCTATTTCATTTTCATTACGAGCAAAAAGTAGCATGTGCAAGAAATGTGCAAAGTTATTCACAAATCAATCATTGATAAACTTTTTAAACTACTAATATAAAATAAAAGGTAGCAAAATGTTTGTAAATTATATGAAAAAAAATTTCTTATATTATATGCAATAACCATATTAGTGTTTTTCTCTATAAGCGTAAATAATAGTTTTGAAATTAAATGCATTGACACCAATTATTCGATAATAAAATATTAGCTAATAAATGATATGGAATGTTCTATCAATTAATCTCATTTCCAATATTTCATAGCACTTGTGTCGTAAAGCTTCCCACGCAGTTATGTTGTAGATTGTTTTAAGGAGTCATCAACCAACAAACGACTACTTGTCTTTGAAATGTTATTAACACATTATTGTGCTTCATACCTATTGATGCCAATGGTGACATTAAGCTCATTCTTGTCACTTGGAATCCTAGTATTAATTCATATTAATGTGTCAAATTGACCAATTGCTAGAGGAGTTACTATTTCAAAGCTTTGTCATGTGAATTTTCTTGTACTGCATTGTCTATGGTCTCCGACAATCTCAAAATAATAATTCAGTATTTAAGAGAGCAATATGATCTTGCTTTTCTTATCATAAATGTATTAGCTTCTATGATAAAACAAACTATGATCCATTATATTCCTAATTGCACAAATAACTGAGCAAGTTTTCACATGAGAACAACAATACTAATAAAACTACTTATGCAGATTAGCCCCATATCATGTTCCTTGCAATGGCAGATGCTAGCAATGTTTAAAAAGCTAGTTCATCTACTACATAATATGATGACTTGGATGCATTACCTTTGATCAATCTACAAAGATTTGCAAATGAAACTTTGAAAATCTTTGTACCACTGGTCAATAGATTATAGATCTCCACATGCAAAGAGCAACTAGAAAATTTCTTCTTCAAAGATCACAATCCAAATCAATATCAAGAATTGTCAACCAAGTTCATGGAGTACTTTAATGAGTATGTGATTACTTCATCAATAAAGAAGCTCAAATAAGCACTTAAGGATGAAGCGATTTCTTACCACTATCTATCATGCAAGCATGAAAGCTTGTTCAGCATCTATTCTAAAATGTTGTAGTACAAACATATTTATATATATACTATAATCCTATCTTTAACTTACATTTGTTTCTTTTAGGCATGGAATAAAAAATATAATCCAATTTTCTAATACTATTGAAATTTTCATATCTATGAAATATTTTTATCAACTTCTAAGGCAGATTGTACTTTTTATTTCATGAAGTCAATCTACAAATTACATTTGTAGAAATTAACTTATTTAAAAATGATCATATCTAAATTGAAATTTTTGAATCGAGTTTAAATAGAAAAGAAGTGCCGACACTTCAGCTTCTTCAAAAAAATATTATGTGATTATATTCCCTTAAAATATAAAATACTAACAAATTCTCCTCATGGGAAGCCTATTTCGAGGAACTGGAAAATTATCACAAGGTAAATGTAACATTCTTTTTGAGGCAAATTCGGTTTTTCCATGAAAAATAGTACTTTTTCTCCTCCAAAATAAAAATATTTTCTTATGCTACATCCTTACAACCATATGTAACTGAAACATTCCAAACTCCTTATAAATGATGGTTGCCTACTTTTCTTATACAAAGTCATTCTCATATTGTTTTTGCCAAATTTTGGCTATTTCAATTAAAAAGAAAAAGAAAAAATTGTGTAAAGTTTTTATAACATTGTGAATTTCTTTCAAGTGCTTGTTATGGAGCATGTCAATAATAATTCAATTCATTGCAAGCCATCTTTAGAACTAGATACTTTTTTTATCAAATAAAAAAACTACACATGTAATCCACACGTCCTTTTTGGCAAATCAGTCATTGATAAATTTTTAAACTACTAATGTAAACTAAAACATTGAGAAAAGTAGTTAGACAAATTTTCAGATAAAATTATTTTTCCATTACTTTGTTGAAAAACTATATTATTGCTCTTTATATATATGTAAGTAATGATTTCCATGCTAAATGTATTCACACAAGTTAGTCCATATTGCAATATTATGGAGAAATGGTACCCGTTCTTGTTTTGATAAATCACCTTATTAATATTTCATAATGTTTATCTAGGGAACACAAACAACCATGTTATTGGATATGTTCCATGACATATTGGAACCAATAGGTAGTTGCTTATCTTCAAAAAGCTAATCATGAAAATTTGTTGGGGTACATATCTATTGACATCAATAAAGCCATTAGGCTCCTTTGTCTAATTAACAAATTGTAAGCGGACAATACAATATAGAGTGACTAATTTCATGCAAAAAATATGGACAATGTACATGATCTATTTCACATTTGAAAGCTTGTGTAGACTAAAAAAACTAGAGAAAAATATTTATGTTGCATCAGACTATATAGATTAGCAATAAGATAGTGGATTTATAGATAGTGTGATCAAGTTCGTTACTACACAGCTAGACATAATGAACAAACTATTAGATTACTTCCAAGATTTCATTTCACTTTCATTGCTAGCACAAAAAATTGCATGTGCAATACCTGTGCGTAGTCATTCACAAATCAACCATTGATAAACTTTCTAAACTACTAATATAAAGAAACTGTGGCCAAAATATTGGTAAATTAGAAGACAAAGATTATTCTTCTATTATATGGGACAACTTAGTTAAAGTTTTTCCTTTTAGGTAAAAATGGTTTTCATATTAAATATATTGACACCAAGTAGTTAACACTGAAATATTTGTCAACATAATATAAAATTATTCTATTTGTGAATCAACTTGTCAATATTTCATAAGATTTAGGCTGTAAAGCCTCCCACATGGCCATATTGTGGAAAGTTTTAAGGACTTGTCAACTAAGCGGTGAATTCTTGTCTTTGAAATGCTATTAGGACATTTTGTGACTCATACCAATTGACATGAGCTCATTCTTAATGATTGGAATCCAAGCATTTAATCTTTTTAATGTGTCTAATTAACCAATTGTTAGAAGAGTTACTATTTGAAAGCTTTGCTATGTGAATTTACATGTACTATATTTTCTAGACTCTCCAAAAATCTCTAAATAATTGGATTTTATTTTAGGGAGCAATATGATCTTGCTTTTCCTACCCTAATTGTGTCAGTTTCCATCATAAAACAATTCATGATCACTATAATCCTAATTGCTGAAATTAGCAATTTGACCAAGCTTTCATGAGAGAACAACACTACCAATAAAACCATTTAGGTATAGTGGTTGCATACCATGTTCCTTAGAACAGCAGATACTAGGGTTGTTTTGAAAAATCTAGTTGATTGATTGCATAATATGATGACTTTGGATGCATTACCTCTAATCAAACAACAAAGCTTTGTGAAGGAAACATAGAAATTCATGTACCGTTTGACAATAGATTACGGATCTCCACATGGAAAAAATGGCTAGAAAATCTCTATTTCAAACATCACAATCTAAATCAGCATTAAGAATTGTCACCAAGCTCATGAAGTACTTTGATAATGATGTGATTACTTCATTGACAAATAAGCTCAAGCAAGCACTCAAGGATGGAGCAATTTCTCACCACTGTCTGTCACGTAGGCATAAAAGCTTGTTTAGCATCGATTCCAAAATGTTGAACTGTGGATTTTTTTTCCTTTTTCCACTCTGTCATAAATAAGTATATTTAAATATATACTACAATTCTGCCTTTAACTTACATTCTGTTTCTTTCAAGTACGGAATAAAAAATGTAACACAGCTTTCTAATATTCTCAAAAATTTCATATCTATGAAATATTCTTATCAACTTCTGGGGCACATTGTACTTTTTATTTTGTACATGTGTAGAAATTAACTTATTTAAAAATGATCATATCCAAATTAGGAACTTGGGAAATGAGTTTACTTAGAAAGAAAGTATTGATGTCATCTTCTTCAAAACAAAATAAACATTATACTATTATATTCCCTCAAAATATAAAATACTAGCAAATTCTCCTCATGAGAAGCCTACTTTAAGAAACTAGAAATTTATCACAAGATAAATGTAACATTCGCTTCTGGGCAAATTCATTTTTTTCATGAGCCATAGCACTTTTTTTCCCCTAAAATAAAAATATTTAATTTCTTGTACTATATCCCTCCAATCATTTTTGACTAAAACCTTCCCAAAATCTTTACAAATGATAGTTGCTTGCTTTATTTATAAAAAAATCTTCCTCATATTGTTTTTGCCCAATTTCAGCTATTTTAGAAAACAAAACTGTGTAAACTTTTTTATTACACTGAGAATTTCTTTTAAGTGCTTGTTATGGAGCATGTCTATAATAATTCAATTCATTGCATGGATCTTTAGAATGATTAGTTTCACGCAAAAAATCATTGATAATGTCCTATAAACTATTTAATACTACGAACCTGGTTGACACTAAATCGTAACACTCATTGTATTCTTTCTAATTCAAAGAGAAATTAACATGAAGCATTAATTTAAATTAGACATCTATAGAAATGCACTAACATTGCTTCAGATGGTGTGGATTGTTAATATGATTATAGATTTAAGAATATTAAAGGAAATGTCAAGATCATGATTGTTTGATATGAAGATTTGCTTTTTTGATTACTTCCAAAATTTTGTCGCACATTCTCTCTCTAGGTCAAAAAGCACACATGTGATCAATGCTTATAGTCATTTACACATCGATCATTGATTAGTTTTTTAAACTACTAATACAAACTAAAACATTGAAAAAGGTTGTATGACAAATTTTAAGAAACAAATAATTTTTCTAATATTTTGTTGAAAAACTATATTAAATTTTTTTAACTGTGTGTAGGTAATTACTTTCCTACTAAATGTTTGGGCCCAAGTTAGTCAATACTAAGATGTTATGGAAAAATGATATCTATTTTTCTATATGTGAATCACCTTGTTAATATTTCATAATGTTGATCTTAGGAAGGCTAACAGATAGCCATGTTATTGCATAAGTTCCATCACAGATCACAACCAATAGGCAGCTACTAATCATTGGAAAGATATTGGAGCAAATTTGTTGGGCTTCATACCTATTGACATCAATCAAGCCATTAACCTCCTTCTTTATAATTGCAATAACATTGTTTAATCTTTCTATTATGCTCAATTAATTTCGTCAAAATACATGAAAATGTATGTGATCTATTTTGTATTTGAAGGGTTGACGAGATTAATGAAGCCAAATTAAATTATTTATGTTGCACCAGACTATGTATATTAGCAGTGAGATAGTGGATCTATGGATAGTGCTAACATTATCATTCTAGAAATAACTAACTTGTTAGATTTTTCCAAGATTCTATTTCATTTTCATTGCTAGCAAAAAATTTCATGTGCAACAAATAAGTAGAGTTATTCACGAATCAATCATTGACAAACTTTTAAACTACTAATATAAACTATAACATAGATAAAAATCAATAAATTATACAAAAAAAAAAACTGTTCTTGTGTTATATAAGATAGCAATAATAATATTTTTCTCTATAACTATAAATAATGGATTTCATATTAAATATACTAACACCAGTTAGTCAATACTAAAATATTAGGTGATAAATGATACAAGATGTTCTATCTATGAATCTCTTTGTCAATATTTCATAACATTCATTTCATAAAGCCTCCCACACAGCAATGTTTTAGACATTTTTAAAAACTCATCAACCAAGAGGTGGTTGCTTGTCTTTGAAAAGTTATTTGAGCATTATAGCGTTTCATACCTATTGACATCAATGGTGGACGTAAAGCACATTCTTGATCCTTGGAATCCAATTATTTAATCTTTTCAATGCATCTACTTAACCAATTACTAGAGTAGTTACTATTTGAAAGCTTTGCTATGTTAGTTTTCCTATATTGTGTTGTCTATGCTTTCCAACAATCTCTAAATAATAGGATTTTATTTAAAAGAGCAACATGATCTTGTTTTTCTTATCCTAATTATGTTAGTTTCTATCGTAAAAAAAGAAAAAAAGAAAATTGATCTACTATAATCCTAACTGCTCAAACAAGCCATTTGAGCAAGCATTTTCATGAGAACAACATTACCAATTAAACTACTAAGGTAGATTAGTTGCATAACAAGTTCCTTAGAATGATAGATGCTAGGGATGTTCCAAAAAAGCTAGTTGATCGATTGCATAATGTGATGAATTTGGATACATTACCTTTGATCAAACACTAAAGGTTTGCAAAGGAAAATTCAGATATCTTTATACCATTTATCATAGATTACGGGTCACCACATTAATTGAAAGAATGACTACAAAATCTCTACGTCAAACATCTCAATCCATAGTAGCATCAATAATTGTCATCCAAGCTCGTGAAATATTTTGATGACGAGTTGATTACTTCATTGATGAAGAAGCCCATGGTAGCACTCAAGGACAAAGCAATTTCTTACCACTATTTGTCACGTAGGTATAAAAGCTTGTTCAATGTCTATCCCAAAATGTTGAAGTATGAATGTTTTCTCTTTTGACTCTCTTTCATAAATATGCATATTTAGATATATAATATATTATAATTCTTCCTTTAACTTACATTCTGTTTCTTTCAAGCAGGCAATAAAGTACGTATTCTGACTTTCTATATTGTTGAAATTGTCATCTCTATGAAATATTCTCATCAATTTCTAAGGAAAATCGTACTTTTTATTTACTGAAGTCAATTTACAAATTATATTTGTTTCCGCATGTGTAGAAATTAACATTTGAAAAATGATTATATCCAAATTGAGAATTTGTGAAGTCGAGATTACATAGAAAGGAAAGACAATTCATTTTCTTCAAAAAAAATATTATTATTATATTCCCCCAAAATATAAAATAAAAGCTAATTCTTCTCATTTGAAGCCTATTTCGAGGAACTAGAAATTTATCACAAGATAAATATAATATTCTCTTTTAGGTAAATTCTTTCTTTTTAATGAGAAATAGCACTTTTCCTCCTCAAAAATAAAAATATTTAATTTTTTGTACCATACACCTACAACCATTTTTGACTAAAACCTCTCCGAATTCCTTATAAATGATGGTTGCATGCTGTTCTTATTACAAAATCATCCTTATATTGGTTTTGCCTAATTCTAGCTATTTTAGAAACAAATTTTTGCATAATTTTTTATCACACTAAAAATTTCTTTTAAGATCTTTTTGTGGAGCATGTCAATAATTCAATTCATTGCATGCCATCTTTAAAATGATTAATTTCATGCAAAAACTCATTGACAATTTTTCATAAACTATCTAATACTGTAAAGTTGGTTGGCATTAAATCTTAACAACATGCTAGAACTTAAATTAGACATCTACAAAAAAGCATTAGCATTTCATCAAATCATTTGAATTGTTCATATGAGTATAGATTTAAGGATATTGATACGAATGTCGAGATTAAAATGGTTTGATATGATGACCAACCTTTTTAATTACTTCCAAAGTTTTTGTTGCACCTTTTTTATAAGATAAGAAAGCACACGAGTCCATGCTTATAGTTATTTATAGATTGATCATTGATAAATTTTTGAACTACCAATATAGAGAAAATCAACAAAATGTTGTTAGACAAATTTTAAGAAACTACCTTTTTTTTTTTCCTATTGCTTTGTTCAAAAACTTTATTAAAGTTCTTTGTATATCTGTAGCTAATGATTTTCCTATTAAGTATTTTGACACTAGTTAGTCAATACTAAGATGTTGTGGAGAAATGATATACGTTTTTCTATATGTGAATCTCCCGGTCAATATTTCATAATGTTCATCTTGGGAAGGCTCATGGACAGCCATGTTATTGGATAAGTTCCAAGATACATCACAACCAATAAGCAGCTACTAGTCTCTGAAAAGCTATTGGAGCAAAATTTTTTTGTTTCATACCTAGTGATGTCAATTGGGTCATTAAGCTCTTTGTTTATAATTGCAATAAGTGCATTTAATGTTTCTAATGTATATAATTAATTTCATGCTAAAAATATGCACAATTTACATGATCTATTTCACATTTGAAGGTTGCTGAGTAAAGTAACTAGAGAAAAACATTTATGTTGCATCAAACTATGTAGATTAGTAGTAAGATAGTGCATTTATTGATAGTGCTAACAAAGTCATTATAAACAAGTAGATATAAAGAACAAGTTAGATTACTTCTACAATTCCATTTCACTTTCATTGCTGACAAAAAGTTGCGTGTGCGATGCACTTGCATAGTTGTTTAAAAATCAATCATTAATAAACTTTTTAAACTACTAATATAAACTATAATGTACCAAACAAATGGTAAATTATAAGAAAATTTGTTTTTATATTATATGGGAAAACTACGTTAAAGTTTATCTCTGTATATGTAAATAATAATTTTCAGATTAGATATATATTAATAATATTTAATGATAAATGATGCAAGTTATTCCATTTGTGAGCCTTGTCAATATTTCATAGCATTCATATTGTAAAGCCTTCCATGCAACCATATTGCACATATATTTAAGGACTTATCAACCAAGAGGCAGTTGCTAGTCTTTGAAAAGCTATTAGAGCATTATTGGGCCTCATACCTATTGATGTCAAATTGTTTATCCAAGTATTCAATCATTTTAATGAGACTAATTAACCAGTTGCCGAAGGAAACTAGTATTTGAAATCTTTGCTATGTGAGGTTTATTGTAGTATGTTGTCTATGCTCTCAAGCAATCTCCAAATAATAGGATTTTATTTGAAGAAGCAATATGATCTTGCTTTCCGTATCTTAATTGTGTTAGTTTCTATTGTAAAACATTTCATGATCAATTATACTCCTTCCTTTAACTTACAATTGTTTCTTCCAAGTATCGGATCTATAATTTAATTCCTTAGACTTGCAAAACTTTCATATACATGAATATTCTTATCAACTTTGAAGGCAAATTGTACTTTTTATTCCATGAAGTCAATCTACGAATTATATTACTTTGCACATGTGTAAAAGTTCACTTATTTAAAAATGAATGTGGCCAAGTCGAGAGTTTGTGAACTATAGTTCGTTTAAAATAAAAGGCACACTTCATCTTCTTCATAAAAAATATATTATTATTATATTTCCTCTAATATATAAAATAATAACAGTTTTTTAGGTAATCAAATCCACTGGAAACTTATCATAAGATAAACATGTCACTTTCTCTTAGGCAAATTCGTTCTTTTTCATGAGAAATAACACTTTTCCTCCTTCAAAATAAAAACATTTATTTTTTTGTACTTTACCCCTACAATCATTTTTTGACTAAAATTTTCGCGAACTCCTTACAAATGCCAAGTTTCGTGCTTTTCTTATGGTAAAATCATTCTCATATTGTATTTGTCCAATTCTAGCTATTTGAAAAAAAAAATTCTTGTGTAACTATTTTATGATATTGAAAGTTTCTTTTTAGTAGTTCTTATGAGGCATGTAAATAATAATTCAATTCATTCCAAACCATCTTTTGGGTAGTTAACATCATGCAATAAATCATTAATAATGTATCATAATCTTTCTAATATTGGAAAATTAGTTGAAACTAAATCTTACCATTCATTGTACTCTTGCTAATTTTTAGAAGAACTAACAACTTGCTGGAATGTAAATTAGATGTTTATATAAAACATCAACATCTTTAATCTGATTATTACTATTGGGATGGTTGTGATTACAGTGGTTTGATATGATGACCAACTTGTTTGATTACTTTCAAAGTGCCATTGCACTTTCTTTTGTAGATAGAAAAGTACACGAGTGATCCACACTTATAGTTATTTGCACATCAATCATTGATAGATAATTTAAACTAAAAATACAACCTAAAACATTGACAACAATCGTCAGATAAATTTTAGGAAAAAGATATACTTCTATTATTTTATTAATAAACTATAGCAAAGTTCTTTATATATGTGTAGCTAATGATATTCACTCTAAATATATTGACATTAGTGGTGAAATGCTGAAATGTTGTGGACAAATGATATTTCTATATGTGAATTACCTTATTAATATTTCATATCGTTTATCTTGGAAAGGCACATAGACAGCTATGATCTCCAATATGTTCCAGGACAGCTCGCAACCAATAGGCAACTGTATGTCTTCAAAAAGCTGTTGAAGCAAATTTTTTATGCTTCTTACCTAGTGACGTCAATAAGGCCATTAAGCTCATATATTCTTGATGATTGCAATAAGAGTGTTCAATTTTTTTAGCAGGTCTAATTAACAAATTGTGAGAGGGTGTTACAATTTAGAGTGATTAATTTCATGCAGAAAGTCTTGAACAATGTACATGGTCCATTCCACATTTGATGGTTGGTGGAGGTAGGAACACATTTACGTTGCATCGACTAAGCAGATTAGCACTAAGGTAGTGGATTCATGGATATATAGCATTAACAAGGCCATTATTGAATAGCTAGAAATAATGAACTTGTTTGATTACTTCCAAGATTCCCTTTCACTTTCATCACTTGTATAGTTATTTATAAATCCATCTTTGATAAAGTTTTTAAACGACTAACATAAACTAAAACATTGCAAAAAATGGGTAAATTATAAGAAAAAGAATGTTCTTATGTCATATAGCAAAACTATATTAAATTTGTTCTGCATATGTGTAAATGTAGTCTTCATGTCAAATATATTGACATTGGCCAGTTAGTCAACACTAAAGTGTGAACATAAAAGGTACAAGTTCATGTATTTGTGAATCGCCTTGTCAACATTTTGTAATATTCCTATTGTGAAGCCTCCTAGACACCCATGTCATGGATAATTTTAGTGGCCTATCAACTAAGAGGTCGTAGCTCATCTTTGAAAAGGTATTAGAGGATTATTGCGGTGAATACCTATTGACGTTTATATAGACATCAAGCTCATTGTTGTGCTTAGTATACAAGTGTTGAATCTTTTTAATGGGTCCAACTAACCAATTGCTAGAGGAATCCACTATTTGAAAGCTTTGGTATGTGAATTTTCTTGCACTATGTTGTCTATGTTCTCTAACAATCTTGGGAGATAAATAATAGGATTTTATTTAAGAAAGCAATATGATCTTGCTTTTCCTATCCTAATTGTGTTAGTTTCTACCACAAAACAAGCCACAATCTACTATTGTTTTGACTTTTTAATTTACATGATATTTCTTTCAACCAGGAGATAAGACTATAATCTAACTTCTGTACACTATCAAAATTTCCATATATATGATTCATTTGTCAACTTCTAAGGGATATTTTACTTATATTTTATGAATCCTATTGGTTAATTACATCATTTTTGCTTATATGTAACAATTAACTTATTTAGAAATGAACATAGCCAAATTGGAAATTCGTGAAATCTAATTTAATAGAACAAAAGGCAAATAGTACTCTGGCATCCTAAAAACTTATAGTACTATGATAATCCCTCTAAAATTCACAAAAAAAAAAGTAATAGCACTTTCCCCTATTGGAGTTTATTTCAGCCAATCCACTAGAAATTGTTCAAGTGATGAACATGTCATTTTTTCAAGGGCAAATTTGTCTTTTTCTTGAACAATAGCACCTTACCTCCTTAAAAATGAAAATATATAATTTGTTTATACTTTGGCCTTATAACAAATGTTTGACTCAAAGCCTCCCTAAAATCCTCATACATGGCGGTTATGTGCATTTCTTAACGATAAAATCATAATGTCTTATTGTTTTATCCAAATTCCACCTCTCTCAAAACAAAATATTCTGTTTAACTTTTATATAATATCAAAAATTTCTTTCAAATACCTAGAAATGCATACATTTGTTTAAAGTGAAATTATAAAAATGGTTGTATTGGGGCATGTCAGTAATAATTTGATCTATTGCATGCCAATTTCGAGTGATTAAGTTCGTGCAAAAACTATGGATAATGTACCATGGCTCTTTCAAATTGAAAGGTTCGATGAGATTAAATCTTAGCACTCACTGTATTCATGTTAATTAGAGAGAAATTAACTACATGCTAGAATATGAATATTAGTCATATAGAAAAAACATTGACGTTGCATTAGACTATCTAGATTGCAAGGCTAATGAAGGATATTGTTAAGAAGGTCATATGCACACATATTTGATATGACGAGCAATTTGTTTTATTACTTCAAAATTTCTTTGCACTCTTATTTCTATTGAAAAATTGCACTTGCGATGCACGTGTATAGTTATACAAACAAATCACTAATAAATTTTTTAAACTACTAATATAAACTAAAATATTGCAAAAAAAATGTAAGATAAATTACAAGAAAAATATTTTTTTATTAGCACATTGGAAAACTATATAAAAGTTTTTCTATAATGTGTGTATAAATATTTCATACTAAATCTATTGACACCGATTATTCAATACTGAAATTTTGGGGATAAATGATAGAAGTTTTTCTATCTTTGAATCACTTGTCAATATATGTCACAACATTAGGGAAAGCTCCCAAGCTACCATGTTGTGGATATTTCCAAGGACACATTGCACATGAGGTGGCTGCTTGTCATTCAAAAGCTATTAGAGCGAATTTGTTGGGATTCATACCCATTGGTATCAATAAGGTCATTGGGCTCTTTCTTGATGGTTGCCATATTAGTGTTCAATCTTTTAAATGTGTTTAATTAACCAAGTGTGACAGGTTGGTACAATTTGAAAGCTTTGCTATATGATTTTCTTTTACTATGTTGTGTTTGCTTTCTAACAATCTTTGGAGATAAATACTAGAATTTTATTTAAGAGAGCAATAGTCCTAATTTTGTGAGTTCCTACATATCATATGAAACTCTTGATCTAATATAATCTTGGTAATTTAAATGTTGTTTATTTAACTAGAAGACAGGACTATAATTCAAATTTCTTGTCCTACAAAAATCTTGACATACATGAATATGTTTTATTGATTTCTTAGGGAATTGTGTTTTTTATTTTGTGAATTCAATTGATGAATTACACTATTTTTGGCATGTGTTATAATTAATTTAGCATGAATTACAGCCACCACCCTTAAGATTTGGCATAATTACTAATGAGGTAGAAAGGTGTATATAGTGAAAGGGTACTGTTTGGGGTGGATTCAACTAGAGAAGTAGAGTAATTCAACTTATGTTCTTCTCGAGGTCTAAGATATGCAACAATCAATACACGTTAAACTAGCCGAGGTGCCCCTGGCTAAGGTATTCCAACGCTCAGTCAGTTATAGTTGAGATAAGTTAATCGAATAGAGTATGGAGAGCTTATAGTATATTTGGCATTACTTGGAGTATGGTTGGCTATGAGGTATATATAGCCTTCTCTTGGTGCGTGATTTGTCGAAGGTGCCCCTATCAGGTGAAGTGGACTTTAGTCCTTGCTGGGGGGTTAATGATCATTACAAATCTTAGTATTATTTCAGGTGGCACAATCTCTTATTTTTCAGGATGAACAGTACTTCTGGTAGGCACCTCTCTACCTAAGGTGATGATAGGGTTGGTGGCAGTGATTGTACTAGCGGTCACGTGTCATTAATGCGAAGGAATATTGTCTATCAGAATAATAAATGCAGTGTGGATCTGAGTCAACACTAAGGAAAAAGACCTAAGGTTGACAACGGTCGATCGAACCTAGCCGGTTGACCATTTAATTGATCAATCTAGTACATGGTGGAACAACCTAGAATAGGTGACGTATCCCATCGAGCATGGTCAATAATTGTTTACTCAACCAGATAATTATTGTCAAATAGGTTAGCTCCAAAACTAATGTTAGCTTAGTAGGCCTGTTGGCCTATTGGGCTGAATGGAACTAATGTTGAGCTTAGTGAGCCTATTAGGCTATCCCATATCAAGAGTCCCCCCAACTCACGATCCTAATCGAGCTTGTTAATGAGAAGAAGTAAGGAGTTAATAGGCAGTTATGGTGGTTAGCCATACTCGACTAGGGTTTTTAAATCCTCGACCAGGGTTTTTGAATTGTCGACTAGGGTTTTTGGTGGTTTTGCTGCATTTAATATGCCAGTTACTTCACAAAATACGAAACATACAGAGACAGAGTGTAATTATAACTAACAGTTGGGTTCCTATGTATAAACCCCAATAAATAATGGGGATATATGCCTTTATTTACACTTTTGTTGAATCTATATCTGATCGAATCCCTACCTTTGAAGCTCTCCAACTTTTGTGCGCTTAGAGCTTGTAAGACATTTACTGTAAGTTACTTTGCCCATTTGTTCTTTTCTCCCTTTTAATTTTATGACAAAATTCCGACCAACTCCGATAGTGAGGATACTATGTTCGAGAGCATGGCCTATCAGAGAGGGACTAAGGATGGAAGTGCATCTAAAATGTCCCATGAGAGCAGGCCAAGTAGTTCTTCGAGTGACAACTCGAGTTCAAGCAGTTCCAGTAGCTCGAGCAATGTGAGAGCAATTTCTGAAGGTGAGGCTGGCTCGAGTGGAGTTCCAAAACCCAGGGTCAATTATTTACCTCGGACCACTATGTTGAAATAGCATCCAAAATAACCCCTGCCAACCTGATACGAATGAGGGCAACATATCATAACCCTGAGTAGTATGAACAATTAGTTCTAGGGGCTAGGGGTAGAATGCATCGACTTCTTTGAGGGTGTATAATGGTGTTTAAGGAAGGATTGAAATGTGGGCTTAGGTTTTCCCC
This sequence comes from Jacaranda copaia, assembly GCA_014898725.1. Lineage (NCBI taxonomy): Eukaryota > Viridiplantae > Streptophyta > Magnoliopsida > Lamiales > Bignoniaceae > Jacaranda > Jacaranda copaia. Next base: position 133,232 of record JACGDI010005241.1, on the reverse strand, counting down.
CACGCAAGTGATAGTCGACCTCCTAATAGGCTTGGAAATGTGTATAACCCAATTGTTGCCAAACTGTTTCACCATCTTGTATAATTTTGCCGTGCTAATGCACTTGCATAATCAACCAGCCTCTTTTGTCAAATTTTCAAATTTATTCCACCTACCTATGTTGTGGAAGTCGGGGAGTATCGAGGAGTCTAATTTCTTCTACTTGATTGCTCGACCCCGCCAAAAATTTTTAATATCTCCTATCTCGTCTTGTGGCCAAGAATGGAAAAAATATTTTTTCTATAGCCAGGCTAGGGGTTCTCACCATTCCAAGGGATTGGTGGAAGGGACCTATGAAGATGCTTGGGAACCAAACACCTAGTTGGCCCTACATATTCATCAGGGATTTAGTTGGATTTGGGCATATGAAGGCCTCAGTTCTGACTGAGGAAAGGTGTTTAGTATTAGCTAGCTTGTCATTGGCCTAACTTGACCTGCTTGAGGGCAATCAACTAGGTAGGGATTCCCATCGATCATTGTGATTGTATGTACTCTATGTCCATGCTTGACTCTAATGCTTGCTAATATCGTCTCTGCAAGCAAATTGAGAAAAAGTAATGGCCCAAAGCCAATTTGAATCCCAAGCCCAAGCTTTGAGAAACTAGGAGCATTGTCGAGGAACTGCTGCTCAATGTGAAAGAGGTGAAGCGAAACCAATAGATTCCACTCGATCGACATCAACCGCGACGCCCGTGCAAACTGAATAGGCGTTGCAAGCTCAATCTGCCTGCCTGGAAGAGCCTATCCCCAGGAGCCTTGCTAGATGGGGCAAAAGGCAAATGGTTGAGCAGGGTGGCTCGGCCTCTAAAAAGGCTGTAGCAGACAAAGGGTAAAAGAAAGCTGCTGTAGGTTACGACTTATTTGGAAAACCTAACAATAGTTCACTGTTCGAACTCCCCCAACTACTTATTCCTTGGTTCACCAATTACCAAGTTGAGGAGATAATTGACTCGACCTCCATTATTCAGGGAAGAATGATGGATGGCAATGCTCTGAAGTGGCTCTCATCAGGGCTCTTTGAAGCTGACCAATGAAAATTAATGAATCTTAGCCAGGCTGGGGTTATCCGAGCACTATCGTACCACTACAATATGATAAGCATGAGATCAATAATTTTTTGATCAAACTTCTATTTCATGATAGCATTGTGTAGTAACATTATTTTTTAATCAAATTTCCAAGTAGGACAACCAAGCTATAACATTTTCTATGGATCTAAGCTAGCACTGGCAGATAAGGAAAGGTTGCAAGGAGGGGATGACATGGAAACCCTCAAAGTGCAACTCAAGTCCTTGCAACTCCAGGTCGAGCAGCTAAAAAAAAAGGTGGCCGAACTACAAGAGCAATTTAACTCCAAGGATCAGCAACTAGTTCAGGTGGTCGAGGAGCAGAGTTGCACGGACAACATAATAAAAAATGCCCACCTAGACCTGGAAGTGAGCTATACTTCTGGTCAAGCTCAAGGCCGTGTAGAGGTAATCAATGAGGCGAGAGAGGCCTTTAACCTCTATGTCCTTAGGATGTGTTGCAAAGTGATTGAATAGTTCAATGTTAGCCCTATTTTTCAAGACACGAGCGTGGTTGCGTCCCTAGATAATGCTTGAAATGCCTTCCATAGGGTTGTGAAGCAACTTGAGCACCTGGGATATGCTTTTCATCCTAAAGATAAGAGCAAAATAAGTTCTGCCCCAAATAAGAAACTGAAACCCTATCTTGATCCCGAGAAGGGCAAAGTAAAATGGTCCCGGGGATAGTAAATGCGACCGTTGCACTTGATGAGCCTCTAATCGAAGCTAAAAAAAAGCCGAGGTCGATACTAGGTTAGAGCAGTTGGTCGAGGAGTTTGCATTCATCGAGGACCTGGTGGCTCAACTGAGGGAAGAAGAGGTTGATGTGGCGCAGTAGGTGCTGCGCTAAACCAACTTTATGAGCAATGTTGTTGGGCCTTTCAAACCTCCTCAAGTGGTCTCGCTGCTCACATGTGCAATGCCTGATTTGAACTCTGAATAGCTTGAAGGTGAGCAGGCAGGGACTAGCCAGAACTAATCCAGTGAATATGTAGTATGTCCTATCTCTCTCTTTTTTTTTTAAGATGTGACAACAATCAATCACTTGATGAACAAAGACTGCCTTTTGTTTCATTTTATCGTGTTAAAGATAGCAATTGAGTATTTTTACATCAAATTAAATTGTCGTAATAATGTGGAGAGTAACTGATGAATGACCTGGCTTTTGCCCTCATAGTAAAGAAAATTGAGTAAGATTGTTGTCGATCAAGTCAACTTATTGTAGCCTTATTTGTTGCATGACCAGTTAACTATGTCGTTGATTTTTAACACCTATTGGTCAACTACTGAGTTAATCCTTTAATTTTCAGCTCTGGGGTCGATATAATCAATGTGGGTTGATTGATTTTGATGCTAAAGCTGGGTTGCTGCTTCGTCGACTACAAGGGTCGACTCTGGGCATAGAAGCATGAAACCAAAGTGGCAGCACGAGGCTACTTATTTGTCGACTATGGGTTCGACATTAGTCATAACATCGTGAGGCCACTTAAGTAGCATCACTAGCTGCTTATTTACTGACTATGGGATCGACTTTGATTATGGCAGCATAACGCCGCTTGAGTGGCAGCACAAGCTGCATATTCATCGACTGCTAGGTCGATTTAGGTTTTGGCAGTGTGAAGCTGCTTGAGTGGCAGTACAAGTTGCTTATTCATCGACTGTGGGGTTAACTTGGGTTATGACGACTTGAAGCCATTTGAGTGGCAACATGAGCTACTTATTCATCGACTATGGGGTTGACTTAGATTGGGATGGCATGAAGTCGCTTGATTATGACTATGACACTAAATCATATCAATGTTGTTGGAATTTTATTCAGGTCTAAAGACTTCAAAGGTACGTACAACATAATCTCAAATGTTAAATTTTTGGAGGTTGATTGCATTCCATGGGCAAAGGAGTTCTTCTTCCTATATATTAGCTAGTCTATATGCATTATGTTTTAATACTTTGACAATAGTGTATGGTCTTTCCCATTTGTGGTCGAGCTTGCTAACACTCCTGGATACTTCAACTTTCTTGAGGATAAGATCTCCAAACTTGAAATGGTAGTATCTTGTATCTTGGCTTTTAGATGGTTGAGGATCGTTCTGTTAGTTACCTTTATTTGGCCGTTCGATTGAGGATTGCCCACTGAAGTGAAGTGCTGTGTGATCCCTAAAGCCTCGTACCTACCCATGGTGCTCTTGCTCTAGAATTGAGTGCCGTTATCAGAAATAATGACTTTAGGTAGACCAAAATGGCATATAACATTTTTCCATATGAAACTCTTGATGGCCCCATCCATTATCTTTGGAACCACCTTCGCCTCAACCCATTTAGTAAAATACTCAGCTGCAATGATTATGAATTTTTACTGTCCCATCAATTTTGGCAGTGAGCCCAGAATGCCAATTCCTCACTAATCAAAAGGCCAAGAAATTTGAACACTGACCATCGGTGTTGTAGATTGGTGTGGCAAATTCGAGTGGACTTGACATGAAGTATATTTATGCACATAATCCATCGAGTCTTTCAATAAAGTCAGCCAAAAGTATCTGTACCTAATCACTTTGTGGGCCAGGGATCTTTCTCCAGAATGATTGCGACATATACCTACATAAATATCTTGTAACACCTCTAAAGCCTGATCCCAATCAAGACATTGCAATGGGAGGCCTGAGATTGACCTCGTATACAATTAACCATGCTCATCGAGAGCAAATGTGAAAGCCTGACCTTGAAGGCATCGAGCGTCATTCCTATCCTCAGGGATGGTACCTTGGTTTAGATATAACTTGATTGGAGTCTGTCAAGAAAATATCATTCCTTCGATGCTTGTTATCAAATTTTCTTTATGTGATCCAATTAATAGTTTATCAAAGACCAAAAATGTGATCTTTTTGTCCCTCGTCCCTTTGGTGGAGCTGGTAAATTTTGAAAGAGCATCTGTCTGCTCATTTTTAGATCGAGGAACTTAACTAAGGATGAACCTTTTGAATGATTGCCACAACTGCTTCACTTCGACCAAGTATCAGCTCATCGTCGCATCTTTGGCTTTGAAACTTCTGCTGTCCTGCTCGAACACTAACTGGGAGTTTGTAATTGTGACTAGGTACTCAACCCCTCACTTGAACTCCATTCTCATCCCCACGAGAAAGGCCTCGTATTCTACCTCGTTGTTTATGACTACATAATCTAATTTTATTGCAAAATCGTATTCTTCTGGGAAACGGAGAGCAATGCCTACTCCTCTACCAAATGTGGTTAATGATTCATTGATGTGCAATGTCCAAACAAGAGAAGCCTCAAGACTTATCTCGGGTAGGTCGACTCGCTCAATAATAAAGTTAGCTAGGACCTGTGCTTTAATGGCCGTTTGAGGCTAGAAAGTAATGTTGAACTCTTCTAATTTGATTTCTCATTTGGTCAGTCTTCCAGATGTATCTGGCCTTGTCAGTACTTGTTTCAATGGCTGGTTGGTCAGTACTATAATACAATGAGATTGGAAATATGGTCGTAATGTTTGAGCTGCAGTCACTAATGCTAAAGTAAATTTCTCGATCTCCAAATAATTATGCTCCAGCCTGTGAAGTGATTTGCTATAATAAAAGACTGATCGATGGGTGCCATCTCAGGTCGAGATTAGTACTGAGCTAATTGATGCCACGGAGACCATCAAATACACCCAAAGAAATTCGCCAAACTTACGTTTTGCCAACATAGACGGCAAGGCAAAATACTGTTTCCGTTTGACCAGCGCTTGATCACACATCACAGTCCATTGAAAGCCCAACTTCTTGGCATTTCTAAAAATTTTGAATAAGGGTAAACTCTTGTTGGCCAATCTTGCAATGAACCTACCTAAGCCTATAATCTTTCCAACTAATCTTTGAACATCTTGAATTGTAATAGGAGGGATGACGTCGAGAACTGCTTGAATTGTTTGCGGATTGGCCTCAATATCTCTTTGACTAACCATGTAGCCCAAATATTTTTCTCCTCGAACCCCAAACGTACACTTATTTAGGTTTAATTTTAAACTAAAAGCTCAAGATCGCAAAAGTGTAACTAAGGTCAAGCAAATAATCCTAAGCTTTTTCTATTTTAACAATCATGTCGTTAACATAAACCTCCATCGATTTATCAATTTGTTCTTTGAACATAAAATTGACGAGCCGCTAGTAAATTGCTCCAGCATTCTTCAACCTAAAAAACATGACTAGGAAACAATATAGCCCATTTGGAACCACAAAAGAGGTCTTATCCCTATTCTCGAGAGCTATGAAAATTTGATGAAAGCCTTAAAATACATCCATCATGCTCAATAACTTACACCCAGCAGTTGAATCAACTAATGAATTTATGTAAGACAGGGGGTAAGGATCCTTAGGACATGCTTTATTTAAATTCATAAAATCATTTCACATTCGCCATTGCCCCTTATTTTTTGGGACTAGGACAACATTGCAAAGCCAAGAGGGATATTGAATTTCTACAATATAACCAACATCTAAGAGTTTCCTAACCTCTTCCTCGATGATCTATGTCTTTTCTGCATTGAACATTCTCATCTTCTGCCTGACTAGTTTGTATGATGAGTCTACATTAAGGTAGTGAACAATGACACTGGGGTTAATTCCCTGAAGATTAGATGCCCTCCACATAAAGATGTCAATATTCTCTCTCAAAAATTCAACCATACGACACTCTAAGTGGGGGCCCAAGTTAGTTCTGATTCAGATCATCTTGTTCGGGTTTCCCTATTCAAGCTCACTGGTCTTAAAATCCCCAACAGGCTCTATACTAGGGTCTTCGAACTTCTATTCCTTGCTGGCTTGGGACTCCTCAAGTTCCACTACAAGGGCATCCCCCAAGGTCTTCAATTGCAATCGAGCTCTCTACTTGTTTGACTCGACCAAGATGTTGTAACATCTCCAAGCCTCCTTCATGTTGCATAAAAGTTCCCGCGTACCTATTAAGGTTGGAAACTTGACCTTCAAGTGATAGATGAACACAATTGCATGGAAGTCATTAAGGGCGGGTCAACCTATGATGACATTATAAGCTAATGAGGCATCGACCATAAGATAATTTACCATCAAAGTCCTCCTTCTGGGAGCCTCTCCAAATGATGTTGATAGATTGATCAACCCTTTCGATATGATCTCTGATCCCCCAAATTTGACCAGTGGTGTGCGCACTGGTTCAAATTTTAGCTGGCACATATTCATTCTTTTTAAGATAGAGAGTAAGATGATGTTGGTCGAGCGGCTAATATCAACCAAGACCTTATGCACTTCAAAGTTGGCAATCTCAATAGAAACTACCATCGAAAAATCTGTTTTATAGTCTACATTCCTACCTTCAAAGTGTTCTAAGTCGTCATCAATAAATGAGATGAGCTCTACGCTCGTCATAAGATGAAATGTTGTCTCAACCTAGGAGGCTTTAGCTGACTTAAGCCTCCTCTAAGTTTGCCTTCGACCAAATTTTAAGTCCCCCCCAATGGGACCTCAAGCAATCATATCAATGTCTCCTTAGATAGGTGGGTGATCCTTATAGGTGGGCTTTTTTCCTTTTTCTTCCCTTCTAGGGCTAACCAACCTTTCTCTACAAGGAGTCCAGTCAATTTTTCCCCTTTCGACCTAGGAGTCCATGGCTATGTACTTCTTGATGTGTCCCTGCCTAATTAATCACTCGATTTTATCTTGGAGATTGAAGCATTCATTGGTTTCGTGCTCATTTGGTTTGTGAAAGTGGCAATATTTCTTAGATTTTTTTATTACCTCAGTCTCCATCAATGTTCTAGATCATTTGAGAAGGTTATCATGCTAGATGGCATATAGGACCTCCCTCCTTGGGATGTTCAAAGGTGTAAAGTCATGGAATCACTCTAGGGGAGATCGACCTCTCTCTTTATGTTTTTGGTCATCTTTTTTCTTTTTTCTTACTGACTTCAGATGATCTAAATTTAAGCCTATTCATCTCTTCTTATGTCATATATCTCTCAGCCAAGTCGAGCAACTCCTCCATCAACCTGGGCCATTCCTGCACCGAACATTGGCGCACTACTTGTATTTGTGCCCCAAGAATAGTACATCAATCAAGAACTTGATCTTGGGGTTATCAATCTTGAAAACTTCTATGTTGAATCTGCTAAAGAAATCCTAAAGGTACTCCTCTTCGCTCTGCTTTACAGTATGGAGATGAGTATGGGAGAGTTTTGCCTTTTTCTACTAATGAACTGATGCTAAAATTTATCGCACAATTAATCACAAGAATAGATTGACGATAGCTCAAGCTTCACAAACCAGTCGAGTGCTATGTCTTAAAAGGTAGTTACCAACATTTTGGCATGGATGTACTCATTGTGACCATATAGCTGCATCATGTGTTCGAATTGCATTAGGTGTTCATTGGACTCCATTGATTCGTCATGCCTTAGCAAACCAGTTGGGGCCATCATGTTGATTATAATGTGCTCATCAATGATATGTCGAATAAAATGAGATCCTCTATCCTAATGAGATCTCAAAGGGCTCTCCAATTTAGGTGCTCTTTTGATATCTCACCTCGAGATCTCATCAAGGCGCCTATTTAACTGTTAGACCAAGTAGGATACCTCCTCCCATTTCTCTCGATCTGGTCTTGGCTTCACCCGCTCATCCCTATCATGCTGCGGGCCTTGAATAGGTTGAGCTATAAAGTCCGTTGATTCCTCGATGTCTTCGTAGTAGCTTTGCTTGGAGCATTCGACCTTATCGCTATGGGACTCAAATAGGTCAAATGTGATCCACTAAGTCTGTGATCTCTTTCCATAATTTGGGTCCTCTTCTCTCCTCTTGAAGGTGTCTAGGGCTAGGTTCACAGTGGGTGGGTGGGCGGTCACTTAGATTCTCGATAGCCATGGCTATCTCAAAGAGACCTATCTTCTAGAGAAGATGGCTGAGGGGTAGCACTAGTGGCCGGTACAGGCACTGTGGTGTGCCTATTCAACACGACAGATAGCTAGGCTAAAATCTAAGTGAAGATTTGCTCACTTATCATCTGCAATAATAGGGGCATGGTTAATGTCTCCATTTGCTCCTAAAGGGTGCTAAGGCCTACAACATGTGCACCTTGCGAGGGTGGAGGGGGAGGTGGAGATGTGGACCTCCGATTCTCCTCCCTTCTAGATGTGGCTCTGCGTGTCTTTACCATTTTCTCATTGTAATCTCAAGTGTTCCCACAAATGGTGCCAAAAATGATGAGGTAGAAAGCTGTATATAGTGAAAAAGTACTGTTTGGGATAGATTCGACTAGAGAGGTCGAGTAATTCAACTTATGTTTTTCTTAAGGTCAGAGATTTGTAATATTCAACACACATTAAACTAGCCAAGATACCCCCAGCTAAGGCACTCCAATGCTCAAGTCAAATTCTAGCCAAGATAAATTAGTCGACAGAGTATGAAGAGCTTATAGTGTATTTGGCAGTACATGGAGCGTGGTTGGCTATGAGATATTTATAGCCTTCTCTTAGTGCGTGATTTAACGAAGGTGCCCGTATCAAGTGAAGTAGGCTTTAGTCCTTACTAGGGGATTAATGGTCATTTCAAATCTCGATACTGTTTCAGGTGGCACAATCTCCTATTTTTTAGGGTGAACAATACTTCTGGCAAGTGCCTCTTTGCCTAAGGTGGTGATAGGGTTGGTGGTAGAGTTGGTGCCAAAGTTGGTGGCAACAACTGTATCGATGGTCACATGTCATTAATGCGAAGGCATGCTGTTTGTCAGAATAATAAATGCGATGCGGATCTGAGTCAACATTGGAGAAAGAGACCCGAGGTTGACAACGGTTGATCGAACCTAGACGGTTAACCATTTAACTGATCAACCTGGTACATGGTGGAACAAGTTAGAATAGGTGATGCGTCCCGTCGAGCACGATCAATAACAGTTTAGTTGACTAGATAGTTGTTGTCAAATGGGTTAGCTCCAAAACTGATGTTAGGCTTAGTGGGCTTGTTGGCCTGTTGGGTTGAATGGAACTGATTTGGGCTTAGTGAGCTTATTGGGCTATCCTATATTAATTGCAAAACAATTCTCATATTTTTAAAAACTATAAAAAACAACCTTTGAGATTTTCTGTTGTCCAACAATTTAACCTAATCGTTACATGCTGTTAGGTTTTTGAAATTTGCCATTAAATTTGCCATGTGAAATTTCAAGAAAACCATTCTAACTAATTACCACATTATTCACCAATTTTGACCTTATTTTCGTGCCGAAAATACCCTCAAGGGCTATATGATCATATTTCTAAGTTATTGAAGGATTAAATAATAATATTAACATAATACAGGGATTAAATATTAATATATACATATATATACACCCCCACCCCACCCCACCCACACCAGCCAGATTTGGTGATTTGGCCATGGTGTTGTTGCTGCTCACAACAACAGCACAGCCTGGCCACTAGGCAATGGCTAGGCAGCTTGTGACCTACTACTGTCATGGCAATAGCAAGATGGCAACAGCCGCTTGGCCATGCTCTCTGCTACCAGCCGCCATGGCGAAAGAAGGGAGGTGGTGCCAGGAAGGGGACATGATTTTTTTTAAAAATAAATTAATAAATAATTTAATTAAAATATATGTATTTAATTTTATTTATTCATTTCTAATTATTGTCATTTTTAAATTTTTATTTATTGTGTTTTTAATTAATTAATAAAATTAACTAAGTTTTGTTAATTATTTTAGATACATTTATTATTAGAATAAATATATTAATTATTTTAAATATCTTTGGTTTGGGTAAGAATATTATTTTGATAAATAATATAATGAAATTTGAAAAAATTTTCATTTTTAATTAACAAATAATTTAGTTAAAAAAACATATTTTAATTTTTTTTACTTATTCTTAATTAATATTGTTTTTAATTTATTTGTTATTTTTATTAATTAATAATTTATTTATTTATTTATTGTTATTTTAGATAAATATTATTAGAATAAATATATTAATTATTTTTAAATATCTTTGGTTTAGGTATGAATATTATTTTGTTAAATAATATAAAAATATTAAAAAACTATCTTTTTTAATTAATAAATAACTTAGTTAAAAATGCATATTTTAAATTTTTTTGCTTGTTTATTCTTAATTAATATAGTTTTTAATTTTTTATTTGTTAATTTTATTAAATAATAATTTATTTATCTACATAAATAGATTATTTTAAATATATATATGCTATTAAATATAATTCAAAATTTTAATATATAATAACACATAGGGGAGCATTTAGGATTTTAGCCATCAAAATCAATTTTCAGCATTATTTATTTTTTAAATTAATTTTCTTTTAGGGTTATTTTTGACTTTTCTCCTTTTCCGTCCACCTTACAACTAGGTCTATTGATTTAGGGGAGGAGGGATTTGTAATTTTTAAAAAAGTGAAGATATTTTCATAATTACACCAAACATGGGGGATAGTAGCTGTGGTTTACCCATTGATTTATTCATAGGTCAATTTAGCTAAATCAGCTACTATAAATGGAATAAAGCCAAATACTCTTCACCTTCCAAAAATATTATAGCAATATAATAATCACTCTAAAAATAAAAAAGAATAATAGCATGATCCCCTGATGGGGCCCATTTTAGCAAGAAAAGCTATTAAAAGTTGGTCTCTAATCGACATGTCATATTCTTATAGAAAATTCTTTCTTTTGCTTGATAAACAGTACCTCATTCAAAATACAAATATCTAATTCGCCGTATTATGCCCTCACAACCAGCTTTTGACTGAAAACCTCCTCGAAATACCTTTACTGACACGTGTGATTATCTTAATTCTTGTGGATCATGTTCAATAATAATTCAATCGATTAAATGTCAACTTTATGGTGATTATTTTCGTGAAGAAAGAAAAAATCAGGGACAATGCCCCATGATTTGTTTCAGACTTGAAGATTGGTGGAGACTAAATCTTAGCACTCAAAGAATTATTGTTAATTTGGAGAGAAATTTAATTATCACATGCTAAAAATATAAAATAGTGATGTGTAGACAAGCATTGACGTTGCAATAGGCCATATATGTAGAGTAGCAGCGAGATAGTGGATTTAGGGATAATGTTAAGAAGGTCGTGACTGCATCGGTTTACATAATGAGCAACTTATTTGCTTACTTCCAAGATTCAGGCCGAAGATGTGGGTTCGAGCCCTGCTGAGTTGGCCAAACCGATCCGGTATCCAATAAGCACCTCAATTCAGTTTTCTCTTTCTATGAAATAACTAGTAAAGGGTGTCGTGGGTATGTTTTCATTCTCAAAACAAGAAAGAGCCTTTTTTCTTTCCTTCTCTTTCATTTTGCTTTTGTTGTTTGTTTAAATTTGTGAATGTGATTAATTGAAGTGAAAAGACAATTTGATGATCCTCCTCGTATTATTGTCCAAGGAAGGTACAAGGTAGGTTAAAAACAAAAAAGGAAACGGATGATATATAAATAAAGAAATTTTTAATTGATTTGGTCAAGAATCTAGATTTTGATTCGATACACATAAGAACTTCCTATGTTATACTTTTCAAGTCTAGATGACAAATTTATTATAAATCAAATATTTTTATTCATTACATTGATCCGATTATCATTGAGATTCATACCTTTGCATTTTGCTTTCTAGTTAAAAAAATTACACATGCGATGAACATGAAAAATTATTTACAAGTCGAACTTTGATAGACTTTTTAAACTACTGATATAAGATAAAATATTTTAAGAAAAAAGTATGTTTTTATATTCTATAGGAAAGTATCAAAGTTTTTCTGTATATACATAGATTGTAAGGTTCACACGAAATGTATTGACACCAATTAGTCAACTCAAATATTATGGATAAGTAACACCAGTTTACCTATCCGTGAATCGGATTGTGAATATTTTTGAGTTCACATTGACAAGGCTCCTAGGTAGCTATGCTGTGGATATTTCCAAGGACTCGTAATCGAAGAGGTGGCTACTTGTCTTTGAAAAACTATTGGATCATTATGGGCACTCAAATCCATTGACGTCAATAAGGCGATTAAGCTCCTTCTTGGCACTTACAATATAAGTATTTTTCCTCATTCTTTTCAATGTGTCTAATTAGCCAATTGCGAGAGGTGGTATTATTTGAAGCTTTTCTATGCGAATTTTCCTTATCAACGTTGTATCTGCTCGCGAACAATCTACCAAGCAAATAATAAGTCACGATCCAGAACCAAACCACATGGCCTAAACTCGAGTAGTGAAACTGGATCCCAAATAAAAAGTCATTTAACTGAAAATTATAATTTTAAACAGAAGAAACTCTAGTTGCTTAAAATAAGTTAAACAAATCTTTCAATATAAAATTCAGAATGTCAATACTCTAACCTCAATCAAAAGTCCATAAAAAACCCAATAAGATAACACCATAACAAATACTAAAACTATAGTAGAAGTCCCAAAATAATACTTCAGTTTCGATTCTTATTGAAAGCGGGATCTACCTCCTCACTAAGCCTAGGGTCTAACTCTGCCAGAAGGAAATTAAAAATAGTAGAAAGTGAATAAAGAACTCAGTGAGTACCAATTGTGTGTGCAAGGTAAATTTACAAGTATCAAGTAACCAAAATGACGCTCAATTTTGAACACTTGAGAAAAATAATGAGAAATAGTTATAAGCACTTGAGATAATAGTGAAAAATATTTATAAACACTAGAGAAAATAGTGAAAAAGCAATTATGCATTATACAATAGTAAAATGAAATATAACAGTAAGTATTTTTAATAGGCTATCATTTAAATACGATAATCAAACTAGTGTTTGCTATAGCCAATCAACCTTTGACTCCTACCATAATAGCATCTTATCGCTTTGGGCAACACATGTCCTTACCACACATTGCTCGAGCCTAGGTCCTCAAGAAATCTTACAACCCATCTTAGCCACAAAGACTTTTGTGTTCATTGAGGGGATTAAGCCATGGGAGCTTGGGCTTCGACTAATAAGCCCACAACCGCACGATGAAGCTCCTCATACATCCAAACTATGTTGGATCCAACTAACAATAACAATATCAATAAATAGCAAATTTAATTATCAATTGATCATTGGGTTTAACTATTAGCCCAAAAATATTGATAAATAAAAAGAAATCATAAAAGAACATGTTTTCTTTTAACTTGTGACAAAATATCAAAATTTTATGCGCGCAGTGGAATATAAATGTAGTGCAATGTAAATTGGTTAAAATTTCCATAGAATGCATTGCAGTATATAATCTTATGGGTTTTGAAAGGTATTGTTATACATTATAAATATTTTCATAAGGTCATGAAAACTAACCTCATATTTCTGAGTCCACTTAAATGACACCTTCTTCTGTGTTAGTCTGAACAATGGTGCTACTATTTTTGAGAAATCCCAAACCTTCTATGGTAACCTACCAACCCCAAGAAACTTCTCATCTCAATTACAATTTCCGACCTTTTCTATTCTAGTATTGCTTCAATTTTGGATGGATCAACTATGATCTCATTTTTAGAAATGATATGACCCAAAAAGGCTATCATATCAAGCCAAAACTCATACTCATTGAACTTAACATAAAATTTTAGTTCTCAAAGTGTTTTTAATACCGTCCTCAAGTGTTTCTCATGTTCCTAAATATTATCAACAAAACATCCATAATTTGGTTTAGATATTGCCTAAACACATAGTACATTAAATACATAAAAGCCCCAGGTGTGAAGTCAAACAAAATGGCATTACCATGAACTCAAAATGGTTGTATTAAGTGTTCAAAGTCATCTTAGGCATATTTTTCCCTCTAATCATTAGTTGGTAATACCTTTATCTACTATTTATTTTGAAATAGACCTAAGATCCTAGTAATTGATCAAAAGCTCCATTATTTTGGTAAGGGATATTTATTCTTAGTCATAACACTATTTGAACCTCAGTAGTCTATATGCATCCTCAAAGTCCCATGATTTTTCTTTATAAAAAAAAAAGCATTGGGTTTTCGCAAGCCAATGAATGACCAAATATACCTACTTTTGAGTATCTCTTGCAACTATACCTTAAGTTACTTAAGTTCTGCTAGTGTCATCCTATATTGTACCTTAGATATTGGAGTCATCCCTAAAAGAACTTCAATGGCAAATTCAACTGCACGATTAATGGTAAAGAATTTAATTTTTAGGGAAATTAGCATATTCACTCTCATATTTGAGTAATCAACATGAGACCTCGACCAAATTTCCATTGGTGTCTTGCAATCAAAAGTAATTAACAATGACATATTCACTAAATAGCCAGCACTATTAATTATTTTTGCCCAAAAATCCTTGGACAATCCAACATTAAAGGCTATGTATCTAGCTCTCTCCATGATAGTCTTATTCATCTATTATGTTGTGGTGTATGTACAACTTTATGATACCTCACAATTCTTTTCTTATTATAGAATTCTTGAAATTCCTTATTGCATAACTCAAATCCATTGTCAATCCTAAAGCGTTTGATCCCCTTTCCTATCAGGTTTTCAATTAAAACCTTCTATTACTTGAAGTTGACAAATAATTCACCTTTATGCTTCAATATGTATACCTATACTCTTTGTGAGAACTCATTAATGAATGTTAGCATGTATCTAGTACTACCCTTTGAGAGAACTTGAAATGGTCTCCAAAGATTTAAATGAATGTAATCCAATGTGCCCTTGGTCCTATGAACTACGATGTTGAACTTCACCCTATGCTACTTGCTAAGAACATACTGCTCACAAAAATCTAGCTCTCTAGTCATCTCTCCACAAAGCGAACTTTGTTTTCTCAATTCTAACATTCCCATTTCACTTATTTGCCTAAGCTACATATGTCATAATCTCCTAGTATCATTGATTGATGAAGAAACTGCTGTAGGACTTAAAATTATGCTACCCTACAATATTTAAAGGCCATTCCTCTTATCCCCCTTAATGATTAGTAGTGTACCTTTGGAAGCCCACAGAACTCCATCTCAACCTCAATACTCTCAACTATTCTTATTTAGAGTACCCCAGCTAAATTATATTTTTCTTCAGATTAAGAACATGGCATATATCTGTCAGGGTCCTCACAATACTGTCATGCATTATGATATTCACTATGTTAATCCCTACAACTCTAAAATTAGCATCATTTCCCATAAGCACTTTACTACTATTATATTTCTCATAAGTGGTAAACTATTCCTCTCATGGGCACATATGGTAGGAATAGCCACTATCTAAAATCCACTCCAAACTTAGAAAAGTCTCAGTAACATTGAGAACAAGCCCACCATCAAACTCATCCTCAATGATTCCTGCAACATCATCCCATTTCTAATTAGAAGTTTTGCCTGAATCTTTTACCTTTTCATGTTCCAGATAATTTCATTTCTAGTGCCCTTTTTCTCCTTACTTAAAACATTTATTGTTTGTTCTAAGCTTGATACATGACTTAGATTGGCCTCTACTCCTTCCCTTCTCTCTCGTTCTCCTCTTCACAATCAATCATTCCCTATTTTCACTATAGTTACTGCCCAGAACATGTTTTCTCAATTCATTTGAATTCAATGAAGCCTTCACATCCTCTATTGAAATTCCATCTCTCACATACAACAAAGTAGTAACCAAGTGCTCAAAAGATTTAGTCAAAGAACAAAATAAAATTAAACCTTGATCTTCATTTTCAATTTGTACATCTATATTAGCGAGATCCAGAGTCATCTTATCAATGGATGCACCTTTCTTCATCCTCAATGCGTATAATCGTTATTTCAAATACAGTAGATTTATGAGGAACTTTGTCATATTGACACTCTCCAGCTTCGATCGCAATCTCGCTAGTGTACTTTCTATGGCAACCTCTCTTAGTACATTACTACCAATGATAACACTAGAGTACTATAAACCTTTGCCATAAATGCATCCTTCTCCTCATTTGACAACATCTCTCGCAAAAATTCTTGGTCCTTAAACTTTTCGATAAACCTTATTGACATAAGAGGGTGTGCACTTTCTTCTCCCACAAACCAAAGTTGTTCTTCCTATAGAATTTCTATGCCTCATACTTCATGACTGACATTTGATCAATCCTGGCTTCGATACCAATTTTTTGATACCCATAAAGCCTAAATAGTAAAATTGAGAAATAAAAGTAAAGTAATTCAATGAAAATTGAGAAAAAGATTTAATGTGGCTTGATAATATGCCTAATGCACCTAACAAAGAAAGGAATTTATTGATTCCAAATCAAAGTGACAAATACAATTTGAGTTTCATAAATCTCATGAGAACACTCAACACCCTTGTTCTAAACTCCATTCTAAGAAACTATCACCAAAGCAATATAGAGTCTATGTCTGGGGCTCGTGTCTAATTCATTCTAATCATTTAGAAGAAAAAGGGGTTTAAATACCTAGAGCAAATCATAAAATTGTCCTGTAGTCCTTCATATCATGCCAAGGCATGCATGACTTATGCCCCGATGCGTGTATCCTTGTTGCCAGCAAAACTTGCCATGCTAAGGCATAGGAAACTTATGCCCTGGCACAGTGTTCCAATATGTTATGCACTAGAGCACGTAGAACTTGTGCTCGGGAGTGAGTCCCAGGCCTATTCCACCTACTTCTATGCCCGAGCTTGTATCTCTTTGTGCCCTGACACGTAACATCTTACCAACAAGTGTTGGGGCATGCTCCTAAGCCAATTTCATCTACTTCACTCTACTTAGCACCATTTCTCATCATTTGTAGCTCAAATTTCAAGGCAAAATCAACAATTTGTGCTCCAATTTTTAGCAAAACATCGCACTAATAATGCATGTTAGTTACTTACAAATTGTTCATTGATAAAATTTTTAAAACACTATTGTAAATTAGCATAAAAAATTTTGTTCTATTGTTATGTAGGAAATTATATCAAAGTTTTATGTATATATATACATAGTTATTTTCATACTTTATATATTGACTAGTTGTTTGACATTGAAATGTTGTAGATAAGACAAAAGTTTTCTTATTTGTGAAGCAACTTGTCTATATTTCATAACATTTAGGTTAGAAGGCTCTAAGATAACTATATTGCAAATATTTCCAAGGACAAATCTACTAAGTAGGGCTGCTTATTTTTGAAAAGCTATTAGAGCTTCATTGGGTCTCAAACCCATTAACATCAATAAGGCCATTGAGCTCCTTCGTGACACTTGCAAAATGAGTACTCAATCTTTTCAATGTGTCTAATCAACTAATTGTGAGAGAAGTTGCTACATGAAAGCTTTGCTATGTGAATTTTTGTTTTTTAACTTTGTTGTATGCCCTCCAGCAATCTACACATATAAAAAATAAATTTTATTTTAAGAGAGTACTATGAATTTTCTTTTCCTATTCTAATTTTGTGATTTTCTACCATAAAACAACTATCATCTATTATACTCTTGGCTTTAGTTTTTATGTTGTTTTTATTCAACTAAGAGATAAAGCTAAAATCTGACTTCCTTGCGTGATCAAATTTTCATATATATGAATATTTTTATCAACTTATAGGAAATTGTACTTTTATTTTGTGAGATCAATCGATGAATTACACTTGGTTGGGTGTACTAACTAATTTATTCATAAATCAACTTAGTCTAATTGGAATCTCTTGAAATCTAGTTTACAAAGATTAAAGGAAAAAAGTACTTCACATTCCTAAGAAATATATTATTACAATAATCCCTCTAAAAATAAAAAACTACTAGTATGTTTCCCTTATGGCACTTTGGATCCTCTATTCCATTCCATATTTCATCTCCTACTCCAATGTGATATATATATATATATGCCAATTGCATTTGATTCTTAATCAATTATTTTTATATAGAAATATTTAATACACACATCATATAACCATACAGTGGAATAAAGGATAAAATATAAATTGGAGTAGATGATCTAAACCACCCTCATGGAGCCTACTTCACCCAAGAAAAGCCCCTAGAAATTGATATGTGATGAAAATTGATATTCTTATGAGCAAATTCATTCTTTTGCATGAGAAATAACACTTTATCTCCTTAAAAATAAAAGTATTTAATTCATCATACTTTGTCCTCATAACCAATTTTTGGCTAAAATCCTCCCTAAAAATGATAAGATCAATCTTTCCTCTTGTTTATCCTTAATTCCTCCCATTTGAAAACAAAACGTTTGTGGAACTTTTCACTAGCATCAAAATTTTGTTTAACGAATACACTTTTTGAAGGAATATATATATATACACATATATATGGTTCTTTTGAGGCATGCTAACAATAATTCATTCTATTGCATGCAATCTTTAAAGTAAGTAATTTCATGTAAAAATATATATGGACAATGCACCACTACCGGTTTCAAATTGGAAGGTTGGTCGAGACTAAATGGTCACAACATTGTAGTCTTGTTCTTTTGAAGAGAAATTAACTAAATGTTAGAATATAAATTAGTCATCTACAAAAAACCATTAACTGTGCATTAGACATTGTAGATTGTTAGCATGAAAATAGATTTATGAATATAGCTAGGGAGCTCATTATTACAATAAGATATGAAGATCAATTTGTTTTCTTACTTAAAAGATTCCTTGGCAATTCAGTTTCTAGCAATAAGTGCAATTTCAATCCATGTGTATGGTTATTTATTGAAATTTTATGGAGTTCAATATGTATAAACAAAAAGATTATAATATAAGATTACTAGACAAAGTACAATATCAAAACAGTCAAAAGACTATGATAAGAAGTAAAGAGACTAAGAAATTTATATTGGTTCAGCAAGGCTAATCCACTACCTAAGTGATGGCACTTAGGATATTTTAACCTACACTTTATAAATAAGAATAAATAGATATAAAATACCAAATACTAGTTGATTGACACTTGCACTACTAGAAGCTTGACTAAATTGCAGTAACACAATAGCACTAACTCAACTATTTGCAAGCTACTAAAGGCGTGTTAAGTTCATTGTGAGTTGTTCTTCTTGTTCCTAGGTTTACTACTTAAATAAGTTGTACTAGAGATAATATTTTCCATGTAAACATTTGGCTAAATACAAGCATGTGATTTGCCATTTGTATCTTTCCTATTTTTTCTTTGTTAATGGTCATTTGTTGAAATTAGTTTTTGTCAAGCTTGGCATAAGTAAGGAAAGATTGACTTTTGATTTCTTCCAAAACAAGAGAGGCAATATTATATCAAGGAAATAGATTGGTCATTATCAAAACAAATTCGAAAGAGATTGTAGCAGCCTCCCCTTTTTTATGTTGACCATGAAATAATGCCTTCCCTATTTTTATAGCAAAAGTGACAAATGATATCTCCCCCTATCAAATGTAACTGAAGCATTTTTTGTAAAAACAACAACCATTAATTTTTCAAATAAATTATCCATTATAGCAAGATCATCATAAGTTAACAAAAGAGACAAGATAAGTGCTGACATAGCAATGAAAGACAAGTATTGACAAATACCACAAGTTTTGGCAAGATAAATTGTAGGTTCCATTAGCTCTAACATTAAAGTTTTAGTAGCAAGGATAAAATATAAACATATATGATGGGGAATGGCTATATGGAATAGATAAAGCAGTGGAGATCTCTTCCTTCACCATCAAAAAGCTAATCCCCATGAGTTCTCTTCTGCAGGCTATGATGAAAGTCCTTAAGATCATTGCACAGCTTAGAGATATAATGACGAGATTGGTGAAAATTATCATCTAGAGATAGAAGAAGTATAGCAATTTGATTTTAAATCGCAATAATTATGGTGGTAAAGAAAGTAAGTTGAGTGTGTATTTCAATGACTTTGGTAAAGATAGCCTCAACAGAGGTGAGGAGATGAGCAATTAATACTTTCAATAATGGCTACTCCCTTGCTAAAGTAACAACATCAAAGGCAACAGAAGGAGCTTCATGAACAAAATTTAGAACTATGTACACTAGTTTCTTTCCTGTGTTGTGATAAGATTTACATCAAAGATCAAGAGGAGCAACAACAGTGGCAGAAGTTCCTATGAATTAAACTCCATCTTAACCATACTAAATTTTGATTTTTTAAGACTTTGGAGATCTACAACCTTATGTTCATAAGGTTCTTCAATCCAACGAGATGGTAAGAAACATTTTCCATTTTGAAAATACTAATAAAAAAAATGCCATATAAAAGATTTCTAGAAGTTTCATTCAAAATGTAATGAAGAATCAAATATCTAATGTTCACAGGCCACCCAGAAATGGCCATCAAGAGTAAAAAGACAAAAAGTCTATTTATGGTCGTAAAGTGCCCTCCACTACATAATGTACAAGATAAGATGATGAGATTTATCAATTGATGTATGAAGAAATGATCAACATAAAGATGTTAAGAGCGTTACTCTTAGAAAGTTTATTTTAGCATGAGATAGATTAAAGACAATGTTAGAGGACCATTCCCCAAATGTGATGAATTTAACACCAATATTTGACAATCCCAAGTACTAAATAATTTTTGAAATAGTAAGAGTGATAGGGGTACCTTCTACATTTGAATGGAATCAAGGAATAAGTTACTAGGTCATCCTCATCATGAGGTTTGGATAAAATAACCTAATGAAGATAGGGATAGCCAATTCATCAATGTTCATCAAATTTTTCCAACTCATTTAGTCAACCTAATCTAGCACAAAAGAACAAGGAATATTTGTGAAATCTATCACTTGTCCCTAGTTGATGAGGTGATTTTTCATGGAAGAGGAAAAGATGTCGAACATATGGGCATTAGGAAATTTGTTGTTTGAGGGAATAGAGAGGAAATCCCAGTTCTAAAGATAGGAATTGTTAAAGTTTTTTGGAGTGGGAGATAGAGATTTGGGAAGAGGGTTTGGTGATGGCAAATGTGTGGGAAGAGAGAACAATGGAGGTATTGACGATAAGTGAGTGAGGTGGACTAGATCCACCATATGCTAAGGTATTTTGGGAGGATGAGGCATGAAAACACTATGGCTAAGGTGGTTTGGAGTCATTGTCAAAGACAACAAGACAAAAATAGTGTGAGGTGTCTCTTTTTTTAGGTAAGAAAGGTAAGAGCAAGTGTTTTTGAATCCGGTGATGGAATGAATTTGGTGCCGTTGTGATGAAAAACAAAGATCAATTAGTGGAGCTTCAGAGAAAGATGATTGTGTTCTGAGAATGCAAGTGGCAAAATCAGAGTGCTTTATGATTTTTGAAATTCAAAATTTT
Organism: Jacaranda copaia; assembly: GCA_014898725.1. NCBI lineage: Eukaryota > Viridiplantae > Streptophyta > Magnoliopsida > Lamiales > Bignoniaceae > Jacaranda > Jacaranda copaia. The sequence goes on along the minus strand of JACGDI010005241.1, from coordinate 111,859 downwards.
AATGAGTTGGTGATTAAGTTTCCAATAAAATAGGACAGGTGGAGTTTTTAAGTCTGAAAATGAAGAAAAAGTGAAATTTGGCAAGTTTTCTAATTATTTATTTCATACTCAATTTACGTGGGAAAGGAAATAATGCCTAATTTTTCTTTAGGAACAAAAAATCTTTCTTCATATATGAGTTTTGTAAAAATATCATCTAGTTGATTTAAAGTAGCCACATAATTTATGTAAATATTACCATTAACAACATGATCTTTAATAAAGTGGTGATGAATTTCTATGTGTTTGGTGTGTGAATGGTGAATAGGATGTTTAGCAATACTGATGGCACTAATGTTATCACAATCAATGAGGACACACAAAAATTTAAACCAAAATCATGAAGTGTTTGTTTCATCCAAATTACTTGAGTACAACAGTTACCTAGGGCCAGGTATTCAGCTTCTATAGTTGAGAGGGACGCTATGCATTGTTTTTTGCTACACCAACTTACGAGACAATCACCAAGGAGTTGAAAAGTTATAGTGGTGCTCTTGTGATCAACTTTATATTCTATATAATTAGCAACAGAAAACAAATAAGAGAAAAAGATTTTGATCAAGGATACTAGAGACCCAAGTTCTGAAATCCTTTTAATTATCAGAGAATTCATTTTACTACATTGAGATGAGATTCCTTGGGATTCACCAAAAATCTAGCACAATGGCTGGTAGCAAATAGTATGTCTAGTCAACTTACAACATGAATAATTTCTTGAACTACCCTTTTTCATTTGCTAAACACTCTATTCACTTTACTATGGATTGAATAACCAACAAAAATACCTTTATCAGATATTGGATGAAATTTACCTAGAGGGTCTCTATCATTGAGAATGTGGCATTTGCATCCAAAGACTCAAAAATAGGAAATGTTTGGAACTTTTCCATTCCATAGTTCATAGGGTGTGTTCTTGATAAAAGATCTTAGAAACACTTTGTTGATGACGTAACACGCTGTATTTATTGCTTCTTTCTAGAAGGACTATAGGAGATTGTATTCATTCGACATTGATCCTGCCATTTCTTGAAGTACCCTATTTTTTCTTTCAACTACCCCATTTCATTAGGGTCTTCTGGTATCTACTGTCACACAGTTGACTAATGCTTAGTAGGCTATGTTTTAATATTTCTACTAGATAGATATTTTCAATGGAAGCTCCAATATGTCTTTCCTGAATTCCTTTTCCAATAATCTTAACTTTAGTGTTGTTTGCAAATAATGCATTTCCTCCATTGAATTCTTGTAGGTTTGAAAATGATAACTTATCTCCTGTCATGTGTTTGGAACATCCACTATCATATACCATTTTTTGCTTGCTCCTGCATCATAGATATTGAGATTTTTAAGTACCCACATATTACTAGGTCCTAAATTGTTAGATTTTTTAACCCACACATATTTAATTCTAATGTTTCTTTTTATTGGACATTTGCAAGACAAGTGACCAACATGATTGCAAGAGTGGTAGACTCTAGAATTTATAATGCTCTTTCAATTAGTGGCATTTTTTATTTTAGTCTTCTCTTTAGTGAATAATTTTCTTCAAGAAGAGTTTCTATTTTTCTTCCTAATTCTTAGTTTCTTTGAATTATTTCATTTCTTCTTTTGATACTATCCTAATAATATTGCTGTAGACATAGACTATTTCTGATTTTTCATTAACAATTTTATGAAGTTGATCCTTAAAAAAAATTATCTCAAATTCCAATTCAGTTAATTGATTATGAAATTCAACATGCATATTGAAGAAACTAGCACTTTAATAATCAAATTCAAAATTGTCATAATCACTTCCAGAACAAAAAGTTACCTGCTTGTTTGCCATTGGACAATTGTCATCAATATCAAATTGATGAGAGTTAAAATTATCGCAAGTTATTGTCTTGGCTCTCTATTTAGAACTTCATTCAAGTTTGGGGCTTTTTCTTAATTTTGGACAATTTAATCTCTTGTGTCTCACCTCATAACACTTGTGCCAATTGATTTGTTCTGGCCTCTGGTACTCATTGTTGTTTCTTTTTAAATTCTTGAGTCATTTCTGAATCTCCCTTTCGCTTTAGTAAGTTTTCTTAATTGTCTTGTGATCATAGCAATTTCTTCAATTAATGCTTCCTCGTCAAGATCTCACAAATCCTCGTTCCAATCTCCATTTTGTGCACTGAAGGCTATGCTTTTCTTGTTTTTTTTTTTTTTATTTGCAAAGCTTTCTTTCTTGGTGAGAAGTGTCATTTCATGCAAGATGAGAGAACCAATAAGTTCACCCATAGTCATCTTTTCTAAATTCTTTACCTCATGGATAGCAATAACCTTCAAATTCCATTACTTGGGTAAGGAACATAATATTTTTGTGACTTGCTCACTTTCCGATATGACGTTTCTCGAGGCGAATAATGGATTCATGATTTCCAAAAATTAAGCACACATTGGACTTACTGATTCACCTATTTTCATTAAGAACATTTCGAATTGGTGAGTAGGAAAAGCAATTCTTTCCAGTTTTATCGGAGAGGTTCCTTCATGAGTGATTTGCAACTTGTCCTATATTTCTTTTATTGAAGACAAAGTACTAACACAATTGTTCTCTTCTTTAACAAGGGCACATGACAAAATATTTTTTACTTTTGAATTGGTTGAAAGGATTTTCTTATCGTCTTAGCAAGTTCCATTCTGCCTTTTGGTGACACGTCTGAGTTGGTTGAAATGAGGGGTCTATCAATGATGCCACTCTAAAGATCATAATCTAGAGCTATAAAAAATTCCTCAATTCCATTTTTTCATGTAGAATAATTTGTTCTGGCAAACAAGGGTGGACGGGTATGGGATTGGCCTTCTACATAGATATCAAAACTAGAGGCAACCATTAGAAATAGCTACTAGCTTTGATGCGAGGTGAAAATTTATGGAGTTCAATATGATTAAACAAAAGGATTATAATATAAGGTTGTTAGATAATCTGGAATATCAAACCAATCAAAAGACTTTGATAAGAAGTAAAGAGATTAAGAAATTTGTACTAGTTCAGCAAGCCTAATCGACTATCTAAGTGATCTAACTTAGGACTTTTTAACCTACACTTTACAAACAAGAATAAACAGATACAAAATGCAAAATACCAATCAACTGAAACTTGCACCGCTACAAGCCTGACTAAGTAGCAACAACATTATAGCACTCAGTCAACTATTTGCAAGCAACTAAAGTCCTAATAAATCTATTGTGAGTCGTTCTTCCTTGCTCCTAGGTTTACTACTTAAATAGACTATACTAGAGACAATATTTTCCATGTAAACAATTGGTTGAATACAAGCATTTAATTTGCTATTTCCTTTAACAAGTAACAATTGTATCTTTCTAATTTTTTCTTTGCCAACGGTGCTGAAATTAGTTCATGTCAAGCTTGACATAAGTAAGGAAAGATTCGCTTGAGATTTCTACCAAAAAACAAAAAAGGCTAGGGTGTTCAAATCCAAAAAAAAAAAAAAATAGAAACAATGAACCAATCCAAAAAAGTTTATTTTTTTGGGTTGAATTGGATTTGTTTTCTAAAAATTGATTGGATTAGATCAATGTTCGGTTTTAATCTCAATAACCGATCCAATCAAAATCGAACTAGAAGTTATATACTAATAATATAAAAAATGTATATCTTAATCGTAAAATACACAAATAAATTAAAATATACTAAATCTAGTATTTTTTCACTTTTAAAAATCAAATATATAGAAATAATTATTGTAGACTTATAACTTTATAGTTGCGTGTTCTTACATAATTTAACTTAATTCCATAAGATTAGTGTGATATGATAGCTGAATGAAATTTACAAATCGATTTATTAAATTAGTTTATTATCAATAATAACTTGTCAAATATTTTAGTCAAAAATTTAAATTAAAAAATAGAATTAATCGATCCAATCCAAACTGATTTAAAACAAATTGAATTGGATTAGATTTACAGTGAAAATCTAACCAATTCAAACCAATCCAATATACATTATATAGTTTGAATTGGTTAGTATCTAAAAATCGATCCAAACCAAACCGTGAACACCCCTACAAAAACCAATTTTATAATCAAGGAAAGAGATGGATCATTATCAAAAGAAATTTGGAAGAGATCCTAAACATTTATAAATTGATCATTGATAAAATTTTATGCTTCTATAGATAAAGTATAAGAAAAAATTGTCCTTATATTAAGTAGGAAAACTACATCAATGCTTTTCTCTATATGTGCAGATAATGACTTTCATGCTAAATACATTGATTAGTTTGTGAACGATGATTTGTTGCAGATAAAGGGCACCAGCTTTTCTCTCCATGAATTGGCTTATCAATATTTCATAATGTCTGTGTTGGGAAGGCTTCCACGCAGCTATGTTGCAGATTCTTTCAAGGATTCATCAAGCAAGAGGCCTCGAAACTATTGGCATTAATAAGGACGTAAAGCCCCTTCCAGGTATTTGCAATAGAAGAATTCAATATTTTCAACGTGTCTAAATAACTAATTGCGAGAGGAAGCTACTGGTTGCAAGCTTTTCTAGTCTTCAAAAGCATTTTATATTTGTTGTTGGAAATGCAAAATCTCACTGATTGAAATCATGTAAAACACTTTGTACAACATTAATCTTTACAAAACTACCTAAAAGAATGTAACAAGAATCAATGGAACTCTACATCCCCTCCCTCACACTATATAAACAAAGTTAAAAACTTTTTAGCTCCCTCAAACTTAATAATGTGAAACAGTGTCTCCTGATAGCCTTCAGGGCTGTGGTTGGAAGACAGCCTGACCTCGCAGCGGGGGTGGCCGCCGGTGGCCAAAATTGAAGTGGTCTTGTTGGGGATTAGGGCTGTCAGGCGTGGCCAACATCGCATCTCCAAGCGCCTCAATCCCCACATATTGCTGCACTACCAGCACTGAATATGTGGCTGCAAAATCTGACGAAGCCAATAAATCCCCAATTGCACCCAATTCCGGGCACTCACTCCAGTCAGTAAGCCCCGCCGTCACAGGCGATATCAAGCCCTGCCCCCTCCCTACTATAAACAAATCATGAATTGCATCGATAGACCTTATCGTCGCCACTGTCTCTTCCCCATGATTCACTACTCTTTCTGTGTATACAACTGAAGAATCATTCATCGTTCTTGCCCTGAACTCATTTATGTAGTCCTCATCCAGCTGTTTTTCCCTGTCATCATTTGTTGTTACTGTCAATATTTCTCGTCCACTCTGATTACGCCTATTCTCTGATGTTTCCAATGTATGTTCTCCAGGCACAAAACGCATTACCGTGAGACTAATTCCTGGATGTTCACACATTCTCCACCCGTAAGCCAATGCTTCTCTATCATCCGCCCCACCGAAGAATAGCACGACCACATGATGCGATGCCCGGCTGCCGGCCAATCTCGTCGATCCACTGAGGCCCCGGTCGACAAGAATTCCCACCGAGCAAGGCGCGTTAGCCAATACGTTTTGATTGATCGTTCGAAATGCGGGATTGGTCGCCTCCATCCCCCCATCCACAGTTTGTTGTTTGTGGAAAGGGATGATAATGAAGGCCACACGTTTGTCCTCCGCCACATTGCATATGTCTTCGTGCATGGTGGAGTAAGGGGAGATAGCGGTGAGGGGGTTGACGGACACGAAACCTGAGTGCTGCTCAAAGTTTTCAAAGGCATTGATGATATGGTCCGACTGAGCTTGCGTTCGGTTGAGGGCCGGGCGGCCTGATTTTCGTGTGTTGTGGACGATGAGCATGGCCGAAGCACGGCCAGTGAGTTCGACAAGGTGAAGGACATATGTGCAGATTGGTGACTTTTTGGTTGGATGGGAGGCTTCCAGGAGGTTAATGATTGTTGGGACATTTCTTGGAGTGTGGACGCACACCAGTACACGAAATTCGCTGTCTGGTTTTGTTCTCTGGATTGTTCTCCTTTTGTAAGGTGCGAATTTCTTCACAGGCTTGTACACGGTTGTGACGATGGGAGCAATAATTGAAGTCATAATAACTGCTACAATTACCATAATCGCAAAAGACTTGTCATCCAGAACCTACATTAGATTTAAGAGTACATATATAATTAGAAATTAAGGCAGTAAATTATACACTCTGATCTTCTATTCAATTTTGTGTTTCTTCTTCAATTCCAACTTATTGAATACGTTTCAAGTGTGTCTGATTTAAAATCAATTGTTTTCATATAAGAAAATAGCTAGTACACATGATATATATCTATGAAATGGAATAGTAGATGAAACGTAGAATGAAATAATTGATCCAAATTCCAAACTAGTAAATTATGTGAAAATTTTATGACTGATAATGATCTTGGGGAGGAAAGAGTAGTTTGTACGTACCTTCTGGTCTTTGCCAACATTGAGGACAATCATCTCAACAAGGCCTTTGGTGTTCATGAGCAGACCAAGAGTAAGGCCTTCATAAAAAGGCATTTTAAAATAGAGAGAAACAAGGAGTGTTCCCGCAACTTTTCCAGCACAAGCAAGAACAATCACTATGGCTAAAACTAGCCAAGTGGTGACTCCATTTATCGAAGTAATATCCGTCTTAAGGCCACTAATGGCAAAGAATAGAGGCAACAAAAGCCCAGAAACAAAGTCTTCAAGCCTTTCTATAAGCGTCACACCAAGAGGACCATTAGGGATAATTAATCCGAATACAAAAGCCCCAAAAACAGAATGTGTGCCAATGGCATCTGTTATAAAACCAGCTATCATAACTCCAGTAAGTATGAGACAAATGTAGAATTCACTGATGGATTCACCCTCTGGAGTTCTCCTTATCATCCACGAAATTAGAGGTCTAATTACATACACGCAGAAAACCACAAAAACTACGCTTGAAAGTATCACCCAAACGGATGCCAAGGACATGGCCTCATTCTCAGCCAAGGCAATGGCAAATGCTAATAAAATCCAAGCGCACATATCGTTTATGAGAGCTGATGACATAGCGATCTTGCCAATATCAGTGTTGAGAAGTTTTAGCTCGGCAAGGATACGTGCAAGCACGGGAAACGCAGTTACAGATAGTGCGACTCCAAGGAAGAGTATGAAAGTGCCTAGCCTTACGAACTCTACGTTCTGATGTAGAAGGAATGCAAATGAAACCCCTATAAGAAAGGGCAAAATCATGCCTGCAATTGCAATGGCCAATGCCCTTTTTCCAGTGCGTTTAATTACACCAATGTCCATTTCTACTCCGACTAGAAAAAGGAAGTAAAGGAGACCTACATTTGCCATTGTCTCGAGAACCATCACACTCCTGAGAGGAAATATAGTGTTTGCAAATCTGGTGCTCCGTCCTAGTAACGATGGACCCAAGATTATACCACCCTGCGATCATGTACGGACCAACAGTTAATAAGGGTTTGTTTAAATATTTTGAAAAATAAAGAATATATTCTGTCAACTATAAGATTCAATTTGCTGTCTTCATGAAAGCTATTTAAACAGCCAAGAAAATTACAAAAATAAAACTGTAATTATAACCAATTTGTAATTAATGTAAGGCCCGAATTTAAGGTATAAAACTAAGACAAAAACTCTTAAAAAAAAAGAAAAAAAAAAGAGGAAGGAAAACTGGTTGCCAAAAGAATAGTCAGCAACACTAATTACTTGCATGGCGATCGTTGAAAATGTTTCACTCAAACGCCACACAATCAATAATTTGCACTAACTGCACTTTTTGAAACCCCACAATCTTTTCTTTTTCTAAAGTTTTAAGAATTTTGATTCTATTTTTGTACAACTTCAAATTCCAATCCTACATTACCAATTGGCTACAATTGCGGTGCTATTTTCACAATTTTCCCATAAACAGCTACATGAACTGAGAAGAATAAAGCCAGATAAACACACAAAGAGAGATGATCAACAGACTTACAAGGATCTCAGAAATGACACGAGGCTGTCGAAGAGGTTTGAGGATGAAAACAAGAAGGCGAGTGGTAACAACGACGAGAGTTAATTGCAAAATGAATAGTGGCAGCGAATAGTCCAACGGATTATCGCCCTGCCAAATGCCATTCGTCGTTATCATCGTTGGAGCGTAGCATACTATTGTCTGTTCCGTTTTATTGCTGGCGGTCACCACTGGCTCAGACATTTTTCCTTCTTTTGTGTGTGTGTGTGTGTGAACACAATGATCAATTTTTCTTTCCTTTTCTCCAACCTATATAAATCTTCCAAGTTTGTTATGGCTGATTATTTCTCGTATATCACTAGCGATTCCCCCTTTGTCATTGTCATTGTATCATCAAAACTATTGCTATCATAATTCTTTAAGGTTTCAAATTGGACATGAAAGATTTGTGGCTGCAGCAAGAAGGAATAACAAGAGAAGGAAAAATAAAAATTCGATGAAGATAAAAAAACCAAAAACTGTAAATATTCTTTTTCCTTTTTCTTTTTTCTAATTAAATTTTTGTGAAGTTTGTCTGAAAAAAATTGTAGATTGCTTTGAGTGGTGTGGCGCTGCATGAGGATGATCATGTCTTTTATGGTCAACAGGTCTCTGGGATTGTCTATATTTGGAAAAAAATTGCTCCGTTGCTTTACCAATGGATCAACCCAACTTTCATGCAAGAGATAAAACGCTTGCTGTAAGAAAAACTTGGTGACTTTTGACAATAACACAGCCATGGACTAAACTAAATTAAGAATAAACTGTTGGATTTTGAGAAAATATAGTTCAGCCAATTTTTATGTAAACTCTACAGTCTACACGAACAAAGACTAGTATTGACAATGGAAAATAAAAAATATATATTTGGACAGGAAAACTAGATTAAGAAAATTATACTTTAATTTATGTTCTAATCTGACAAGGGAAACTAGCGACTGATGCCCTTAACTGTGTTGGGATCGTACAAAAATGTTAGGGAGTGTTTGGTTATATTTTGGGGCAAGAAAATTATTCCTCAAAATATTCTCAAATATTAAAAAAAATTTACTTCAAAATATTTTTAAAATATTCTTAAAATATCCCTAGTACATTACAATAATATTTTAAAATTATATCCAATCATCATATTAACATACATATACATTTTAAATTATGTTATAAATATTTAATTTAATTTGTAATTCTAATTTCTCCCCATTAATTAGACAAAAAAGCAATAGATTTGACGTCAACAGAAAAAAATGTCCACTCCCAAAATATAAGTAAAAATGGGCATGTCTACATTGAGGTATTATCATATTTCACTCATGTGAGATACTTTTAAATTAAATGACATATATTATTGCCCAACAAGTTGGCATTAATTTCACAATAAAGTCATTGTTTTGTATTTAAAATCTGAATACATTTCATGTCTGACAATATTCTGCCAAAAAATAAAAATAAAAATTTATTATTTTAGATGACATAATTTAATTATTTTTTATTATATAATATCTAATGTTAAATAATAAACATATTTAAAACAGTACAAACAACTTTAGTTGAATTCATTTATTAATCAAGTTATAAAATTAGAAATAGTAAAATTTAAATATGTCATTCTAACATTATAATTTTAACAATTTTCATTTTTATATTCAATAATATTAAACAAATATATTTAGAATAATTTAACTAAATTTATTAATAATTAAAATATTTTTCTAAAAAGAAAATTTCAAATGTATTATTCCAAATAATATAATTTTGATAATTTTAAATATATATTTAATAATATTAATAAGAAACAATATTTGATTTAATGAAATTTATTTATCAATTAAAAAATAAATTAAAAAAAATTTTAAAAAAAATATTTTCCTTCTTCGAAACACCAACCCCTCTCCACCACCCCCACCTCCCCAAAAACACCCTTCCTGGTCGACCCTTTCTACCCACCCAATAGAGACAACAATCATGGTCAGGCTGGCCATGGCTAGTCCAATGGCCCAACCAAAGCCGCTAGTCATGCTCGCCCACCCAACCATGGCTAGTCCGTGGTAGTAAAGGAGTTAGGGTAGGTTTATAAATATATATATATATATGTATAATTTTTTAAAATATAAATATAGGTTCTTATTAGCTAATATATTAATATAAGATATTAAAATGGTATAACTAATTAAATTTTGAATTGATATTAATGGAGAATAAATTTTGGCACTTTTCTTAAGACAACTTGTAATTTTTTAAGTATATTGATGTATATCACATATAACTATTTGATCTATATATTGGAAATTCAATTATTTTTCATTGATCTAAAAATAAAAATTCATAAATAGATATTAAAGTACGATATGCATAGAAATTAAAAGAGAATATATAGTAGTATAATAAATATAAATAGGCTACTTCTACATTTTATATGTGATGAGGTTAAAAATAGATTAGAGTGAAAGGATACTGTTCGGGGTTGATCCAACAAGAGAAGTCGAATAATTCAACTTGTGTACTTTTTGATATCTGAGATTTGCAACAATCAACACATGTTAAACTAACCGAGGTGCCCTCAGCTAAGGTACTCGATGCTCAAGTCAATTCTGGTCGAGATGAGGTAATCGAATAGAATATAGAGAACTTGCAGTGTATTTGGCATTACCTGAAGTGTGGTTGGCTATGAGGTATTTATAACCTTCTTTTGGTGCGCGATTTGTCGAAGGTGCCCCTATCAAGTGAAGTGAACTTTAATCCTCGCCAAGGGGTTAATGGTCATTCTAGATTTCAGTACTATTTCAGGTGGTACAATCTCCTATTTTTCAGGATAAACAGTACTTTTGGTAGGCGTCTCTCTGCCCAAGGTGGTGACAGGGTTAGTGGCAGAGTTGATGGAAACAACTGTACCGGCAGTCACGTGTCATTAATGCGGAAATATGATATTTGATAGAATAATAAATGCGGCATGGATTTGAGTCAATGTCGAAGAAAAAGACCTGAGGCTGACAATGGTCGACCGGACCTAGCTGGTCGATCATTTAAGTAATCTACCTGGTGCATGGCGAAATAGGTTAGAATAGGTGACGCATCTCGTCGAGCTGGATCGACAACAGTTTACTCAATCAGATAGTTGTTGTCAAATAAGTTAGCTCCAAAACTGATATTGGGCTTAGTGGGCCTGGTAGGCTGAATGGAACTGACATTGGGCTTCCTGTTAGACTATCCCACATTAATATGTTTGATTAAAAAAAAATCATTGAAAAGAAAATTCAATTTAATAGGACTAAAATTTATATGAAGCCATTTAATGGGTTGGAGGCTAAAATAAATATAAAATTTATTATTAGGAGTCACTATTTTAGTACAATGAACTGTCAATATACAATTAAAATTCACCATCAATCTCTTATGCAAATAGTAGGTTAAATGTATTTTATTATATAGTCAATAATCATCAAGATGAAAAAATATGATCTCATATTTTAAATCCAATGCTTTAGGTTAAATACATTTGTACATTCCTTATATAAGGTATGTATAATCAAATTTGCACCGTAGACTACTCCAACAAACATGCAAATACTCTCAAAAATATTTTCTAATTATTCTCCAAAATATAAATAAAAATCCATCACATTAATCAATGCAACTTTCACATTTTCCAATCTTACTTCCAAAATTTATTTCTCTAAATTATATAACAAAAATATCCATAAAATTACAACTGAACATTACCTTAATTTTGTTGGGATTAACCCAATAGTATTGAAATCAGTTTGGGTTGTAGTAGAAAAAACAAGAATGTAGTAACATGTCGAAAAAATAGGAAAAATAACAGAACTAGAGCTTCTAACTCTCTTAGAGGATATGCTTTGCTAAATTTATTCAAAAAATCTTACAAACTCTTACATATTATAAGATATTTTTGGAGTTTATGAGATGTTTGATCATTTTTTTAAAATAAGTTGTTGAAATATTTTGATAAAATAAGATTTTAAAACTTTTAAAATATTAGTAATGGCAATTTTATAATTAGAATGGTTAAATTTGGAGAAGCTTGTTAAGATCTTCAAAATAAGATAAGATCTCCTTACCTTTTTAAAAAAAGCATATAAGATTCTAACATCTTATTTTAGGATATTATAAACTTTTTTCTAAAAAAAATTATCAAATACTTTCTGAGATTTTATGAGCTCTTAAACATCTTATCAGATGTTTTAAAGAGCTTATAATATGATAAATTATTTTTGAACTGCGATAAAATTACCTTAAGATTTTAATAGCAATTTAAAATGTTTCTTTCAAAATCTTAAAAATAAGATATTAGTGAAAAACACATCATAGGATTTGGAATGCATTAACATTTATTGATAGCGTGGCTAGTATTTTTATGGAGATTGAAATATAACTTCTAATTAACACGAACCTTCTTCAAAAACATAATTGTGATAGAGTTATATTTCTTAAGAAAATAGACATTAATTCCTAAAAGACATGTTTTAACTTAATTGATATTTTTCTTGATATTATAACTGGCTTCCGTCATTGGGATCTTAGTTTTGAAGTGTAATCCTTTTCTTAAAGTGATATTTGTTTTCGTTATTAATTTAATGCTATGTTGCGTGGTCAATTATTTTTAAAGTACGATAAAATTACCTGAAGATCTCAAAGGAAGCTTAAAATGTTCTCTTAAATATGAGATATTATATGAGAGAAAAATCGTATGATAAAAACTGATATGAATAAGTATTCTTTGTTAACTCCTTGATGATTTACATTATTTTGATGATGATAAAATTGCACTCTTAAAATTATGTGCCAAAAGCATGCAATAGAATTATGAATATCTTTCCATATCATTTGCTGGAATCTGTTTACATGCTGGAACTTACTTTTCATAATGAAAGATCTTATAAAGATTCTAGCTTGATTCACATCTCTATAACTTAGAAAATAAATTATATCATGTTGTAGTTATTGATATATCCGCAATTTATGGAACTAATGCATGTTTACCTAAATATGTCATTTCCTTATTTGATTCCAATGGACACTTACCTAAATTATAACTTATAGCCATTGGACATAATCATATAAGTGCAAAAACATGTAGCATTGTTATGTGTGAATCACTTAGTTGGGAAAAGATCTTTGTTTAGTGGCTTGAAGAGTTGTGTGATATTCTCATACACATTTTGTACTTAAGTGTTGCTAATTCCTTGCTCTATGTGTGTTTGTGAGGGACCTTGTGGTGAAGAAGGTTAAGGGGAGTTTGTCTTAGATAGACCTTAGGAAGATGAGGACAACGCAGTTTGTGTCTCGAAAGACCTAGTAGTTAAAAGGTACAGGAGTTGTATCTGCTCTTGAGAGACCCCATGAAGAGAACAAATCGACGCTTGGTTGCTGTACGGACCTCTAGTTGAAGAAACCAGTAGAGTGGTGCTATTTGGAATCTTCTGTAATGTTCTTAGTTCCAATATAGAAGGAAAGTCTATAGCTTGCTATACGAAGTGGCAACAACATGTGCATCAATCCATAGAGGTTGTATAAGTGAATTCAGCAGAAATTCCCCCAGGCCTATTCAAAAAACATTGAGTTTCACAATACTCTAAAGTTTGCCTTACCCTATTTGGGATTCTAGTTTAGTTGTTTGCGAAGAGCTAATTTTTACCCTATTAGGGTATTTTTAATTCTTTCACTTTTCTTACTGTCAAATTACTGTGATTACTGGTAAAACATTCTTACATATTAATTAATTTGGTAGGTTCAAAATGCTAAGTGAAAACTTAAATAGAGGAGTAGACTTGTTGAACATCTATAAATACCAATGTCATTTTACGCCTATTTTACTGCTTTCATTATCATTGATCTTATGGGCAATTTAACTGTTACTTACAAATTCCAATTAGCCACTAAAACTGTTTTCTGCAAAAGATATAACTTGTTTTGAAAGGTTAAAAAGTATTTTTAGTGATAAACTTCCTCCGCATTAAAATTCTTTAGGCCTAATTGACCTCTCTTACGCTTTTTATCACTTGCATTCTTTGATAATGTAATTAGTATTTGTATAGAGTTTGAAATAACCATTCTAACTAACAATTACCATCATGAAAAAACATAATTGTTCATCAAGAATTATATTTCTTAAGAAAATAGACATTAATTCTTAAAAAGACATATAACTAAAATTCCAACATTGGGTTTTGGGAACTATATATAAGAAATAAAAAACCAAATAAACACGTGGCCAAAATATATATCTATTTGCTTTAATAATGTTTGCGTGCGGTTATATAATTGACTATCAAATTCTATAGACCAAGAATTGAGTCATCTATTCGTGTTGTCTAGCTTGGAATAATAATTTTCAATTTATTAAGGGGAAAGTTTTAAAAAAATATCTTAATTAAAGATGTCATTTGACGGGCGTTGGAAATGCCTAGAGTTGGCAATGAATATTTGCAAAATTCAATTACCGTTACCATTATTTTTAATTATATGAAATATTATCTATATTCGTTTAAATAGATATTATTCATATTTAATCTATAGATATTCAATTTTAAAAGAATAGAAATGTAGTAATGGCATAATTCATTATATATATTCATTTTGCATGTTCTATTATCAATAACTTTATTATATCAATGACTTGTATCCAATAAATAATATTTTGAAAAAAATTATAACTTATAAGACACCCTAATTTTTTGTGTATTTTAAATATTATTTATACATAATATATTATTTAAGTTTTTGCAATATAAAATCTCATAATACACACATATATACATGTATGTATATATATAATTGAAGATTTAAGAAAAAAAAAGAAATCAATTTTAAAAAATAGTAATAGTAGGGAAATTTTGAAGAATTCGAAGTAAATTAGCATAAAGTTATTGTTGGCTAACAACATAACTTAAGATACATTGATGTCAGCCAAGTGGCCAATTGACACCGTAGCATTGTGGTGCATTTACACACACACATATAAGTGCGAAATCGAAGGTTAAAACCTTAACGAGCTCTAAGTGGTGCGTGCATGTGTAAATTTAAAATGAAAAAAGCCTAGTTATCATTATTGATATGAGCAAGCTCACAAGTCCAATAAAACACTAAAACCTAGTATAAGCCCAATGAATTGAGCTCTGGGCGCAAGCATTTCTAGACCCAAGCAAGTTGGCCCATGACAGTGATAGGTTCCTGGACCGAATTTGAAACTTTGAATTGACCTTAAAGGTCGATTAAGGTCGATTTATGTCAACCTCATGAGGTTGAAAGCACAAAGAAGAAGAAGTAACTACTTGACCAAAAGCATATTAATAGCAGAGTTTGCCACCCGTTGCATCTGCATTAAAAGCACTCGAACCACCATCCTATCTACATTAAATGGCTTTGATGAGCGCATCTTTTTTGCATTAATGATGAAATGGGATCCATCTCTGGCTAGCCAATCATAAGCAAGTTTCTAGCTTAGGTCAAAAAGACCTAAGTTACCCTTATTCAAAGAAACGTGGCCTGGTTTGTATCAGGATGAAACTCGTCTTTTCATCACTCACGAAACACTATAAATATCCCCTCTTTTAAAGACAAAAGTACTTGTTTGCACACTGTCTAAGCTATTACGATGTCAAATTATCTTTAGGTTGAAAATTGACTTAAGTTTCAAAAGGTGTTAAGCAAAGATCCTCTAACATAGTCTAACGTTTGTTCATTAGCTATAGGATTAGACCCTCATAATCTATTTTCCTATCTTTTTGGTCAACACAAAACTTCTTGTTGAAACTAAGAAGCTTACCTCACTAAAATTAACATTATCATTTCCCGCCATATGTGTAATGTGGAATCTACAGCTGAAAAACACTGAACATTAGGTGAACTACTTTTCAAAGCCAAAGTGACTGCACATCACCCCACCTCCCCTACCACTGCTACAACCTCAATCAAACTAGAAAGATAAAGGCCTAAGCTCTCAATCGAAATAAGTGGTCACTTTAACCATCCTTTATCTCATACAAATGATCAAGGACTAGATATCCACTCAGCTCTCCACACAATTATATAATACCTTGCAAAGGCAAAACAATTAGTTAGTGGATGTAACTAGTGCCACACACCTCTCCCACCAAGAAGAGAGATCACCACGTGAGGACAAAGCAAGAAATGAAACTCGTCACAACCCCAAAAGATGAGACTTGACTCCTGGTCATTTTTCATGTGATTAGGCTTGTTATCAACCTCAAGTGAAGGTAATAGATTCAATGGAACACTTCATTCAACGCAATCAAGCCCAACAACATGAGTAGTTTGAGCACCAGAGAGCTTAACCTAGTAGAGACTTATCAAGAGCAGACTGAGATAAATGGGAGGAAGTGTCACACTAAGTCTAAAAGTTGAAAAAATGATTAGAAAAGATCTCAAGGAGAAATATTGAAAGCATTTAGCTTGAATATGCCCCTATGCTTCAGCAAGAAAGGGAATCCCTATTTCTCCAGGAAATAATTGAGGAACGCAAAGCAATTGATGCAAAAATCCCAACCAGACTGTCTAGATATGATGGATCAACTCACCCTAATGAGTAGTTGCTATAGTTCGAGCACATGATGTAGGTACGTGGCCATAATGACCATATTCATGATAAAATGTTGATCATCACTTTCCAAGGTGTGGCGCTCAAATAGTTTGTCAGGTTGGAACCTGCATCTATTTTTTCCTATGACCAACTCTGTGATAAATTCCTTTATTAACTTACCAGTAGAAAGAAAGCAAAGCTACCTCATACTTACCTCCAAACAATCAAGCAGAATGTAAGTAAATCTCTTCAAGATTTTTTTTCCAAGTTCAAGATCGAGGTGCTGAAAACTGATAACCCTAGGATCAAATTTTTGATCGATGCCCTATTCCTTAGATTGAGACATAAAAAATGTGCTAATGCTTTGGTTAGAAAGAGACCGCAAATAATGGAGGAGCTCCTCGACTCACTAAAAGACACATGACATAAGAGGATACGAGTAAGATGAAGTAAGGTAGTAGAGAGGGTGATAAGAAGAAAGTTAAGGAAAAATATAACAGACACCAAAAATATGGTCACCAATCTTCGATTAAGAGGTTTCATAATTATACTGCACTCAACACTCCCAAAAAAGAGTTTTTGTTCGCAATCCAAACTAAAAATCTTCTCCAAAGACCAAGGAAACCTAATGAGACTCAAGCTTTAAAAAACTCTAGGAAGTATTGCTATTTTCACAGGTAGAATGGCCATGACCCGGAGGACTATTTTAACCTTCAGGATGAGATTAAGCAACTAATCCAACAAAGTCATTTGAAGAAGTATGTTGATGAGAAAGTCTTACTAGCAACAGCTAAGCCCGGCTAAACTCTCCATAGAGAAAGTTGGCTAACCCAAGAAGGGAAGATTAAGGAAAGAAGAAAGTTGAAGATGAGCACTCCCTCTTAAGAGTCGTGATTGACACCATTGCATGAGGACCAATTGGGGGGCTCTAAATTAACAAGAAGGCAAGCATAAAGGCAGCTTGAATCAGCTAAGTCAATGCTAGCTTAGATAGTCTAACAGCTTTCTACTAATGTTGACCCTATTCCTTTTTCTAATTTCAACCTTTCTCACTTAGAGGGTCAAGGGAAAGAGAGCAAATTAGATTGCCCCCTAGTAATTACCATGGAAATAGCAAACTTTGAAATGAGAAAGTTCCTAGTCAACAATGGCAGCTTAACAAACATAATTTTCTTGTTGACATTAGAGAGAATGAAGTTGGGAAAGTTGAAGTTTAGCCAGTCTATACCCCACTAGGGTTTGAGGTTAGAAATCATGCCTATTGGATTGATAGACTTGTTAACATCTTTTGGAGAAGCACTAAAAATGCATACCCTCATGATCAACTACTTGGTTGTCAATGCACCCTTCACCTACAATGCTATAATTAGGAGACTAGCACTTAATGATTTTAGAGCTGTAGTATCAACCTATCATATGAAGGTCAAATTCCCAACAATAATTAGTATAAGACAATTATTGTGCAATATAAAGAAAGCATAAAGTTGCTACACCATTTTCATCAAGGCAAATAAATAAAAAACTCGACCACAATTAAAACCCTCGAGCAACATCCTAGTAATGAAACCCATGGAGGGATAGCCATATAAAAAAAGAAAGAGGGAAAATAGCAAGGTTATGCTAGTTGAAAAATTCAAACAATTGAACTTGAACTTGGGAACCTAGACAGAACTACAAAGATAGGGACCAGCTTGGGGCACAATATGGAGTGCATGTTGGTTAATTTCCTTAAAAAGAATATTGATGTTTTTGCATGGAAAAAAACTACCCTCCGAGGGCTCGACCCACAAGTCATTGTCCTCCATCTTAATAGCCTATCTTTCAAGCTACTCAAACAAAAAACCAAAATATTTAAAGCTAAGAGGTGCCAGATCGTATAGGAAGAGGTAAAAAAACTTTTAAAGATATGCTATATAGTAGAGATACAATATCCTGGTTGACATTATAATGCAATCCTTGTCCTTAAAAATAAAGGCAAGTGGAGAACGTGTAGTGATTTCACTAATCTTAATAAAGCATGCCCTAAAGACCCTTACCCACTACTTCAAATAGATCTATTAGTTGACTTAACAATAGAAGACAACCTCTTGAGTATGATGGATGCTTTTCAATGACACTATCAAATCTTTATGGCTCCAGAAGATAGAGACAAAACTATTTTTGTGGTCCTAAATAGTGTGTATTATTTTCTCACTATGCCATTTGGGTTAAACATTGTTGGTGCAACTTGCCAAAGACTAGTAAACTTCTTGTTCAAGAAAAAATTGGTTGATCCATAGAGGTCTATGTGGATGATATGATTGTTAAAATAGAAAATAAATCAGATCATTTATTTGACCTTGACTACACATTTTCAATATTAAAGGCGTTCAACATGAAACTTAATCCCAACAAATGCATATTTGGAGTGAGAGGTGGTACATTCTTGGTCTACATGGTTAGCCGGAGAAGGATCGAGGCTAATTCGCAATAGATCCAAGCAATCCAAGACATCCTACCACCAAAAATGGTAAGGGACATTCAAAGACTGATAAGCAGAGTTACTGGCCAGCCTATGTTAGCAAATTCCTATAAAGCCCTAAGCATAATTATCTGGAAATCAAAAAATTTGTGCTTGCCTTGATCTAGGCAGCATGAAAGCTAAGACCTTATTTCTTGTCACATGCCATTGTTATTTTGACTATTCAACCACTAAAGTAAGTGCTCTCCAAGCCCAATACATTAGGGAGATTGACCAAATAGGCTATTGAGTTAAGAGAATTTGATGTCAAATTTTAGTCCCACATAGCCATTAAAGCTCAGGTGTTAGCTGATTTCATAGCAAAATGTATCTATCGCCCTATAGTAGTTGATCCACAACAGCAAGTCTGGTCCTTACATATTAATAGATTAACCAAAAGCATCATGGGTGGACCAAGAATTTCCTTGCATTTTCCCCAAACTGAGAAATATGATTTCACAATCAAGCTCAACTATTCAGTCACAAAAATTAAACTGAATACAAAGCTCTCATCATAGGAATGAGGATGGCCCTTAATAAGGGATCGAGTGTTTAGCAATTATTACAAATTCACAACTAGTCGTAGAATAATTTGGAGAAAACTTTGAAGCAAAAAAAAAGACCATGGACACATACCAAGCTAAGGTCAAAAAACTGAACCAAAAACTCAAAACATTTACACTCAACCAGATACCTAGGTTAGAAAATAAAAAAGCAAATGCACTTTTTGAGTTTGCTAGCTTAACAAAAGATACGGAGGAAAGGATAATAACCTTTTGGTCCCGGATAAACCCACCATAGGTGACTTTCACCAAAGTTAGGTCTTGACCTTTGAAGAATCAAACCAAAGTTAGATTAATGAAATAAAATCCTACCTCATAGAAAAAAAATTACCATAGGACAAAACAAAGCCCTAGAGGTTAAAGAGACGATTAGCAAAATTTGTTGTAATTGAGTTTGATTGGTTGTATAAAAGATCCATCTCGGGCTCCCTATTAAAATACCTGGCATCAGACCAAGGACAAAAGGTCCTACAGGAGATCCACACTATTATTTGTGGAAACCATTTAGAGGGATGCACATTAGCTCACAAGATCATTAGGCATGGATATTTTTAGCCAACCCTACTTAACGATGCAACCAACTTTGCACGTAAATGCCCTTTTTACCAAGTACATGCCAACATCTCTCATCAGCTAGCTACAACCCTCATCCTAGTACAATCACTTAGCCTTTTGACCAATGGGGGGTCAATATAATGGGATCTTTTCTAAATGCCAAAGGGCAGAGGAAGTATATGCTAGTAGTAGTGGAATATTTTACTAAATAGGTTAAGGCAGAAGCCATACCTAAGATAACAAATGCGGCGATAAAGAGTTTCTTATAGAAAAACATCATTTGTCATTTTAGTCTGTTGAAAGTGCTTATATCTAAAAATGACACCCAATTCTAAAGCAAGAATACGAGAGATTGGTGCGAAAGCCTCAAGATCAAGGAGCATTTCACTTTAGTGGGAAATCTACAAGTAATAGGTTAAACAGAGATTACCAATAGAACCATTCTGGATCATATAAAAACTTGACTGAAAGATTTTAAAGCTAGCCAGGAAAATGACCTCCTAGGTGTCCTTTGGGCCTATTAGACCATCTCAAGAATAGCCACAAAGAAAAGCTCCGACAAGCCTAGTCAAAAAGGGCACGCAAATGCCCTTTTTATCAAATACATGCCAATATCTCTTATCAGCTAGCTACAACCCTCATCCTTGTAAAATCACTTGGCCTTTCGACCAATGGGGGGTCAATATAATGGGATCTTTTCTAAAGGCCAAAGGGTAGAGGAAGTATATGCTAGTAGTAGTGGAATATTTTACTAAATAGGTCAAGGCAGAAGCCATACCTAAGATAACAGATGTGGCGATAAAGAGTTTCTTATAGAAATATCATCTGTCATTTTGGTCTGTTGAAAGTGCTTATATCTAAAAATGACACCCAATTCTAAAGCAAAAATATGAGAGATTGGTGCAAAAGCCTCGGGATCAAGGAGCATTTCACTTTAGTGGGAAATCCATAAGTAATGGGTCAAACAGAGATCACCAACAAAATCATTTTGGATCATACAAAAACTTGACTGAAAAATTTTAAAGCTAGCTAGGCAAATGACCTCCTAGGTGTCCTTTGGGCCTATTAGACCATCTCAAGAATAGCCACAAAGAAAAGCTCCTACAAGCCTAGTCTATGGCTTTGAAGTAGTTGTCCTAATAGAATTAATCCAATATACAACTTGAGTTACACATTATAACCTAATCAGAAACAAAGTAGAAGAGAAGTAAACCTTGAGATAATCGATGAGCTCCATCAACAAACTTTCACAAAAAAGTGAAGATACAGGTTAATCATGGCCAAACACTATGGTAAAGGTGTTAGACCAAGATGTTTCAAAGTTTGTAATGCTCTAGAATTCTACTTTGTATTTAATTGATTAATATACTTTATTTTATTTTATTTAATATTTCAATTAAAATTGCAGTAAGGCATGAACTATATTTTTGGAATAATGTATTTACATATAATATATAGATAATATTATATTATCTTTTGATCAAATAGTGATAATTAATATTATATATATATATATAAAAATTGTAGATACTCTTTATTCTGGAGAGTATAAGCTACAGTTCTACTAGAAATTAATATTATATAATACAAGGAATTGAAATATTGAATTCTGGGAATTAACAATAGGGATACTAGAATTATAATGGGATTATCCTAATCCTAGAAGGAAATTGATTAGAGTCCTACTTGAACTAAACCACGTTTTTCACATAAATATAGTCTCTAAAACCAAAACCCTAATCACATTTAATAGTAAATGAAAGAGAAAAAAGGGGAAGAAGGAAAAGGGACAGCAGCTGTGGTAAAGGAAAAAGGAAAAGGAGATGGCATTTACTAGAAGTGCCATAGAAATTACACAAGGTATTTCATGAGTTTGTAGACTTTATATTTGATAGTTATGAAATCCAATAATATTGTTAGGTTTCAATTTACTACTTCTTCTTGATATAATTAAGCAAAGTGATCAACATAAAAATTTTATATCTATGTCTTAGGTTACGGATGCCTCTTAAATCACCTCAATCCAATTTAAATGCAGTAAGTTATGACCAAAATACTAAGAAGTGTCCAGTCAAAAGATATAGGACTTTGAGTTTTCCGAAAATGGAGATTGGTGATGCCTTTATTACTACGTACCGATCTAATTAAGTAAAATAATAAACATAGGAATTTTAAATATGTTTCTTTTGCTTCTGTTTCCATATGAATCACTTCAATCTAATATATACAAAGAAAGGTATGACTAAAATACAAAGGTGTGGCAAGACAAAAAATACAAGGCTCCAATTTTCCTGGAATAGAATATTGTGACACTTTTTGCTACTTTATTTAGATTTAATTTGGAAATATGGTCAAAATAAGAACTGAATATATATATCTTTTAGGTTTTTACATCCTTTAGAATCACTTTAATCAAATGCATAGAGAGTTAGATATGACTAAAATATTACAGAGTGGCAATGCAAAAAATACAGGACTTTGATTTTCCTAGAACAGAATATTGTGATGACTTTTAATGCTCTATTCTTATTTAAATGGAAAATGTGGTCAATTTATGAGTCTTATATCCATCTCTTAGGTTTCTACATCTACATAAATCACCTCGATCCAATTTATCTAGAGAAAGTTATGGTCAAAATACTAAGATGTGTCATGTCTGGAAATATAGGACTTTGATTTTTCTAGAACAGAATATTTTGACACCTTTTACTACTTGATTTTGATTGAATATGGAAATATGGTCAACATAATAACTAAGATTTATATCTTAGGTTTTACAAAAATTTAAATCACTTTAATTCGATGCATAAGGTGAAAGTTATGGCTAAAAAAACTATGGTGTGGCAATAAAGAAAATATAGGACTTTGATTTTCTAGGAACAGAATATTGTGACAGCTTTTACTACACAATTAGGAGTTAATTGGGCAATAAGGTCATCATATAAATTGTAGATCTATATGCTGTGTTTTCACAAGATTTTGAATCACCTTCATCCGAGGTCTGTAGTAAAAGTTATAGTTTAGATACAATTAAGTGCCACATTAAAAAAATTCCTAAAAGTTGGAAATATGCTTTCACACCACTGTTGCCCCTTGAACTCAATTTTCTCTCTCAAATTAGCCAATTTAACTGCATCATCAACATAATAGTTTTAGCCCTCTTTCTTAGCTTTGTAATGCCATAAGAATTGAGTTAATTGGATATCTATAAAGAGTGTTATGAGCGAATCAAAAAGTACGTATGAAAGGATAAACTCTTAATAAGTTTTGTGGGTATGTATATACAAGGCCAATCCCAAGTAAATTTTGTCTTGTTAGTCAGTTAAATTAGTGATTGAATTATTTATTAAATGACTCAAGTGGCTCAACATTTGAATTGATTGATTCTGAAATAGGCAATTGACTTCTAGGATTGATCCTGAAGGTGAGTGCCTAAACCTACAAATATATATTATTATATTTCAAAAACCAAAAGGATATATGCTATTATACAATTATTCATGAATCGTTTTCAATCTACACTACACTATATATGAATTCAACTACACACAAACAGAATTATTCTCTTCTTGTTTTATTTCTAGATAAAATAAAACCTATGCTTTCATGATTTTCTCATGCTCCTAAACTAACGAATTAAATTCAATGATCAACTGAACTACTAGAATTACTATTACTATTAGTTGGATCCAACTTGGTTTGGGTGTGCGAAGGTCTTCACTGGGCAACAGTGGGCTAGCCTATTGAACCCCAAGCCCCCATGGCCTAATCCCCCCAATGCACAACAGAAGCTATTTGTGGGTGAGGTGGGTCATGGGAATTCTCGAGGATGCTCAGGCACTGTTTTGGTAAGGTTGCACCTTGCCCGCAGAGATATGGGACTATTACGGTGGGAGTCATAAGGTTTACTGGCTACAGCAAAACTGACTAATCATCATATTTAAGTTCATAGTCTGCTAAACCTAACAAAGATGCCTCTTAGATCGAAGCCATAGACTTCATCAATTGCTCCTTAGCCCAACTTTTCCCTTCGATGGTAGCTAAATGCTTAGAATCTTTTTTGTCTTTTTCTTTAAGCTACTTGGTTAGCTTAGCAACCCTCAACTCTAAAGAGTCAACCTTAATCTTGGTCAAATCATTTTGTTCTTTCTCCAACGTTTCACACCTTTTCTCTAGCCTCTGGTGGTTTATCTCGCACAGCTCATGCCACTGATGGAGATTATATCCCCGTTGCTCGACTAGCAAGATAGTAAATTTATCATGAAATGATGTTCCAAAAATCAACTAGACTAGTTAAAATCTATTAATTGAATTCTTACCATGTTTGCATGATATGCAAACACTTTTAGATCATCCAGTTGCTTATGGTTAAACATCTCAACCTGGTTTCTCTAAAATAGACCTGCTATAAGAATAGCCAAAGGTGTTATTGCCGTCGGGCCTGCGCCCATCACAGTAACAGTATTCGATACCCTAATCTTCAAGCTAAAGCATAGCTTAGAGAACGTGGGCAGATTGCACAAATGCTCATTCAAAAGGGTTTGATAAGCAACTACATCAAGATCAACAACCTTCTTCTTCCCTTTATCGGCCGCAATTGTTTTTGGAGCGCCTTGAGCCTCAACCTCTATAGTCTTTTTTTTTTATTGGGAAGCTGAGCTACTTATTGCTCCCATACTCTATACAACAAGCGAACTTGCTTAGGCCACTTACTCGACCCTAACAGCTTGTGTTACAACCTCTCAACAAGCTACCATAGCCTCATACTACTCTTGTGCCTTCTACTATTTTTGCATTGCAATTCACCTGGGGTAATTCATGACTAGTTGACCTAGAAAAACCTACTTCAACTTGATTAGAGTCACACAAAACATAAAATGGTAACAAATTAAATAAGTTAGATAAGTTTGTTTTCCCTAAGTGTGCATTAACTTACAATCTCAATGACACAGTCAACAATTCTACTAAAAAAGTTCAAAGGCATCTATCTCACCTAACTTGAGGAGATATCGAATGAAAACATTGTTCCATGATGGATTCGCATCAATATTATTCTCAACCCTACCCATCATCCACCGTCTTGCAATATTAAAATCGATCCCACTAGGGGATCAAACATAAAAGTATCTCTCTTTCCATTTTTGGCCATGACATAGGGACAAGGTCCAAAAAATTTTCCAATAAGGTCAAGCTCTTAAATAATAAAATCCCAACTCTCTAGTACTACCTGACTTTCAACATGATTTCACCATAGTAGGTAATTGTAAAACGTCTAGCCCTTAACCTCAGAAGCTAGTGAGTTGCCCTTGATGGCTCAACCCCTTCAACGACGGGCTTAGAAGGTCCAACCTCATTAGCAATAGGGCTAGAGAGACCAACCCCCTTATCAACCCCTGACATCCCCCTAATCATACCCACTTTTGATTTACTACTAGAACCCAACCCCTAACTCAATGTCTCATTCGAACTTGCCTCGCTAGTTAAGTCACCTAATGACTAGGTAGCCTCAAAGTCAAAACTTGAATTGCCATCATCTTCATCGATGCCAAACATCCTATAAACTAGGATAAGCGAATGTGCAAGCTAAAATGAGAAAAGAAAAAAGACTTATATAATTTGTATGTGAAAAAGAAACTTGGAACAGCTAAAAGACTCAACCAAACTCTTTGAGCTCAACCTCATATCAGTGCGGTAAAAGTGATAAATGAGCTGCAATAGCTATTTACAGCTGAGCCCAGTAGGTGAACCAGTTAATTTGATTGAAAACTAAATAATTATTACATAATCGTCGGTCACCTCACAAAGATCAATATAAATGCCCAAAAATGGTTCTCACTTTTAAGCTTCTGTTCAATATTCAAAAACTTTTGTCGTCTTTACTACCCTAGTCGAGATACAAAAAAATCATGCTTGTCGACTGCAAAGTGTTACTGTGAGCTACTCCTTACTCTAACCTCTACATCATCGATAATAGAGTGGGGAGGACTCATGATATGGGTAAGCCCACATGTCCAACAAAATACTAAAACCCATTATCAAGCCCAATGAATTGAGCTCAGAGCATAAGCATTTCCAAGCCCAACAATACATTTTTAAGTCAAATCTAAAACTTCAAATCAACCTTAGAGGTCAATTGAGGTCAATTTATGTCCACCTCATGAGGTCGAAAGCACACAAGAGAAGAAGTGGCTGCTCAGCCAAAAGCACATTAATAGTAGAGTCTGCCACCTATTGCATCCTCTTTTAATGCATCCAAACCACCCTCATGTCCGAATTAAATAGCTTTGATAGTGCATCACCTCCAGATTAATGACAAAATGAGCTCCATCTCTGGCCAGCAAATCATAATCAAGTTTTTGGCTTAGATCGAAAAGACCTAAGTCACCCCTATTCAAGGAAGGGAAGCTTGATTTGTATCAGGGCGAAACTTGTCTTTTCATCCCTCTCCAGAAACTACAAATACCCCCCCTCTTAGAGACAAATGTACACTTTTACGAACTCTCTAAGCTGTTACTCTGTCAAATTGTCTTCAAGTTGAAAAATAACTTAAGCATCACAAGGTTTAAGCCGAGAACCCTCTCAATTGGCCTAACGTTTATTCATTGGCTACAGGATTCAACTTGCATAATCCATTTTCCTATCTTTTTTGTCAACGCAAGACTTTTGGTCGATTTTTCATTAATATCATTTTGTCAACATTATCAATTATTAATATCAATAGTGCTAAAATATTCATTAATTTAAAATGAATTATTAATTAGAAAGAAATTAATTACTAGATCAATGACCATCAGTCTTCTAATTTTAAAATAAGATAATAAAAGTATTAATTAGCTTAAGAGATATTAATTATTTTAGCATGTCTAAGCATATATCGTATTAATTGTGAAATATATCAATTCACAACATTATTGTGTAGTATTATTAATTCAAAAAATTAATTAAAAGTTTTGTTTTTCTTTTTCATATTGTGAAACATTGTATTGTGTTACAGGTTAAGGAATTCAGATATTTGGTTTGAATATCGAATAGTTACAATTGAGTACAGATATTGAAAGACAATAGTTGAATTTTGACACAACTAATTAATTATAGCTGAATACAGGTATATTTCAATAATTGCAATTGAATAGGATATATCTTAATATATGATATTATATATAACAAAGTTTTATTGGTTATAATTGAGCAACTTTGACCAAATTATGAATTTTTAGAATATTAAATTATTTAATTAAATTAAAAAATTCTCATTGGTAGCTAATTTTTTTAATTATAATTTTAATTTTAGTGTAACTAATCTATATGTTATAACTGAAACCTCATATTGTATTTGTGTAGAAATACAGCATTAATTATTATCCGATGAGATAATTTCATAAAACCAAAATTCTGTTTAATATTTTATAACATCATATAGATTTAAAATTAAAAATGTATTTGATTATTGATACCCTTAAGGTAAGATACCAAAATATTAGCTTCAATAGTTAAGGACGATAGATATAAGTAAAAATATATATGTATATATCTATTGGGTGTGGGTTTTATACTTGAATAATGTACCTAATACAATGCAACTTTTTCAAGCACATCATTTTCTAAACGGTTGAAACTAATACAATTTTCCTATCAAAACAAACGAAGAAAAAGTATGCATTTCATATATATGGAACTTGGCTAATTAGATTTTATAAAAAATATAATGTTTTAATTACTTAATTGTGTGTTTTTATGTAGAATTTACCTTAATTATTCTTGGTATGTATATTTCAATCAAATGAATATTTAGTTATAAGATTCCTATAAAAGTTATATATTTCTCTATCAATAAATAAATAATGTATATAAAAATTGACATATGTAATGAAAAAACTTAAAATTCATTCCTAAATGAAATACTCTTTTGCATAACATGTGTATATTTCCATATTTTCGTAACTTATGGTATGATTTTAATGATTAAATATAATTTTTTATGTCATGGCATGACAAAAAAAGATACACAAAGTAGACACATTGAAAATATATAATAAGTGTATGTTCAAAGTTCAATAATTTAACTAAATTAAAATATTATGGTTAAATTTTTGCCAAAAAAATGTTA
This sequence comes from Jacaranda copaia, assembly GCA_014898725.1. NCBI lineage: Eukaryota > Viridiplantae > Streptophyta > Magnoliopsida > Lamiales > Bignoniaceae > Jacaranda > Jacaranda copaia. The sequence continues at coordinate 83,602 of JACGDI010005241.1, read as the reverse complement.
GATAATTTTATTCTTTATTTAACTATTCATTTTCTTTCCTAGAAATATTTAAAAATTTGTATAAAAAAAGTAATTCATAATTTATGTCAAAATAAAAAAATTAATTTTTAATATTCAATAATCTTTTTGTATTTCAGAGATATTATAATCACTTTATTTTTGGTTCAGATTAAGTACACATTTTTTTAATTAATTGCATTTTAATTAAATAATTATCTTCTCAATAATTTAGAAATACAAGTATATATAATTATCTAAATAATTTATATTAAATATGTTTTATATAGAAAAAAAAACATAGCAACCATTACTTTTTTCTAATATTATAAATTGCTTAAAAAATTTATAGCTTACCCTTTATTATAAGAAGAATAATATCTAATTTTTAAATATTAAATCATTATTTTTTTGTAACGCCCCCTATCGGGATGACCCCTAGTTGAGGCGCCATTCAATTCAGTCTTAATTGAAAATCCACAATAAACAATAAGCCTTTAAAATATTTCAAACTCATCAAAAAAAGTAGTAGAATTCAAACTTAAATGACCTCAACAAAAGTATCAGAGGTAGCATCACACTTCAACTTAATCAACTTTTACAAAATACTATGACATACATATAAGTTCCAAGTACATAAAATCAATATTTCTGAAATGTTTAACACAATATATATACCCAGCAGATGATAAATTCAGACCTAACATATCACAACAACTCTTGGGTTTACAAAACGTGCCTAAGTATACCCATAAACAATACACACGATTATTCTTGTACAAAATCATATTTGCCGTCCCAACTGGAAGTCCAAGCTTATCATTCAATCTTGTTTGAGAAAAATTAAGATAAAAAGGGTGATAAGTCCAAAGGACTTAGTGAGGAATATTTATAATAAGGAACAATAAGGATCTATTATGGATGAATCATCCCAACAGATCATCACTCAATATTCAGTATAGAAACATATCAAGAACAAACAGTAGCAAGACCAATAGATAGACAATAACAATTCTAAAGAACAAACCATATCAAATTTAGGATTCCTAGTAGGTACTAGCTCAAGGTTGTACTGGTTGGCTTGAACAGCCTGGGATCATCTCAACTGATCACAGTCGAGAGGAAATACAAACAGCTCGTTTGACCTAAACAACTGCCCAATCTAGACCAATAAACTTTACCACCATTGATGCTCCATGAGCAAGGTACAAACAATCAAAATATAAATCAGAGCATAACGGACTTATCAAATTCACCTTATCATAAGTTTCGGGCTTACTGCTTATCCCATGTACACAGAAAGAATTAACGTCCCGTTGCTTAATCTAAGAGATTCAGGCCTACCACTTATCCTATACACACAACAAGGATTAAAGTCCCATCACTTAATCTAAGAGTTTCAGGCTTACCGCTTATCTTATGCACACAGCAAGAATTAACGTATCATTACTCCTAAATAATAATCACAAATAGTAACAGATAGCAAAATGGATGGATAACAGATAATCAGATAACAAATAGACAGGAACAAGTGCAAGATAAATAACAATCGAAAGTTTTGGGCTCTAAAACAAATAGGAATCAGAATTAAACTCAATAGATAACCCTTACAGGGGTGTACAAATCAAATAACAAATAACGAATAATAGATTAGATTTCAAATAATCAAAATACGTACGAAAACAGAAAACCCACACAAGGGCTTATCACAAGAACAAATATAAATATTCGAGGCTAAAGTGGCAAAACCTCACCTCTTGTAGTCCCAAATAGCAACGATCAAAATTAATTCCACTGTTTGTCAGTGCTTAGCTTGTCGTCACCTAATTAGGAAAATATGCCACAAATCAAAATTCTTGTTCAATCCCAAATAACCTTATATAAATGATCAAGCATTCTAAAGTGTCATCTATCACCAGGATATTACAAAAATCTTCAAAATCAATATTTACACACAAACTCCTAATCAAATTCCCATTCCAACACCATTTAACTTATAATGATTCTTGATATCAAAATTTATTTTCAACTTATTATTAACCAACATATGAGTTCAAAATCATATCTCTCATTACCTTATTCCTCCCATTGGAAAATAATCATCAAAATACCTATATCGACTCAAAGGCTCGACTCGGACAAAACTAACAACTACAAGCATGCATGCACATATATATATAACATGCAATAATCAGACAAAAATCTAATCTCACTAACGAAGGCGCAAAATCACAAATCAAAAGCACCGAGACAATCACCACGTTGAGATGAGGAGACTGTCTCTCCATCACCATAGGACTGCCATCACCAAAAAATGAAACATCACCACCAAATTGTTCCCGTCATTGCGAGGATTCAAACGCCACTTTCCATTTCCAATTTCGAGTAGTGTAGACACCAAACGGACCAAAAACCACCAACTTCTTCCTATCTCCATCAAGCTCTGATCACTACCTTGCTGTCGGTGGAATTACCTTGCAATGATGCCATTATAATCCTCTCATCAAGAGCTTTCCATTCCTACCCTTAGAATGGAGAATGGTCACCAAAAAAGGAGAAACCCAGCAACCACCATGACATGCTCTTCTCAGTTCTCCTCCGTCCACTGATGCTCCACCTCCCCATTGGTGGTTTTGAGGTATGGAGAGTGTTGGTTGTGGTGAGGGGAAGAGTTTGGTGGTTTGGAGTGGTGAAACAAAACCGCCGAAGATGATGGTCGGAGATAGTGGTGCTCTCGCTGAAGAAGGAAGAAAAAGAGAGGGAAAAAAAAGAGAAGGAAAGGAAAGAAGGAAAAAGAAAGAAAAAGTGAGGGGGAAAGAGGGCCCTGCCCGTTGCAAAATCTAATTTTTTCATTTTTCAATTTTTTTTATATAAAATTTTAAATTTTGCAATTTTATCCCAAATTTTTAGAAAATTACAATTAGCCCCAATTTATTCAAAAGCCAACGCAATTGAGTCTACAAAAATTATAATTTGGCCCACAATTTTTGAAATAATTATAAATGCGAAATTCATAAAATTTTCAAATAATGATAAAATCATATATTATAAATAAAATAAATAAAATTTTAGGGGTGTTACACACTCTCCCCCTTAAAAGAATCTAGTCCCCAAATTCTCATCTAAATACTATTCCGACTAGTAGAAAATAAGTAGATTTGGTCAGTTGATCTACCCTTTCTCTGTATTAGATTCTGCCAGGATTGTGTCTCCAAGTCTCGATACATTTTCTTACTTCTCAGATGTATCGTATAACTTGACTTGGGTGCCTTATCTAAAAATTTTCTTTCGGCACTAATCTTTTCTTTCAAAATAAAAAGATACCTTGAATATCGGTATTGAACTCAAACTCTCCAAAACTTTCAACTTTTCCTTTGATTTAGATATCCTACAATCATTAACTTAGGTTCATTGTATTTTATCTTGTGATTTGAACTACACTTATCATTGCAATCATAATTTGATGTATTAATTTTCAACACAATGCTTGTTCATAGGCTTCTTAAAATTTCTGCTTCAAGTAAGTGACATTGTAGCCATCGGCTCAGGGCATGGTCATTACTTGCCCTTTCAGTAATAGGTCATGAGTTTACTTCTTTCGGAACTACTCCTAAGTATTCAAATACTAATTTATATGACAAACCCTTATCTTGGATTGCATATGTAGTTTAAGGAAATGCAACATATATGAAAGAAAGTAAACACTAAAATCACATAAGACATTATTATGGATTTTAATCATAAAAACCATACCTTTCGTCATTTCATCAGGATTCGGCATTTCTTCTCCTATCAGGGCATAGGCACGAGCTCATACATTTGGCCTCCCTCTGGCTTCTGCCACCTATTTTTCTTTATCTGCAGGGGTGGGGCCTCTTTGTTTAGGGCAATCTTTTGCAAAGTGCTGATCGCTACCACAACCTACACATCTGCCCTATTTTCTCCAACAGCTAGTCTCATCATGGCCAAATCCCCTACAGAATTCACATTGCTTGGGTGCTCTCTTTTGAGTTGCATTTACCTTCTCACCAAAATAAAGAGCATGTTAGGCAGTACTTCCTACCTAAAGTTTTGATTGCTTTGTTTCGGCACTACCCTATCTATTGGGCTACAACTTTTCTTTTTGACCTCTATCCTCGATTTTTTTGATCTCATGTAGTTCCAACTCAAGTTGTAGTACCTTACTCACTACTTGGTTGAAGCTCATTAGATCACAAGTGGCTAGACCCTTTCTCAACTCTGGCTATAATCCCTGTACAAATTGTCTAGCCTCTCGACCTTCTTCATCTTGTATGTAGGGAGCATATTATATCAGCCGACTAAAAGTAACCTCGTATTAACGAATAGTCTATGCCCCCTAAACAAGGTCCATGAACTCTCTTTCTTTTGCTTGCTTCACCACCTCTAGTACATACTTATTCATAAAATTTCATGTGAAATTCTCCTAGGTCTGTGGTGTTCCTTTAGCTGTCCATCTTTGGTTAATCATTTTTCACCAACTTCGAACGAAACCTCCTAGAAGAAACATAGCAAACCGAACCTTCTGATCATTTGAGTAGTGAAGGGTCTCAAAAATATTCTCTAAATCCTCAATCTATTCTTCAGCTTTTCTATCATCAAGGTCTCCTAAGAACTTTAGGAGTTTGAAACGAAGAAATTGTTCTAATGCCTAGTCATTAGCCATCTCATTAATGCCTCTAGCTCCACTACCCGAGTGTTGAGCTTGCGGCCTAAATGCTGGTTCTCTTTAGTGCATAGGATCCACTGGATGGCCCACGAAAGGGATTTACAAACCCTTTTTCTTCTTGCATGGCTTGTGGGTAAGCAAGTGCCCTTTGTTTTGTAGCTCATCAGTCAATCACTCATCGACCAGGAGATCTTCCCTAACATCTAGTCCTAGAAGGAATAGGAGTACTAGAGCTTTCTTGCGATGCCATCACTTTTGCTAACTACCTTGAACTTCTAAGAATAAAATAAAGAGAAGTGTTAGATAAGATCAAACCAAATGCATAAACAAGCAAATCCAATCATCCTACAATATTTGACAAGATCCCATAGACATCCCTTAGTATGCAAACTCATCTTACTAACATTGCCCAAACAATTACATCCTAAATTCCTAAAATCACAGAAGAACTTCCTAATATGAAATATACCTAAAATTCATACTCAAACTAACTTAAACAAAAGATCAGACACATTTTTCAAAGATACCCAAACGCCTAGGTCATCAACAAACTTAGGCTCTGATACCACTTGTGACACCCTTTATCGGGATGACCCCTAACTGAGGCGCCATTCAATTCAGTCTTAATTCAAAATTCATAATAAACAATAAGCCCTCAAAATATTTCAAACTCATCAGAAAAAGCAGCGAATTTCAAACTTACACGACCTCAACAAAAGTATCAAAGGTAGCAACACACTTTAACTTAATCAACTTTTATAAAATACTATGACATACATATAAGTTCCAAGTGCATACCATCAATATTTTCAAAATGTTTAACACAATATATATATATATATATATATATCTTGCAGATGATAAATTCAGACTTAACATATCACAACATCTCTTGGGTTTACAAAATGTGCCTAAGTATGCCCACAAACAATACACACAACTATTCTAGTACAAAATCATATGTGCCAACCCAATTAGAAGTCCAAGCCTATCATTCAATTCTATATGAAAAAAAATTAAGCTAAAACAGGTGATAAGTCCAAAGGACTTAGTGAGGGATATTTATAATAAGGAACAATAATGATCTGTTGTGGATGAATCATCCCAACAGATCATCACTCAATATTCATTATAGAAACATATCAAGAACAAACAGAACAAATAGTAGAAAGACCAATAGACAAATAATAACAATTCTAAAGAACAAACCATATCAAATTTAGGATTTCTAGTAGGTACTAACTCGAGGTTGTACTGGTTGGCTCGAACGGCTGGGGATCATATGAACCAATCCTGCTCAAGACGTATAGAATATCTCAACCGATCACAATCATGAGGAAATATAGACAGTTCATTCAACCTAGACAACTGCCCAATCTAGACCAAGAAACTTTACCACCCTTGATGCTCCATGAGCAAGGTACAAACAATCAGAATATGAATCAGAGCATAATGGACTTATCAAATTCACCTTGTCATAAGTTTTGAGATTACCACTTATCCTATGCACATGGCAAAGATTAATGTCCCATTACTTAATCTAAGAGTTTCAGGCCTACCGTTTATCGTATGCACACAACAAGGATTAACGTCCCGTTACTTAATATAAAAGTTCCAGGCTTACTGCTTATACCATGCACATAGCAAAGATTAACGTCTCCTTACTCCCAAATAATAATCATAAACAGTGACAAATAGCAGAATGGATGGATAACAGACAACCAGATAACAAATAGATAGGAACAAGTGCAAGATAAATAAAAATCGAAAGTTCTAGGCTCCAGAATAGATAGGAATCAAAATCAAACTCAATAGATAACCCTTACACGTGTGTACAAATCAGATAATAGATCAGATTTCAAAACAATCAAAATACGTATGGAAACAAAAATCCCACACAAGGGCTTATTACAAGAGCAAATAAAAATATTTGAGGCCAAAGTGGCAGAACCTCACCTCTTGTAGTCCCAAATAGCAACAATCAAAATCAATTCTACTCTTCGTTGGTGCCTAGCTTGTCGTCACCTAGTCAAGAAAATATGCCACAAATCAAAATTCTTGTTCAATCCCAATAACCTTATAGAAATGCATCAAGCATTCTAAGACCTCATCTATCACCAAGATATCACAAAATTCTTCAAAATCAATATTTATGCATAAACCCCTAATCAAATTACCATTCCAACACCATTTAACTTATAATGATTCCCAATATCAAAATTTATTTTCAACTTATTATTCACCAATAGACAAGTCCAAAATCATATCTCCCATTACCCTATTCGTTGCATAGAAAAATAATCATCGAAATATCTATATCGACTCAACGGTGCGACCCAAACAAAACTAACAACTACAAGCATGCATGCACATATATTTATATATAACATGCAATAATCAAACAAAAATATGATCTCACTAACGAAGGCTCAAAATCACAAATCGAAAGCATTGGGATGTTTACCACATCAGGACAAGGAGATTGTCTCTCTGCCACTACCGGACTACCGCCACCAAAAACTTAAACTTTACCATCAGATTGTTTCTCTCATCGCTAGGATTCCAACACCACATTTCGTTTCCAATTTCAAGTAGTGTAGACACCAGAACAAGCCAAAAACCGCCAACTTCTTCCTATCTCCATCGAGCTCCGATCACTACCTTGCCGTCGATGGAATTGCCATTCAATGATACCGTTGTGATCCTCTCCTCAAGAGCTTCCTAACCTTACTCTCAGAATGGAGAATGGCCACCAAAAAAGGAGAAACCTAGCAACCATCGTGACATGCTCTTCTCGATTCTCCTCTGTCCACCGCTACTTCACTACCCCATTGGTGGTTTTGAGGTGTGGAGGGTGTTGTTTGTGGTGAGGGGAAGAATTTGGTCGTTAGGAGTGGTGAAAAAAATCGCCGAAGATGATGGCTAGAGATGGTGGTGCTCTTGCTGAAGAAGGAAGAAAAAAAGAGGGAAAAAAAAAGAGAAGGAAAATAAAGAAGGAAAAAGAAAGAAAAAGTGAGGGACAGAAAGGACCCTTTCTGTTGACAAAATCTGATTTTTTTCATTTTTTTATTTTTTTTATATAAAATTTTAAATTATGCAATTTTTCCTAAACTTTTAGAAAATTACAATTAGCCCCAATTCATTCAAAAGTTAACACAATTGAGTCTACAAAAATTATAATTTGGCCCACAAAACTTTTAAAATAATTATAAATGCGAAATTCATAAAATTTTCAAATAATGATAAAATTATATATTATAAATAAAATAAATTAAATTTTAGGGGTGTTACATTAATGGTGAAATAATTAAAATTTCATAAATAAATAATTTTATATTGATTGATATGTAAGTTTTAAACCATTTAAAAGTTTTAATTCAATTACTTTTAAGATGATCTCTTTTGTTATGTTAAATATTTTCAAATAAAATTATATATCTAGAATATAATTAATATTTTAATTTGATTCTAAAATATATTATAAGGATGAGAGATTAAATCCTGCAACTTCTATAACCTCTCAATTTTATTTTTATATTATTAAATTTTCAACTAAAAGAACTAATTTTTCAACACTTAATAATAGAAAACTTATCGTCAAATATTTGAAGTAAATTTCTTTTAGAATACATAAATATATAGTTGATGTAGTTGAAATATTTTATAGTTTAATAAATGAATAATAAAAATAGTCAATGATGTCAAATCTGTGTATTTTTTAGTACATTTATTTGCACATTTTTTAATAAATATGCCATATACATTTAATTACATATTTTCATTTAGGGTCACCATTTATTTGAGTTGATTTTCTATTGTGCTATTCTTCATCATTCTTTCATCTTTTCAGGAATTATATTTATTGTTTTATCTTTGTTGCTTTAAATTTGTTGAGTTGATTTTGTTTAGGAAAAATATAAGATATTTGTGTATTTCTATCTTATGCCTTCATAGATGTGATGATACTACAAGGAGCATAACTTTTCATAGTATTTAATATTCATACATTGTAATTTGATGAAAGTTTTTTAATTTTAAATATCTTACAAAAAAATAAATCATGAATTAATTTAATTTTATATGAAATTAGAATCATGTATACAATTATATTTTCTATTATAATTACTATATTACATACATAGCACGAGATACATGCTACTTCATTTAATATTTATCATATACAAATTTAGATATCATTGTTGAAATATTCCTCAAATAATGAATACAGATATCATAAAAATTAATCAAATATGAATATAAATAATTAGAGTATGTCATATCTATTTAATATTCTTTTCCACCCCGAGAAATATCTCAAAGAAAGGACCACACTTGGGTAAGATTAAGGGTGGCAAGTAGATGGATTGGATTAGATTTGATTTGAACTTAATTTGATTGGGGTCAAAATGAATGGATTCATATGAGTTGCAAGTAGATGACCTCAAAACGAAATGGGTTTAAAGCGAGTTGGGTTGAATTTAAAACATATCAAATAAAAATATTGATTTGTTTTATAACTTATTCAAAGAAAAAAAAATCAAAATGAAAAGAGAATAGTAATATTGTTATAGTTTTTAAGCATTATTACATACACAATGTTACAATATAATGAGGTAGTTTAGAATTAGATTCTATAGGTATTTCGTTAATTTATTTTGTAATACCTAATTATATCAAATATTAACTATAGTGCAGCACTAATTTTGTTACAGAATTTATAATTTGAAGGAAATTACATGATTGTTGTATCAATAAACGTATATTAAATTTTAATAATGACTTTTTTAGTTTTTATTATTCAAAAGTTAACAGACATGAACTACATGTTAATCTTACTATTTGCATGCCATACTATTTGCATGCAATTGCAGGTAAGAGATAAAGTTAAGAATTGTTTTGGAATAGCAGAGACGATGTTTGTTTGTATGACTTCAATATGTTACCCACATACTAAAGTTTGTATTTTGGAAGAATTCTAGACAACTGATTTGGTAATGCATTCAAAGAACATGCTGCTTACTTCAATTTAAATATTGTTAATAATTCAAAAAATATATGACTTTAACAAAAATGAGAAAGTGAAAATAATATAAATTTGTGATTATTAATTCAAATTTAATTTTTTTAATTTATTAAAGTTTAGTTAATTTTTTTTATTTGACCAATTTTGAGCCTTACTTGAATCCATTTTGAGCATGATACCTAATAAAACCCATTTAAGTCTAACTCATTACTTCTGTTTTTAAAATTTTAAGGGCAAACCCAATCCATAACTATGTGGATTGGGTTGAACCCTTAAATTTTAACCCGCTTTGCCTTCTCTAGCTAGTTAACATTGATCTTCTCAGGTTCCATGAGATCCACCATCAATTTTAATGTTTAGAAATCATGAGCTTGATTAGGGGCATTGAGGGATGCATGTCCCAAAATAATCTTTTAATGTTCAAGTTAATTGAATGATAAGCTATTGCTGAGAGAAAAATTAGAGCTAAGCATGATGTACCTGACAAATGTAATTACTTAAACGTGAAAATAGAACATATCATAAATTATAATAAAAGATAATATATGAAATAAAATAAAGAACGTAAACTGCTCATATGACTACATAAAATTGATACATTGGCTTCATCCAAACAGTCCTTGAATAAATTGATCTTATGACTTAATTTACAACACCTAAGTCCAGGTGAGTCTCGACCTCGCAATATCTGGATCTGGGCACAAGCTGATTGGACTTCTGGACACATGGCCTCAAAGTAATTATGATCAGTTGATCTTTTAAGTGGTTGATATACAGTATTTAAATGTAGATTCCTCATCATATGTTGTATTGTTCCGTAAACTGAGTATTGGCATTGCAATTGGTTGGCTGTTAGATACTAATTAAAATCTCTATATATGAATTGTTGTATATGATTCGGTGTCGGTATTAATATGCGCTGTTAATCCTTCTCAATAGAGGGCCATTTAATTGCTGATTACTATTTTAATTAAATGTATAAAAATGTAACTTTCAATCCTATAAAATGACCTATTTTCAAGTTCCACTCATTATTTACCACGCTTGCAATTTTGGTCGAATTTTTATTATGATTTAGTGGTGATTTTGGCATGATTTGACAAAAAAGTTATAACATTAGGGTTGTACCCCGGCCGGTTTAGTGCAATCCCACTGCCCTCTATTTACAGTAAGAAAAGGATGGTCTTCAACTTGAAATTAGCTCAAAATTCAATAATCGAGGAATTCTTATGGGTAAATGGCATAAACCCTATTTATTTTGTTGCATTGTCCAAAAAAACTGAAGGAAAAATAAAAGTGAGAGAATAAAAAGAGAGAGCTAAAAGAACCCATCTCAACTGCCAAGCGTAAGTGGTGGAGGGACGATGTGCATGCCTTGGTAATGGTGGTTAAAGTGGGACTTAGAGGTATAAGATGAGTCGAGTTGACTGATAAGTCTTACGAGTCAGCTCGATTATAGATCGACTCAAACTTGAGCTTTATTTTAGTTGTTTGAAAGCTTATAAGCCAGGGCATGAGCTTTTTCTTATTTTTAAATATTTATTAATTATTATTAAATAATTATAATATATTAATAATTTAATATTTTTATTTAATTTAAAATTTTCTGGTGAGCCGGCTCGAGCTCAAGCCTGCAATTTTTGTCGAACTCAACTCGAGCTTGACTCATTTACACCTCTAGTTGGTCTTTTTGTTTTGTTAGCAAACGAGGTTTTTTGAAGTTTTGACGAACTATTAATTATTATTTAACTGTGATTAGTTAGTTTGTCTGTTAATTACTAGTTAACTGTGATTAGTTTGTTATCAAGTCCAACCAACTGGATTTCTCTCTTTCTTTACTGTATAAATCGGTGCATTTATTTTTGGCTGAGCTTGTGTATTTTCACAATAATAGAAAGGTTTCTTTCTCCAGCTTAAGTCAGTTTTCATGGCAACCTCCAATCTATAACATGGTATCAGAAGTCCGCCTCACCTCCATATAAATATCAGCATCATCCTCCAGATTTTCTCAGTTTCTATTCACATCATCCTCCAGAGTCTCCTATCACCATCTCTTCCATGGATATTCCTTGCTCTTCCAACTCCAGTGCTTTAAACATTCCATCTACCATCGATGACTCTGCCAGTCCTTTCTTCCTCCACCATGCCGATAGTCCTGATCTGGTGCTCGTTTCTCAGTCTCTAATAGGCGACAGCCATGCCTCTTGGAGCAAAGCCATGGCGATTACCCTATCAGTCAAAAATAAACTAGGCTATGTGGATGGATCTATTCCCAAACCTAGCTTCATGTTCATATCCTCAGTTCTTAGACAGGAAATAACAACATTGTTACTTTGTGGATCATCAACTCAGTATCTAAAGACATCTTATCATCCATCGTATTTTCAGATTCAGTGCAAGAAATATGGAATGAATGCCCTGAAGGAAAGGATTCAGGATCCAAAGGCCCTAGAATCTTCCAGCTTCACAAGGATCTTATCACTCTCACACAAGGCAACTCATTTGTCAACGTAAACTTTACCAAACTCAAAGCTCTATGGAAGGAATCAAGCAATTTTCGTCCAAATTGCAACAATGGCCAGTGCTCTTGCGATGATTTACAAGCAATCCAAGAGCATTATAATCCAGAATATGTGATAGCATTTTTTATGGGTCTTCATGACTCATACTGACAAATCAAAGGCCAAATCTAAATCCTCTCGCCTCTATCAGCAAGATATTTTTCCTTGTTATTCAACAAGAGGACCAACGCACCATGGGTGTCTCATCATCCACTAACATCATCAATTCCATGGCCTCTGCTGCTAAGTCAGACTCTCCGAAAGCCCTTTCTATAGTCACTGCAACCGCTAAGGCCATACAGTTGAAACATGTTACAAACTCCATGGCCATCCACCTAGATTCAAAATCGAACCGCGGAATTCCTCTGATACTCATCAGTCTCAACCAATGTAACACAGTCAACCTCAATTTGGACTAGTTAATCAGTTCTCTGATCACACCACTACCGATGGCCTAGGCAACTTTCTTCACACTCTCTCTGCATCTCAATGCACTTAACTCATGAACTTACTCCACAACCACCTCAACACTTCCGTAAAAAACTCTGAACTTAAGGGCACTTTTGTGTTTCATTCATCAGGTATTTATTTGTCAGTTTCCTCCATCTCTCATTCATCTATCTCTTGGATTAATTATTGATTCAGGGGCTTCTAGCCATATCTGCTCCAAGATAGCTCTATTTCTGACCTTAAACCTATTCAAAATACTATTGTCGCCCTACCTAATGGAAATCACATGTCAGTTCATTTCTCTGGCTCTGTTTGCATCAACCCTTAGATCACATTGCATGATATATTGTTTGTTCTACAATTTAAGTATAATCTTCTATTTCTGAGCGCATTAATAATCAATCATCATTCACAGTTTCATTCTACTTGAATCATTTTGCCATTCAAGATCTGAGGACTTCGAATATGATTAGCAAGGGTGGAAGAGTCACATCAAATATTTTTATTCACCATGTTAATAATGCATGCTCCTGCTGAATTGTATTACAACAGATTAGGCCACCCATCCAATCACACACTATCTGGCTTGAAGTCTCATTTACAAAGTGCATTCCATCACATCGATACTTACTGTAACATCTCCCCTTTGGCCAAACTTCCTTTTAGTTCACATAATAGACTATTAAAAGCTCCATCGATCTCATACATTTTGACATTAGGAGAACGTTTCATTAACCTGCACGCATTGATCACCGTTATTTCATTACGTTGGTGGATGACTATATTCATTTCACTTGGCTATACATCAATTAGCATGTGACACCACAGCAAAATTATGTGGTAGAGCGGAAGCACCAACATTTACTAAACATGACAAGGGCTTTATATTTTTAGTCTAGAGTCCCTCTTTTTTTGTCGGAATAAATGTGTTCTAATTGCCACGTATCTCATTAATAGAACTCTTTCCAAAGTTTTACAAAATAAAACTCCTTTTGAGTTGCTTTATCACAAACCAGTAGACTATAGGCACTTAAGAGTTTTTGAGACTCTTGCATATGCGCCCACATTTCAAGCTCATCGATCAAAGTTTAATGCTAGAGCTACACCATGTGTTTTCATAGGCTATCCAATCAGTACTTAAAAGATTAATAAAATTGATATTTAAATTATTTTTTTTATATTGATTCTTTATTTTATTTTTCAAACTATGTTATCCATTTTAAACACTAGCGAATGCTTAGAGTAAATTATATAAAAAAATAAAAATAACTTTTATTTTAAATATAAAATCATATATCTTTTTATAATACTATAGATTACAAAATTCTAATTATTAGTCATTTACATTAAGAGAAATATATATATTTTAATCTTTATTTCAATATAAACAGATATAAAAATTCAAAATTACACTAACAATCAAATAAAAATTTATATGAAAATATTTGTCCTCAAAATAAAAGCAAATATAAGAATATAATTTCTCACACATTCCCTGGCTAAACATTTTCTCGAATTACATTTATTTCAAAGCATCCCAAGATAAATTCATAGCCTAAAAATTTTCAACTATGTTCTTCTCCCATTTACTTCCACTTTTTGTTTCTTACTTTTTTTCCCTTCCTCAGATGAATTTTTCTTGTGAATCAAAGCAAGAGGGTTCACGTGATGTCTTCGTGAAACGAACTGATTGAATTTCTCAAAGCAAAAATTTTATGCAGAGCAGAATCAGATACAGTAGTAGTAGTAGTGTTCCTTTTACCTGCCAGCATTGTAAGAGGACAAAATAAGTGCCCATATTTCGCTGTAATTTCAGAAATATTTTCACAAACACAGGCAAACGACTTTTCCATTTAGTGTGCACAGATTCTACAGACTGTTTCATGAATTTCAAAGATCCCAGATAATTATATATATGATGTACCGTGGAACGATATATAATCACAACTATAAAATAATAATAAAAAATTTTAATGCAATTGATAACAAAATTTAACGTGGTTTAGCAATGTGTTTAATTTACTCGACAAAGAAAAGAATTTTTATTGATCTCAAATCAAAGTACAAATACAAACTTTAAATCCAACAAATCTCAAGAGAACACCCAACACCCTCATTCTAAATTCTATCTCGAGATATTATCTCAAAAGCAGTTAGAAACCCTCGTGTATGTGTCTTTCATAATTAATTCCAAAAGAAAACTGATTAAATACCAACAAACATCGAGTCTTGGGCTTGCGCCACGTGCCAAGGTGCACATGACTTACACCCCGGTGCAAGAATTTTGTTTCTACTGCAAATTTGGACAGAAACTTTGCGCTGGGGGCGCTGACGTAAAGTTACTATTCGTCATTCATCTTTTTCGGCCCCTTATTCTATTTCGCTCCATTTTTCTTTCAGTTCTTGTTAATTTAATCTAAATTTCAAGGTAAAATCAATAATATATATAGAGAGAAATTCTGTATGTATATTCAATTTTTTCATGCATGGAAAGATGATATATTGTTGGAACGAGTTTGGTTAATTTGATGTCTTAGAGAAATACAGATACTCTAATATAACAGTGACAACTTATGAGTTTTATTTTTTTTATTTTCATATTGGCACCGCCGCCCCTTTTTACATTGATGCTCTCTTTTTATGAACAGTCAAAAATGCCCTCAGTGAATGAAATGGAATTCGTGCCAAATCAAATAAAATTACTCATTTCGATTAATAATTACAGAATGCATCTTCATAATATTCTAAAAATTTTTATTTGATGACACAGAGGCCATTCCTATTATTTCATTGCGTGGCTCCCAAAATCATGACGCATTAATTTGGCACTATGATAAAAGTGATAAATTTACGGTGAAAAGTGCATATTTTCTTGCTTCGGCATCTCACGTGTGCCTGATTTGGTGGGTACATCTAGTGATACACAGTAATATAAATATCTTTTCATTTAATCTCAAAAATTAGCATTTTACTTGGCGTATGCGTCGCGATGCTCAGCCTATATGTGAAAATCTTGCAAAGCAACGTATCCATGCTGACCGATTTATGTAATATGTGACCGATTTATGTAATATGTGAAGAAGTGTCAGATAATTTTGGGCTATCTCGAGTATACCGCACTCAATGATTTGCATCTTAGATTACGATATCGAAAGTTGACTTTGGTCTATCAACAATAAGTGAGAAGCAACTCATTTCGACCTTTTGTTGACTTATTGTTGATCTTTATTTCACATCTCACTTGGGATGCCCCGAGCAGGGACACCACTTAGTTCAGTCTTAATTTTTAACATAGAAATAATAATAAATTCATAACAAATTTTTTAAACTTATGAAAAATAACAGTAGATTTCAACTTAAACAATCCTCATTAAAAGTACTATTTATATAAGTTATAATTGATCCCAAAATCTTCACATAATATATACGCCTTGCAAATATAAAATTCAGACCTAACATATCACACCACTCCGAAGATATAAGAAAAAGTCCAAGAGTACCCATAAGCATATACAAATATTTTTTCATTTCAAAATGTGTTTGCGGGTCTAAGCCTGGAGTTCAAGTTCATCGCCTAACCTTGTCGGAGAAATAAAAAAATATATAGGAGGGCAAATCCAAAGGACTTAGTGAGGGATAACTTAAACAATAAGCAAAAAGAACTTGTCAAGGAAGATACATCTCAATAGATCTTAAATCAATTATTAATACATGAACAAATACGATTCAAGCAAGAACAAGTTTAGCAAATAGGCATCATCAAATTCAAGAATTCCAATAGGTACTAGCTCAAGAGTTGTGGCTGTTGGCTCGAACGGCCCAATCAGCTCAACCAATTTACTACAAAAGGTATTGCCATCGACCAACTCAACCGATTTACTATAGGAGGCATCACCGTCAGCTCGTTCGACCTAGATATCAGCTCTAACTAGACTAGAAAACTACACCATTCTTGTTGCTTCATGAGCAGAATACACGTAATTAGAATACAATCAAATTCAAGCAATCCTAAGTACATATGTAGTCTAACAGATCACAAAATGATATGCACATCTAATTCTCCTTATTCTAATCAATCAAGTACTTTTACCAAAGCATAATAGCTTGGTATACAATAAGTGCCCATACGGACTGTATGGCATATTGCGGATACCTAAGCATACTGCTTAACGTATCGCTAACACCCAAGCAGATTGCTTGACATATCTCAAGTATCCTGGCATTCTGCTAAAATTGATAGTTGGCTCAACAAGTCTCCGATCATATGTCAAGTACCAATTAACAAATCTTGCTAACAAAGAAAAATGATACATTAAGTCATCATGGCTAAATAATAAGATACAAATGAGTAAGTGTGCTAGCAAGGCATTCAATGGCAATATAAGACGAGAATAAGTGCAGAACAATAACAAGTACCAATTGAAAACAAGTACAAAAAGGGTATCCCTAGGAAGTTCTAGGCACCAAAACAAATTCTAATCAGAGTGAAATCAAGAACTAACCTTCACAGGGGTATATGAGTTAATTAAGAGATCACAAACAAGTACACAATCAATTATTGATTTCAATAAACACGAGCAAGTACAGCTCAAGCACATTTAACCCTCACAGGGGTTTTTCCACAAAAACCAATAGAAATATTCAAGGCTAAAGTAGCAAACGCTCATCTCCATAGTCTTAGAAAGTGCAACCACAGTCAGCAGTCTATTAGTCTTTGGGACCCACTTCTTCATCACCTAACAAAAAGAGTATATTTTCACAATCAAAATTCACATTCAATCCTAATTACTGTAATTAAACCATTAATAGCCCAAAATTACTAATTAATAGATTAATATGATAGTTTTAATCATAAACAGTACTACTGGCCCAAAATGGCTAATAAAGTTGTTATTGCTAAAATAATTTTGATTTTCATATCAAAACTAATAATACAACATAAATTAGTCCTCAATTACATATTTAGCCTTATATCAGTATCTCGAATCAAAATAAATGGTCCAGATATCTTAATTATCTCGATTATTTTCACTTAGGTCTTAAATCTCCAAAAGTAGGGTTTTTCTTACTCAAATAACTCAATAAATCCCCAATTATCATAATTTGATATGAATCTAAGTCCAAGAATCCAACATCATCCATGCATGTAACAATCTTGTTGCTAGATACAATTTAGCATTATTTACTCAAAGGTACAAGTGTTATAAATGGATGAAATGTACAAAAAGCATAAACTTAATACCAAACTTCACCCTAAAATGCCCAATTGAGACCCCAAAACCACATACCGAACATATCACCGTGATGAGGAGAAGATTCTATCATGGAACCACCACCACGCCACCACTGTCAAAAAAGACCAACTCCACCTCCAAAAGATGAGCTTCAATGAGAGCTATCCAACGGTCTAATCAATTTCGCCAAAAGCCACCAGTAAATCAGTCAATTGCAACTGCAAAGCCTCAATGCCACCAGCCACTGCCATGGTTGATTCCTTCAATTACTCCTTCACTGGTGGCCAAAACGCCAATTTGAAGACATTGGCATGTTCATCTAACTAAGCTCATCACAACCCACACTTCGACCACAAGTTTTCATCACCGAAATCCACGCACTCGCTACCTCTGCTACGAGCTCCACCTTAATTTCTCGTACCTATTATTTTGTTGGTTGGCTTGGAGGGTAAAGGGTATGGACGACTTTCGCAAGCTGAGAGGAAGCTGGTGGTATGGTTGGTTTGGTGTTTCATCAGCTGCCAGAAAAGAATCATCGAAGAGGGAGCTTTGGGTGCATGGAGGAGAAAATGAAGAAGAAAAGAGCTAATTTTGAGATATATATAATTGTACTTTCAAAAATTAGAAAATGTTCCCCCAAACTTTAATCAAAACTTCAATTAAGTCCTCTAGAATTTCCTTGGTCCCTAGACTAAGTTAGTGCCTAACATTGGTCCCTTTGACCAATAATAATTTCATGCAAACCCACAAAATAATGAAAATATGATCCAATCAAGTCTTGCCTATTTGCAATTTGACCCCAAAACTTCTAAAATTTTTGCAATCAAGTTTTTTTATTTATTTTCTGAATCCTAAAATCTGACCAATCAATATCTTAAATTCTAAATCTTTATTTTTTCAAAATACTAAATTTTAGGGGTGTTACATTTATAGTATCAACAGAATCAAACTTTATTCAGCAAGAAATAGGGGTATACATCAAAAATATTTTAATTTTCTGTTCATTATCTCACAAACTACCAAAATACTAATACTAAATTATAGATTGGTCTAGAGTGGTGGCTTTGGTTGGCATTGCTAAAAGTAGTATTAATTATGGAGATATTTTGTACAACTTGATTATTAGCTACGTAGTAATATCGTTTAACCTCCAAAAAAAAAAGTTCTAAAATTTACTTAAAATTTTAGTGTTAACAAGATTTAATAGCTCTGGGAATTCCAATTATTTATATTGCTAATTCGCTTCATTACTACTTTGAGTTAGCATCAAAATTGTATATTGCTAATTGCTTCATTATTACTGCGAGTTAACACCAAAATTGTCTAAAAATATAGAAAATATGTAGCAAATACTTCAAAAAAGGTAAGGGTAAGAAAAGAGAGTCGCAAGTGAGGAAAAAAGGACAAGAGGATCTTTTTTCTTTTTTTCCTAAAATTTATAACAAAATCTATAGTGTTGAGTTGATTGATTGAAAGAGGCAAAATTGTCTTTATGCACTGATGGAAGTTATACTACACCACAGACGGGCATTCTGATCATCTTCATTAAAATGAAAAAGGAAAATGGAGCGACAGTATAAATTCTTTTGATCAAATTATATTGGCATTAGATACTATTACCTTTTTTATCTTTAACTGTACGAACAAAAGGAGAAGTTATGCTATCAGTATCAGAGCATTGTTCAATCTTAAGTTTTAACCGGGGAGAACGTTGAAAATGAAAATAAATAGCGCGTTTGTTAGGACGTAGACAGACAAACACATGTTGGTGGGATGCTGCTGAGTGATAATGAAAACAAATATGATCCAACTTAGAAATTGACTAAAATCACTTGAAAACTGCGTATTCAAATTTATATCTCAAAATTATATTTCGGGTTTCATTGTCAGCATTGCAATTGAAATGTAAGGTATATATGTACGTACATGTGCAAATATGTATATACATATATCAAAATTGCACCGTTATTACCCCTTCCCCTGCTAAGGAAATGGAAAACAACAGCCATATCATGGGAAGAGGACAAAAAATAAAACAGGAAAAATAGTAAAAGAAATGGAGAAATTGAAACAATTATTTATTTAGAAGTATTTTGTGAGCGGACTAATATTATTATAAATATCACATCAGTCACATTTTTTATATTAAGGAGTATTTTAATATTAATTAATTATAAATATGTATATAGAGATTGTGGGTATATGTATATATATTTGTAAGGTTAAAAATATGTATAATTAGAGAATGGTTCTTCTGGATGAGTAGTAAGGGGTACTATGGATATTATTTTGTGTGTATTGAGAATTAATGAAGTTGAGAAATAGGATATACGTCTTATTTATTTAAATTTTGAGAGTTGGAAAATATAGTGAAAAATTGCATACAAACAAAGCCTAATTCATTTGCATGATAATCAACATGCAAAAGCACATACATTTGAAATAGCATCGCACATTATTAACGTTGGCAACCTTAGAAATTTAACATACATGTCACGAATTAGTGCAGATAATGAAGAAAGAAACCATTAGAATGAGCGGCAGATAATGAACTTAAAAAGGGAAAAAAAAAAAAAAAAAAAAAAAAAAACCTAGAAAATAGAAGAAAGAAAGAAACCGTGAAAATCCGTGTAAGCTGAACTTGTTCTGAATCGAAGAGACCCCATCACGGATTGAATTTGCGTGCAGTCACGGATTCATGTTGAAGTTCGCAAATGACCAACAACCTTACAAAATTTCCAGTTCAATTTCCCATCACCCCATCAGCTATATATTCACAGTCTGCCCTTTCTCAATTATCAACTTAATTCCGTTAATTTCAGGACATATATGAGTCTAAACAAAATTCATTAATTAATTTAAAGCGCACCATTCACGGGTCTTCCACAGAGTTTCTTCTATAAAATCTTCTGATCAGAAAGAACCCTTATCACAAACTCAACATAATAGAAAAAAGAAAAGGGAAATCATATACTTCCTTTTTTCTGCACCCTAAGCCATGGTGGGTTCAAAGGCTAAAGCAATGTTCTTCGTTTGCATGTTCTGCATGCTGATGACATTGCCACCAGCTTATGCTTGGCAA